>CM077903.1:323986-411611 GCA_039720435.1 Amazona ochrocephala
TGGGACAATGGGGTTTGACCCCCCCCCAGCACCTCCTCGGTCTCTCGGGCGCACTCGAAGCGCCGCTCCATATCCGCATACTTCTTCCAGTAGCCATAGCAATAGGGATAGTGGGAAAAGAAGGCATCGAAGGCTTTGCGGGCAGCCAGGAGGTGGTTCTGGGGGGAAAACACAGGGATTTGGGACAATCAAACGTGGGGTGAGCAGCTGGAGCTGCTCCGAGTTTGGGATTAGGAATGGCACCGCAGGAATCGCCTCCGGAGTGAAGGATGCCGGGGGTTTGGGATGGGGTTTAAGAGGGGTTTGGGATCCGAGAGGGGCTCGGGACGGGATCCCAGAGGGGTTCGGGACGGGATCCCAGAGGGGCTCGGGCGGGATCCCAGAGGGGCTCGGGACGGGATCCCAGAGGGGTTCGGGACGGGATCCCAGAGGGGTTCGGGACGGGATCCCAGAGGGGCTCGGGACGGGATCCCAGAGGGGCTCGGGACGGGATCCCAGAGGGGCTCGGGACGGGATCCCAGAGGGGTTCGGGGCGGGATCCCAGAGGGGCTCGGGACGGGATCCCAGAGGGGCTCGGGGCGGGATCCCAGAGGGGCTCGGGACGGATCCCAGAGGGGTTTCGGATGGGATTTAACAGGGTTTGGGATGGCATTTAGGAGGGGTTTGGATGAAGCTGATGGTTTGAATGATGGATTTAATGATGCTGGGCTTAAGGTGAGGTTTAGGGAAGGTTGGAACAAGGGTGGGGGCTTAACTTGGGATTTAAGGAAGGTTTTAATGGGGCTGTAGGCTCAGTGTGAGGCTTAATGAAGGTTGTAACAGGGCCATGGGTTCAGGGTTGGTTTTAATGGGGGGGGATGGCTTAAAATGGGCCTGAATGAAGCTTTTAGCAGGGGTTTAGGCTCAGAGTGAGACTTAAGGACGGGTTTAAGAGGCCCCGATCCCTGGGGACAGCCCTAATGAAGGTTTTAATGGAGATGGGGGACTCGAGGTGGGCTTTAACCCAATTGTAGGCTCAGGAGGAGCTTTAGGAGCGTTTTAATGGGGTTACGGGCTCAGGCACGGTTTTAACCCAGGTTTAAAGGGGCTGAAGGCTTAGGGCGAGCTGCAACCAAGGTTTGAATGGGGTGGGGGGTTTAAGGTGGGGTTTAATGGGGTGGGGGGGTTTAAAGTGGGTTTTAATGGGGCAGGGGGGGTTTAAAGTGGGTTTTAATGGGGCAGGGGGGGTTAAAAGTGGGTTTTAATGGGGCAAGGGGGGTTTAACGTGGGTTTTAAGGGGCAGGGGGGGTTAAAAGTGGGTTTTAATGGGGCAAGGGGGGTTTAAACGTGGGTTTTAAGGGGGTGAGGGACATTTAAAATGGGTTCTAATGGGGTGGGGGGGATTTAAAGTGGGTTTTAATAGAGTGGGGGGGATTTAAAGTGGGTTTTAACGGGAGGGGGATTTAAAGTGGGTTTTAGTGGGGTAGGGGGATTTAAAATGGGTTTTAACAGGGAGGATTAAAGATGGGTTCTAACAGGGGGACTTAAAATAGATTTTAACGGGGGGGGAACTTAAGCTGGGGATTAACGGGGGGGGACTTAAGGTGGGTTCTAATGGGGTGGGGGTTTAAGGTGGGTTCTAAAGGGGGGGGTTTAAGGGGGGGTCTAGCAGGAAGGTTTAAGGGGGGTTCTAACAGGTGGGGGTTTAAGGTGGGTTCTAAAGGGGGGGGCTTAAGGGGGGGTCTAGCTGGAAGGTTTAAGGGGGGTTCTAACAGGGTGGGGGTTTAAGGTGGGTTCTAACAGGGGAAGTTAAAGGGGGGGTTCTAAGGGGGGGAGGTTTAAATTGGGTTCTAAAGGGGGGGGTTTAAGGTAGGTTCTAACTGGGGGGTTAAGTTGGGTTCTAAAGGGGGGGGTTAAGGTGGGTTCTAACTGGGGGGGTTTAAAGGGGGTTCTAAGGGGGGGAGGTTTAAGTTGGGCTCTAAAGGGGGGGGTTTAAGGTAGATTCTAACTGGGGGGTTAAGTTGGGTTCTAAAGGGGGGGTTAAGGTGGGTTCTAACTGGGGGGTTTAAAGGGGGTTCTAAGGGGGGGAGGTTTAAATTGGGTTCTAAAGCGGGGGTTTAAGGTAGGTTCTAACTGGGGGGGTTAAGTTGGGTTCTAAAGGGGGGGGTTAAGGTGGGTTCTAACTGGGGGGGTTAAGTTGGGTTCTAAAGGGGGGGTTTAAGGTGGGTTCTGACGAGGGGGGAGATTTAAGTTGGGTTTTAAAGGGGGGGGTTAAGGTGGGTTCTAACTGGGGGGGTTTAAAGGGGGTTCTAAGGGGGGGAGATTTAAGTTGGGTTCTAAAGCGGGGGGTTAAGGTGGGTTCTAACTGGGGGGGTTAAGGTGGGTTCTAAGGGGGGGTTTAAGGGGGGTTCTAATGGGGGGGGGGGTCGGAGCTGGCTCCTCACCTCCTGCTCCACGAACTGCAGCAGCTCGGTCCAGGCCGTGAAGTCGTGGGGTTGCTCTGCGCCGCCATCCAGAACCTCTCAAAGTCCATGGGGTAGGTGGGGGGGGGCTCCTCAGCCGGCACCGGGGGGGGCTCCTGGGGGGGCTCCACAGCCGGGGGGGGGTCCTGGGGCTCAGGGGGTGGGGGGGCAGCGGTGGCTCCGTTGCAGCTCGGGGGGGCGGCTTGAGGGGGGGCAGCGGCGTCACTCGGCTCCTCTGCGGGGGGTTGGGGGGTGGGGGGGCAGCTCTGGGGCTGTGGGGGGAGAGCACATGGGGACAGCCCAGTTAACGGGGGGGGGCACTCAGAAACCAGACTGGGGTCTCCTGTGGGCACCCCACAGCCCCTGGCTCTGCCCCATTCACCTTTGTGGCCCCCCAACACCACCACCCCCCCTTCATTGCCATTCTCAGCCCCCCAAGTCACCCCCAAGAATCCCATCTGCCCCCAGACCCCCAGTGCAGCCCCAGAGACCCCCCCAAACCTCTCAGAACCCCGATTTACCTCACCCCTCCCCCAATCCCCTCAGGACCCCGATTTACCTCAACCCCCCCCAATCCCCTCAGGACCCCCCCAACCTCCCCCCCCAACGCTTCCTCCCCGGCGCCCCGCTCACCGGGGGCTCCGGTAGCGCCGTCCCCGCCGTCCCCCAGCGCTCCCTCGGCGCCGCCTCGGCCGGGGCTGCCCGGAGCCTCCGGGCCCTCCGCCGCCATCTTGTCCCGCCGCCTCAGGCGCGCGCGTGCGCAGAGTGAAGACCCGGATGACGCCACCAGCGAGGCGGCGGAAGAGAGCAGAGAAGGGACGAAGAGCCCGCAGCGCCCCCTGCTGGGCCGGAGGTGCCGCAGAGGCAGAGTGCGGTACAACCATCATGGAATCATGGAATGGTTTTGGATGGGAAAAGACCGTTAAAGCGCATCCAGATCCAAAGGGAAGGAGCACCTCCCACTGGTGGCTCCAAGCCCGTCCAACCTGGCCTTGAACACAGCCAGGGATGGGGCAGCTTCTCCATCCCATTCCAATGTCCCACCACCACCACAGGGAAGCTCTTCCTAAGGTCTCAATTGGAGCCGTTCCTCCTCATCCCATCCCTGCATCCATCATCCAAAGCCCCTCTCCAGGTTTCCTTTAGGCATAGCAGAGCCGCTCCAGCCCTTGCAGCACCTCCAAGGTGCTGCTGTCCCAACGCTGGGCTCATGGCACCACCACCACCGTCCCCCCCAAACCCACCTTTGGGGTACCATTGTCCACCATTGACGTCGATGGAGCAGCACCAGCGTTCCTGCAACCTTTATTCGCCGTTATTTACAATCCAGCTATTAAAAATTTATACATTATTTACAAATTAAATAAGTCCCCAACGCCGACGCCACCCAACAGGGACCAGAAAATGGGTTTGGGGTGAAAAAACCAAGGTTTGGGTCAAAGAAAACCCAAGTTTGGGCTCAAACACCCCCAGTTCAGTCGCTTGAATGTCTTTGTTCCCTCCCCTCCATGCGGTTGCCACCCCAAACCAAAGGGAAACGTGAGGAATCCACCCAAAACTCCTCCCCATCGACCAGAACTGGCCACAAAACTTCATGATTTTGGCTCAAAATGCATAAAAACGAAGGACAAAAGGAGGAAAACAGAAGCTCCGGCAGCAGCGCTGCCGCGTTCCCATGGGATTCCGCATGGATGCGCTCCCATGTGGGACAACGAGAGCCCAAAAGTGAAGGAATAGCAGAAGAAAAGCCACAAAAGAGCCATTCCCACCTCAAATCCGAGGCCAAACCCGCCCGGCGCTGACTCCGGTGCGGATCCGGCGCTTCCCGCCCCAAAAGGCTCCGGATGCCGAGAAATTCCATTGTTCCTGAGATATTTGGGCTCCTCGAAGCCCTTTTGGGTTCCAAGAGGCACTGAAGTCGCGGTGGGTGAAGGGGTGACCACCAACCGAGGTGGAAGGGGCCAAAAAGAGACCCCAAATCACCCAAACCCCCCCATTTCTTGGTGCCGGGGGCAGAGAGGAACCAGTATAAACCAGTTTGGCCCCGGCCCGGCGCTGGGGGGGGTTTATTGAGTCTCCAAAAGGGGGGGTTTTGGGTTAAAAATGGGTGATTTTGGAGCGGCATCGGCCACGGTCACCGCGATTGAACCTCCCCTTGGCCTTAGTGCCACCTGAATGGGCAATGCTGGTGCTGCAGCACGCACCGGATCCGCTGGGTTGGAGAGGTAGAGAATTAGGGGGAAAAACAGGGAAAAACAGGGAAAGGAAACAGGGAAAAAACAGGGAAAAACAGGGAAAAACAGGGAAAAACAGGGAAAAACAGGGAAAAAACGGGAAAAAACGGGAAAAACAGGGAAAAACAGGGAAAACAGGGAAAAACAGGGAAAAACAGGGAAAACAGGGAAAAACAGGGAAAAACAGGGAGAAAACAGGCCTGGAAGGAGCCAGGTTTGGTTTCTGGGTGCAGCCGGGCTTTGCTTTTGCTTCCGGACAAGGATTTGGGTGGAAAAGGGGGTGGAAAGCGGCTAAACCGGCGCGGTTCTCCCAGCCGGCGCTGTGCGAAGGGGCTGGGAATGCCGGGAATGCCGGCGGTGTCAGTGGGAAGGCGCTGCCAGTTTCTGTAGCCGGCGCCGGCGCAGCTCCGCCGTGTCCGGTTCCTCCATTGAGGATGAGCCTTCCCTTCCTCCTCCTCCTCGTCCTCCTCCTCCGCCGGCGCGGTGAAGCCCTCGGCGCCTGCCGGAGCGCCGGGATCTGGCACAGGGAAAGGCAGCGGCTCAGCCCAGCTCCCCCCATGATGGGCTCAAACCGGTGCTTCCCCCATCCATGGCTTCCTCACGCACCGGGGTTGGTGTCCGCATGGATCGTGGTGGGCGCCTCCCCTGCGCTGGATTGGGGCTGCGGAGCGGGACGGGGCGACCTGGGGGGGGGAACGGCAACAGAGCTCCGTGTTGGGGGGCACTTTGGACCGGTTTTAGGGGCACTTTGGGCCGGGTTGGGGCGGTTCGGGCCGGTTCGGGCCGGTTTAGGGGCACTTTGGGCCGGTTCGGGGCAGTTTGGGATGGTTTGGGGCACTTTGGGCTGGGTTGGGGCAGTTGGAGCCGGGTTGGGGGCACTTTGGGCCAGTTCAGTCCGGTTTAGGGGCACTTTGGGCCGATTTGGGGGCAGTTTGGGCTGGTTTGGGGTACTTTGGGCTGGTTTGGAGGTGGTTTGGGGCAGTTTGGGCGGGTTTGGGGCGCTTTGGGCAGGATTGGGGGCACTTTGGGCCGGGTTGGGGGCCGGTTTAGGGGCACTTTGGGATGGTTTGGGGCACTTTGGGCCGGGTTGGGGCAGTTGGAGCCGGGTTGGGGGAACTTTGGACCGGTTCGGTCCGGTTTAGGGGCACTTTGGGATGGTTTGGGGCACTTTGGGCCGGGTTGGGGCAGTTGGAGCCGGGTTGGGGAACTTTGGGCCGGTTCGGTCCGGTTTAGGGCACTTTGGGCCGATTTGGGGGCAGTTGGGGCTGGTTTGGGGTACTTTGGGCTGGTTTGGGGCAGTTTGGGCTGGTTTGGAGGTGGTTTGGGGCAGTTTGGGCGGGTTTGGGGTACTTTGGGCTGGGTTGGGGGCACTTTGGGCCAGGTTGGGGGCACTTTGGGCCAGGTTGGGGGCACTTTGGCCAGGTTGGGGCCGGTTTAGGGGCACTTTGGGATGGTTTGGGGCACTTTGGGCCGGGTTGGGGCAGTTGGAGCCGGGTTGGGGGCACTTTGGGCCAGTTCGGTCCGGTTTAGGGGCACTTTGGGCTGATTTGGGGCAGTTTGGGCTGGTTTGGGGTACTTTGGGCTCGTTTGGGGCAGTTTGGGCTGGTTTGGAGGTGGTTTGGGGCAGTTTGGGCAGGTTTGGGGCACTTTGGGCCGGGTTGGGGCCGTTTAGGGCACTTTGGGATGGTTTGGGGCAGTTGGGGCCGGTTCGGGGGCACTTTGGGCCAGTTCAGGGCAGTTGGGGCTGGTTCGGGGCACTTCGGGGCAGTTCAGTCCGGTTTAGGGGCACTTTGAGCCGGTTTGGGGCAGTTGGGGGTGGTTTGGAGGCGGTTCGGGGCAGTTTGGGCCGGGTTTGGGGGCAGTTTGGGCAGTTGGGGCGGTTCAGGGCACTCTGGGGCAGTTTGGACAGGTCTGGGGCAGTTTGGGCCGGTTCGGGACACTTTGGGCCAGGTTGGGGGCAGTTCGGGGCCAGTTTGGGGCAGTTGGGCCGGTCTGGGGCAGTTTGAGGCCGGTTTGGGGCAGTTTGGGGCAGTTTGCAGTTACCCGATGGTGGCCAGGACCGTGAGGTATTGGTTGATCTGCACCATGGCGGCGTCCAGCAGCGTGTGGATGTTCTGCAGGCACTGCAGCCGCGCCTCCAGGTGCTGCCGGTCGTGGCCCTCCATGGCGCGGAGCTCCTCCTCGGTGAGGCCGGCGAAGCCGGGCGGCGGCACCGGCATCGGTGGGAAGCCTGCGGTGGGGAAGGGGTGAGGAGGCTCCTGCGGGAATGGGGGGGGTCCCGGATCCCTGCCCCCCCTTACCAAGAGGGGCGGCCACGGCATTCCCATCCATGGGGTGGTAAAGGAAGACCCGGCCCCGGCGCTGCGGGTTCTGATGCGGCAGTGCCGGGGTCAGCGGGACGGGCGGCTGCGGTGATGAGAGGGATGTGAGGAGGGAGGAAGAGGAGGAGGAGGAGGAAGAGAGGAAGAAGAGAAAATGGATGAGGAGGAAGAGGGGGAGGAGGAGGGGGAGGAGGAGGGGGAGGAGGAGGGGGAGGAGGAGGGGGAGGAGGAGGAAGAGGGAGAGGAAGAGGGGGAGGAGGAGGGGGAGGGGGAGGGGGAGGAGGAAGAGGGGGGGAGGAGGAAGAGGGGGGAGGAGGAAGAGGGGGGGAGGAGGAAGAGGGGGGGAGGAGGAAGAGGGGGGAGGAGGAAGAGGGGGGAGGAGAAGAGGGGGGGAGGAGGAAGAGGGGGGAGGAGGAAGAGGGGGGGAGGAGGAAGAGGGGGGGAGGAGGAAGAGGGGGGGAGGAGGAAGAGGGGGGGAGGAGGAAGAGGGGGGGAGGAGGAAGAGGGGGGGAGGAGGAAGGGGGGGAGGAGGAAGGGGGGGAGGAGGAAGGGGGGGAGGAGGAAGGGGGGGAGGAGGAAGGGGGGAGGAGGAAGGGGGGAGGAGGAAGGGGGGGAGGAGGAAGGGGGGGAGGAGGAAGGGGGGGAGGAGGAAGGAGGGGAGGAGGAAGGGGGGGGAGGAGGAAGGGGGGGAGGAGGAAGGGGGGAGAGGAAGGGGGGGAGGAGGAAGGGGGGGAGGAGGAAGGAGGGGGGGAGGAGGAAGGGGGGGAGGAGGAAGGGGGGGGAGGAGGAAGAGGGGGGGAGGCGGAGGAAGAGGAGAAGGAGGCGGAGGAAGAGGAGAAGGAGGCGGAGGAAGAGGAGAAGGAGGCGGAGGAAGAGGAAGGAGCCCCCACTTTGGCAGCTCCAAGCCTGTGGAGGGGGGGGAACTCACCTGCGGCAGCACCAGAACCCGATGCCGTGGCGTTTTCGGTGCCGCTGGGGGGTTGAACGCCAGGAACGGGTGGGAAGGGAGCGACGGGCGGCCAGAAGGGAAACATTCCCGGTGGGAATGGCGGCAGGATTCCCTGGGGAACTACGGAGGGAGAGCAGAGCAGAGAGAGGGCGCTGGGTTGGCTGTTCCCAAGGGTATCGACCAGCGCGGTGCCCCCATCCCACCATGAAGGGGCAAAGAGGGGGGAGCAGACTCACAGTTGGGGGGCTGAGGGATCTGGGGGGTCTGAGGGGGTGGGGGGGGCTGTTCCGGTGCTTCCGGAGGCGGCTGTGCCAGGAGGGATGCCCGGAGCACATCCATGCGGCACGTTGGACACGTCTGCTGGCGCTGGAACCACGACCGCAGGCAGCTGGGGACGAGATGGATGCTGGCGACCACACTATGGGGCGATGGGGATGGCAAAGACCCCCCCCCTCCCCCCCCAGCACCACAGCCACCGGGAATGCTGGAATAGCGCCGGAATTCCGCCCCACCTGGTGTGGAAGATGTGGTTGCAGGGCAGGCGCTTGGCGCCCGTCACCATCTCCTCGCGGCAGATGATGCAGACGTTGTCCATGGCCTGCAGCTCCTCCGGGGTGGCATCGGGATACCTGGGCCAGGAAGCACCGGGATCATGAGCCCATTCCCGCTGGGTTTCAGGGGGGGATATGGGAAGGTTGGGGCACATCCACGTCCTCCCCCACCAGCCCAACCCTTCCTTCTCTTTGGCTCAATGGAAGGATTTGGCAGAAGGAACAGGGAATACCGCCCCCCCCCCCCCACCTCCTTTTCCCAGGTGGAAAACCAGGGATTTTCCTCCCATTTGGGTGGATTTCACCCCCGGGGATGGCACTCACAGCGTGTTCATGTTGCGGATGGCCCGGCGGGACATGATGGCGTCCGTCACGGCCTTCTTGAACTGCCTGCAAGGAGACAGGAGCTGGTGGGATCCATGGAGCCGGTGGGATCCATGGAGCTGGTGGGATCCATGGAACAGGTGGGATCCATGGAGCCGGTGGGATCCATGGAGCCAGAGCCAACTCACCTCATGGCCAGGTACATGGGGCGGATAGCAAAGAGTGGGAACGTGTGGACTTTGATCATGATGGTCATGAAGGCCATGTAGAGCAGGACTTTGATGAAGCCTGGGGGAAGGAAGCACGTCAGGGTCTTGTTCCAGGTCAATCATGGGGGGGTTGAGCTGGGATGGGAATTCCAAGGTCATCCTGTCCCATGTCCTTAGGCCAACCATAGGTTGGTTGAGGTGGGATGGGACCTCCAATGTCATCCGCTCAAGCAGGTCACCGAGAGCTGCTCCTTGAGGATGGTGACCCCGCAGCCTTTGAGCATCTCCAAGGTTGGAGATGCCACCATGTCCCTGTCTCTCTTGGAGTGGGAAGCCCAACAGTGGCCTCACCACCTCTGATACCTCCCTCAACCTTCACTGTTGGCTTGGGCTCAAGCCAGCGTCCATCAGAGCCCCCCCAGCTGAAGCACCCCAAGCGCTGGGGGTTGCTGGACTCGGCTCATCCCTTCCATGAACCTCATGAGGTTCTTTTGGATCACTTCTCCAGCTGGAAAAGGTCCCTCTGGATGATGGCACAACCTCGAGGTGCATCAACCAACTCCAGCTGTCTTGGTGACACCAAGGGGATGCTCAGCTCTATCACTGAGGTCATTCATGACGATGGATCAACTCCACCTCTTCGTTAATGGGTGCCTAATCGCTCTTCTAACAAGTGTTTCGGGGTCACAACCAGATGGGAACCACCCCTTTGAGCCCCAAACCAAGGTGGGATGAGACGGGAATGAGGGCACGGTGGCCAAGGTACCCCGGTGAAGAGCTCCGTGTAGAGCATGTAGACGGCTTTGCTGTCCCAAGGGTTCTCATTCTGACAGGTCGATGGAGTGCAGCACGTACTTGATGAAGATGGTGAGCACCATGGTCATGAGGATGGCGTACTGCAGGGAGGGAGAGCGTGGTGGGCACCAGGACCTGGAGCTCTGCCTGGCCTCCAGAAGAAGCCATCTCCTACCTCGAAGCCAAAGACGAGCTGGACCGAAGCGCCACGTGTGAGGATGCTGTGGTACGCGTGGCTGACGAAGAGGAAGTCCAGGATTCCCAGCAGGACCATCAAGGCTGTGGGGCAAGAAGGGAAGGAAAGCAGGATGAAGAGCACCCATGGGAAGGTGGTGATGAGCCCCAAGGTGGAGGAGCCCCCAAAACCTCACGCTTTGAGGGTCACATCCCAAATGTATCCCACCGGGAGAGGGGGATCCTCCGGCGGTGGCCCCAGGGGCTCAATGAATGGGTCCTGGGAACCGAGATACTCACAGATGATGCGGAAGTGGAAGAGCCAGGAGATGTTTGGGCTCCTTTCCATCTGCAAGAGGGAAGGGTTGAGCTTCCCCCCCCCCCAAAACAAAGGCCTTTTGGGGGCCATTCCCTCCCCCCCCCACCGCACTCACAAAGTCCACGCGGTCTTCAGCCAACCAATGGAAGCATTTGAGGAAGAGGAGGAGAGTGAAGAGGGCGACGAAGCGGGGGCTGAAGTCGTCCCTGAAGACAGTGAAGGCCAAGCAGGTCTCGGTCACACGCGTACCACGAGCGCTCCAGGAGGTGCTGGAGAGGGGAGGAGATGGGGGGGGGGATGAGGGGGGGGCCCCACAGAGACCTCTCCCCACACATACTGGAGCCCAAATGGGGCCCAAGGTACCTCAGGGGTCAACCCCCCCCTCGAATGGGGCTGAAAGTCCCCTTGGGTCCAAACCCCCTCCCCAAATGGCATCAAAGACCCCCCCAAAAGCCCATTCCCAGCACACAATTCAGCCATTCAAACCATCCCAACACACAATTCCAGCCGTTCCCATCATCCCAGCACACAATTCCAGCCGTTCCCATCATCCCAGCACACAATTCCAGCCGTTCCCATCATCCCAACACACAATTCCAGCCGTTCCCATCATCCCAGCACACAATTCCAGCCGTTCCCATCATCCCAGCACACAATTCCAGCCGTTCCCATCATCCCAACACACAATTCCAACCGTTCCCACCATCCCAGCACACAATTCCAGCCGCTCCCATCATCCAGCACACAATTCCAGCCGTTCCCATCATCCCAGCACACAATTCCAACCGTTCCCATCATCCCAACACACAATTCCAGCCGTTCCCACCATCCCAACACACAATTCCAGCCATTCCCACCATCCCAGCACACACAATTCCAGCCGTTCCCACCATCCCAGCACACAATTCCAGCCGTTCCCACCATCCCAGCACACAATTCCAGCCGTTCCCATCATCCCAACACACAATTCCAGCCGTTCCCACCATCCCTCACCTCCATCTCCGCACGCCCTCAGCTGCCCAAAGAACACTTTGCCCATGACTTCCCCCAGCAGGAAAACCAACACAAAGGCCTGGATGTAGAGAACCTGCAGGGAAAAGCGGGAATGGGAAGGAGAGAGATTGGGAAGAGGGGCAACGAGGAAGGAGCCGCGGTGCCAAAGCGGATGCAGGGGAGGTGTTTGGCTCCCAGCGGATGGCGTTAATGGTCTCCGGTCCCCATTTTGGGCCACCGAAAGCAGAAGTGGGCTTCAACGCCCCATTGCCCCCCCGGGGAGCTGAGCACTTACGGCCATGCTGGGGCTGGATTTGGTGAGATAAACCACGGTGGGGTAGAACTGGTGCTTCAGGTAATAGGCGTGAGCCACCACGGCCGTCGTCAGCGCCAGGCTGCCCACCATCACCCACCCGCCGTGCAGAGCATCTCCCCGGCCCGGCCTGCAGCGACCATCGGCCAAAGAGGGGGTTTTGGGGGGAAAAAGCAGTGTTTAGGGTAAAATGAAGGGTTAAAGGGGCACTTCCCCCCCCAATCCCAACCCCAACCCCTTTCAAGGGGGGTTCTGAGTTCAACAGAGAAATGAACCCCAAATGCTCCCTCCTGTCCCCTACACCCTCAGTTTGGGGGGAAAAAGCAGTGTTTAGTTTAAAATGAGGGGTTAAAGTGGCATTTCCCCCCCCCCAACCCCTTTCAAGGGGGGGTTCTGAGTGGAAATGAAACCCAAACCCTAACAATTGCAATAGAAAATGACCAATCTGTGGCCTCGAATGGAGCTTTTCTGCCCCAAAATGCTCCCATCCTCTCCCCTACACCTTCATTCTCCCCCCCCCCACCTTCCCCCCATGGCCCCAAATGCCACCTCCTTGCCCCCGTCCCCCATCTCTCTCCCCCTCTTTGTCCCACTGCAGCCTCCCCATGTCCCCCCCCCTTCCATCTCCTGCTCCTTTAGGTGCCCCCAATGTCCCCACCTCCATGTTCCAGACCTCCAAGTGCCCCCCCCAGTGTCCTTTACCCCTCCGAGTGCCCCCCCCCAACATCCCAGCTCCCCTGTTCCCAACCTTAACCCCCCCATGTCCCTGCTCCCCTCTGAGGTCACCCATAGCACCCCCCACAGCGGCCCCCACCCCTCTACGCACCCCAATACCCCCACCTCCCCCCCCCGTGTCCCTACATCCCCTCCCTCAACCTTCCAAGGGCCTCCCCCCATGTCCCCGTCCCACTCCCTTCCCCTCACGTCCCCATCTCCACCGATGTCACCGGTTCCCCCCACGTCGTCCCCTCCTCCCTCTCCCTTGGTCCCTCTCGAGGGCAGCCCCCGGCCCTTCCCTGCCCCTCGGTCCCGGTGTCACCGTGAGCAGGGTCCGGGTCTTCCCCCCTCCCGCCCACCCCCTCACTCACTCGGACCGAGCCCCGCCAGCGTCACCGCCCCCACCGCTCCGCCACCGGAAGCCGCCTCAGAGCGCGACACCTCACTTCCACCTGGGCCGTACTAACCGCTGTGGGGGGAGTCAGAAAAAGGAGGGGGTCACTTTCTCGTTGCTTCCCCCCCAGCACTTCCCACCCCGCTCCGCCACCACCGCTTCCTTCAAGGGAGCGGCTTCGGGTTCTCCTTCCCCGCTACTTCCCTTAAGAGAGAGCTACGACCCCCAGCACCGCAGAACCACGCCGGGCTTTCCCCCCCGTCTCCGTACTTGGTACGGTCCAAACAGCCCTGGGTGGGCGGACACGCCAAGGGGCCCGTGTCTCGCTCTGATTGGCCAGCCCCCGCCGCAATTGACCAATCAGAAAAATGTCCCATTCTTCACTGACCAATCGCCGGCTGTTGCTAGGAGACGGCGAGGAACGCTCGACGAGTCGCGCTAGGCCTCAGCTCCCCCCGATAGCCACCCAGAGAGACCCAAATTAAACCGATTTTGCCTTTTTTTGCCCCATTTCCATCCCTCGCGCAGCACTCGGCCCCTTTTTCCGCAGTTTTCACCTCCGAAATCCTCTGTCTGCTCCCACCCTTCACACTTACACCCAGCCTATCAGCGACGACCCAGCTCCCACTCCGCTCCTCTGATTCGCTATCCTCACCCATCATCCCGCCTCCCAGCCTATGACAGGCAGCGGCGGTGTTTCCGCCTTCTGATTGGCTGGCTCCGCCGACGGGCAGCCTATAGAAGACGAGGCCGGGGAAGGGGGCGTGGTTTCTCTGCGCGCTCTGTTCAGGTGAGGGAAAAGGGCGGGACGAGCTGCGCGGCTCCTTGTGGGGCTTCGTCCCCGTTATCGTTGTTATGAGGGGGGAAAAAGGGAGCTCCATGAAGTAAATTCTCCTTTTCCACCCTTTTTGGTGAGGGGAGGCTGAGTTCCAGTGCTGCGAGGTGAAAAAAAACCTTTAAATCTCTTTTTTCCCCTTTTTCTCCTTGATTTGTGAGGGACCAATATGGCGCTCCCTCATTGCAGTGAGGGGAGTGGGTTTAGGGGGACGTGGAGGGGGGATTCCGAGCTCTGAGGGCTCTATCCCTGTGTTTTATGTCCTTTTAATTCTGCTTTGGGAAGTGGAAACTTCAAGGATGGGAATAGAAGGAAAAAAAACCCTTTTCACAGCATTAATGCTGAATTTCAGTGGCCGTGGGCACAAATACATCGTTCTGAACAAGAGAATGTGCTGATATGGGACTAAAACCCCTCTTTTTATCATCATTTGTGGTGGTCTGTGAGGCAATTCCAAGTCCGTGCCTGGACATGGTGGTGATTCTGATGCAGTGCCCTAAAATGGGGAAGAAAAGGAGTTTTTAGCGTTTATTTTATAGGTTTTATTGTTGGGTTTGTAAGTTTTAAGGCATTTGGGGGCTTTTTAAAGAGGTTTGGGCCTGGGTGCACCCTGTGTCCCCCATGGGATGAAGCAGGCGCCGTTCCCTTCATGGGGCTTCTTGAATAACACCCAAAGTAATGAAATAGAAGGAAAACACCCCAAATTGACAAAGAAGAGTGAGGAAATGGGGGAGAGGTGAGGTGAAATTGGGGTGACTTCAATTCAAGGGGCGCTTTTGGCAGCGTTAACCCCCAAAATCTCACTGGAATCCAGGAATTCCAGAGAATTTGAATATAAAATGAGGATTTAATGGTGGTTTTCATGTGGAGAAACCTTATTTCAGCCCGATTTGGAGCTGGGAGAGGGAATTCTTCGCTGTTCCTTTGGTTTTTGGCAACAAGAATGGGTTAAACCTGAGTTTATTGGAATACGTGGCTTTTTCTGTCTCAATATCGCCTTTTCCCCCCTTTAAAACCACTTAAAATAGCAAATAGGTGGAGAGAATTGGGTCAATCCCAGCCTGAGGCTTCCCTAGGGATGAAGCCCTCGGTATTCCCTGATAAAGCTCGCTCGCGCATTGACCTCAACCGCAATTGCTCCTCATTTTTAAGTGAAATCTCTAATTTGGGGCAGTCTGAAGAGCTTGGAAATGGCTGGAAAGGGATCCCCGGCCTTAAAATGGTGGGTTTGGGCTTCAAATGGGCTTCTCGCTGGCGAAGGAGCCTGCCTTAACCGGGGACGGTGCTGGGGGGGGTTCCTGATGCTTGGAATTGCTGGAAACAGCAGGATTTGGGGCAAAGGAGCCTCTTAGAACTGCTGGTTTTTGGTTGGGTGTGAGATGTTGCTGCTGTGTCAATGGGGGGGGGGTTGGATGGTTCATTTATGGGTTTTGGGGAGGGATTTGGGGTTTTGGGGTCAGTTTTGAGGGAGTTTGGGTTATTTGGGGGAGGGTTTTGAATGGTTTATTCTTTGGTGGGGGGGTTTGGAGAGTGACGTGATCAAGTTTTGGGAGGCTTTGGGGTGTTAAAGGGTCTGTTTTGGGGGGGGCTTGGGGCTTTTTGGGGGTTAAGAGGCTTGGTTTTGGGGTGGTTGGTTTGTCCTTTGGGGGGGTTAAAGGGCTGGGCTGGTGGGGGGGACTTGGGGACATTCGGTCTGGTTTTGGGGGGACCTTGAGTCTTTATGGGGGGGTTAAAGAGGGGGTCTGGAGGGGCTTTGGGGTGTTTCAATGGTTGGCCTGATTTTGGGGGGGGCTGGAGCTTTTTAGGGGTCGAATTGGGCTGATTTGGGGGAGTATTGGGGCTTTTGGGGGTTAAAGGCTTGATTTTGGGGCCCTTGGGGGGCACTCGGAGCTTCGTTTAAGGGTATGGAAGGCTTTGGGGCTGCTCCCCACCTCTCCCCTCTCCCTCAGACCGAGCCCCCCCCCTCCATGAAGCACCCCCTGCCACAAGGCAGCCCCAGAAGCCCCCAAACGGGGGGGTCTGGTGAGGAGCCCCCCAACCCCACCAGCGTCCCCCGCAGCCTCTGCCTGCAGTGCCAGGAGCAAGATGCCTTCTTCAGCCTCTTGGGTAAGGAGCCGATCCCGGGATCCCCTGAAAACCGGGAAAACCACCCCTCCCCCCCATTAGAAACCCCAAAACTGGGAGTTTCCCCCCCAAAACTCGTTGTTTTTACAGACTAGGTTCCTCTTCTCTTGCAGAAGACACAGTGGTGAAGGACTTCCTGTCCATGGATGTCTTCTGCAGGATCTCTGATAAGGTCAGGCCTTCAAATAACCCCCATTTTAGTGTTTCTTTAAACAAAAACCCACTCCTTTTTTCTCTTTTTTTTTTGCCTGAATTTCGCCCTTTTTTGCCTAAAACTCCCCTTTTCACCCTTTCTTTTCCAGTACCTGTTGGCGATGGCGCTGACGTACTTCAAGCGCGCCGGGCTGCCCATCAGCGAGTACACCCGCCTCAACCTCTTCGCTGCCCTGTGAGCTGCTGACGGGGCCCTGGGGGATGCTAAGGAGGGGGCTCACTAACGAAGCCAGGCCCTAGCGATGCCCTTACAGGGTCAAACCCCAACCTTGAGCCGTGCTGGCACCGTGCGAGCCACCTCATCCTCTTCCCATCATCCCCAACTCCCGGGATTTGGAGTCATGGAATGGCTCGGGTTGGGAAGGACCTGAAGATCATCCAGTTCCACCCCCCCACCATGGGCTGGGGTACCTCGCGCTAGACCAAGATCCCATCCAACCTGGCCTTGAGCGCTGGCAGGGATGGAGCACTCGTAACTTCCTTGGACAGCCCCATTCCAGCGCTCAGCACCGTTCCTTACATCCAGCCCATCCTCCCCCTTGCAGGTACCTGGCGAGTGACATGGAAGAGGATGAGGAGCACCACAAGTACCGCATCTTCCCATGGGCCTTGGGCCGCCGCTGGCGCCGCTTCTTCCCCCGCTTCCTCCGGCGCCGCGACCGCCTCTGGGCCCGCATGAGCTACCGCGCGGCCGTCAGCCGGCTCTGCTGTGAGGAGGTGGGTGTGAGAGCCCCCAAACACCCCAAACTCACCCCAAAAGCGCAGGGATGATCCAGAGACACCCCCCAAGGGGAAACTGGGCCTTAAGGAGCCCCTGAAATCCAAAAGAGAGATGAAATGGGGTGAGTTTGAGCCTCGAAATGGGGGGGGTTTGACTCAGTCCCCCTCCAAAAGGGGCGTTTTGGAGCCAATCTCCCCCTGAAAGTAGAGGTTTTGACCAAATCCCCTCCAAATATGGTGGTTTTGAGGCCCAAACTGTGGTGGCTTTGAGCCAATTTCCCATGAAAGTGGCATTTGTGACCCAATCCCCCCTCCGAAAGTGGCATTTGTGACCCAATCCCCCCTCCCAAAGTGGCATTTGTGACCCAATCCCCCCTCCCAAAGTGGCATTTGTGACCCAATCCCCCCTCCGAAAGTGGCATTTGTGACCCAATCCCCCCCTCCCAAAGTGGCATTTGTGACCCAATCCCCCCTCCGAAAGTGGCATTTGTGACCCAATCCCCCCCTCCCAAAGTGGCATTTGTGACCCAATCCCCCCTCCGAAAGTGGCATTTGTGACCCAATCCCCTTCAAAAGTGGTGGGTTTGAGCCTGGAAATGGGGCGGTTTTCATTCCTCCAAAGGTCCTCCTCCAAAAGTGGCATTTTTGAGCCAATCTCCCATGAAAGTGGCATTTTTGACCCAATCCCCTCCAAATATGGTGGGTTTGAGCCCCAAAACATGGTGTATTTGAGCCAATCTCCCCCCAAAAGTGGGGGCTTTGACACCTTCCCCCCAAATGGGTTTGGCCTCTCTTAAGTGGTGGTTTTGACACCCACCCCACCCCCAAATAGGGCATTTTTGCCCCTAAAATACCCCATTTTCACCCCAAAATGGGGTTTTGGGAGGATGGGAGGGACCGGGAGCTGTGTTACAGCAGAAGTCCCTAAACTGCTGGGTTTCACCCCAAAAGCTCTGCCCCCCCCCCCCCAGGTGATGGCAGTTGCCCCCCAGCACTGGGCCTGGCTGCGGGATCGCCCCCTCCAGCACAGCGGGGCCATGCGCCCCCACCAGCAGGGTGAGGATGAGGAGGAGGAGAGTGATGGCTTCATCCTTGGCTGCCCCAAACCGCACTGAATTGGGCTGAAATCAGCCAAAACTGGGGTCTATCCATGCCCCCAATGCACCTTTTTGTCTCTGTGTGTCCGTCCCCCCCCCGTGGGGGGTTTTAATGCTCGATTTTGTCAATATCCCTCCCTTATTTATAACCATGATGGATAAAAATCACCCCCAATTGCTTGTTCTGTACTTATTGACTGATGATTTTCCCTGTTTTTCTTGGGTTTTGCCTCAAAACTCATGTATCTCCCTCCTTTGTGAGGCTCAGCACCTACCCCCCCCACACCCTTTTTCATGCAAAAAGAAGGGAAAATGGGCAACAGGATATTAAACATGACATATAACAACTGGTTTTGTGGTTTGTGTATGGGGAAAGGGATAAAAAAGGAGAGGGGGGGTTGGGGGGGACCCCAAAATGGGGGCCTGGGGTGGGGGTGACCCCCACTTTGTGCCCTCCCCCCCAACCTGTGGCTGTTCCTCTCTCCCTACAGCAGCAGCTGGCAGTATGAGGGACCCCTCCGAGGGGCAGGTAGGGACACGTGTGTTACATACATGTAGTATGTATGTAGTATGCCGCAGCCTTGCACACAGCGGGGGTCAAGCCCCTGTGCATGTGTGTTCATCCTGTGTGTGTGTCCCAGCTCTCAGCACACACATGTTTCATACATGTTGCTTTCCACGCATGTCCTGAGCCCATGCGCATGTCCCCACGTGTATGTGGCCTTTATGCCCAGCCCTTTACACACGTCCTATGTGTGTCCTCATGTGTCCCAACACGCGTGTTCCAGCCCTTTACAATGTGTCCCTGCCCTCTACACACATTCCATGCGTGTGCCTGTATCCTATCCTAGGATGTGCACACGCATCCTCGCCCTCTACACATGTGTCATGTATGTCCCAGCCCTCTGCACACACATCCCACACGCGTGTCCAGCCCTTAGCACACGCATGTGCCACCCCCCAGCCCCCTGCAGCCAAAACCCGGAGCACGAGAGACCCCAAAACGTTCAAAACAGCCCCAAAACCACCCCACAAACCCCTCCCCCCCCCCCCCCAGGGCGGGGCGGTGCTGGGCGGAGTCGGGGGGGGGAGGGGGGGCGGGTTCACCCCTGGTCTCTCCTTCCTCCTCGGGGAAGACTTGCTGGGAATAAGGGATTTGGCTTCTTTTTCCTTGATTTCACCCCAAAACGAAGCCGCGAGTGTGTCCCCACACCCCCCCCGTGCAGCCAGGTACGTCCCAGTGTCCCTGAGGGGGGGGGCGCGGGGGGGTCCCCGGTTCCCCCATGGCCGGAGCCTCTTCCCTGCTCCACAACTTACACAACTCCGGATTGGGGCAAAGCCCAGTGTTTGGGGGCCTGGTTTCCTCCATTAGCAGCACTGGGAAGGGGTTGGGAGCTTTGGGGGTCCGTTGGGGCCCCCCCACAGTTGTTGTTTGCTCCCTAAAAAGTGCTTTTTTGGGATCATCAATCCCGGGAAGGGGGGAAAATGGGGGATTTTGGATGGGTTTAAGGGGTTTGGCTCCGAATTGAGGCGGGTTTTGCTGCTTTATCCTCATTTTCTCCCCAGGGCCGCTGGAGGAGCCGCGGCCGCCGAAGTGCCGCCCTCACCGGGCCCAGGCTCTGCCCCACGGCACCTGCCAGGGCGCCGGCACCCTGGAAACGGGCTGAAAAGAGCCGATTTCGGTCCTGCTGTGCCAAAAACCGTATGTTTGGGGAGGGGGCCCACTCTAGAGGGGGCAGTCCCATGAGCACCCCATGAGTTAGGCCTCAGTTTGTCCCACCCAAATCTTCTCTGGGGTGGGGACTGGGGGGGGAATTAGGGACTTCCCCCACTCCTCACCCCTCCTTTTGGGCATAATTAATGCGTTTTTGGGGCATAATCCTTAGTTTTTGGGAGCCCTGACCCCCCCCCCCAATGCTATGCTGAGTTTTGGGGTGACAGACCCCCCCCCCCATGTTGGTGGGACCCACACTGCCAGCACCGCTGCCACCTCCCTGGCACTCCCTGCGCCGCTCTAATGAGCATCTCATTAACTCCTGTGCTTAATGAACCCCCCCCCCCCCCCGGGTGTCATTGAGGCCTTCAGGGGTGCAGCCACAGCGGTGCCCGGGGCTGTGCCGTGGGGAGCGGCCCTGGCACACGCCTCAACCGGCAGGACGAGTTCTTGGAGCCGTTTCCCCTCCATCCGGCGGCATCTGGGGCTTCCCCACTGCTGGAATAACCATAATTGGGGTTTGCTTCGTCCCCCCCGGGGCCGTTTTGAGGTGAAACACGAGGATTTGGGGCTCACTGGGTGACAGACAGGGAGCAGCTGCCACGCGCGTGGGGGGGGGGGGGGAGGGATTCCCCGCCCCCGGAATTCCGGGGTTTTGTCCCATAACGGCAGCGTTGGTTTCACCCAAATCACCCCAATGTGGCTCAGGCGGGGGCCTCATTTCGGGGGGGTTACAACCCCCTTTTAGAGGGGTTTCCCCCCAGAATAAGGCAGAGTTGGGTTTAGTAACACCCAACGGGGGGTTGGGGCAAAATCCCCCTTTTTTGTCCAAGCTGCTCCTGGGGGATCCTAAAGCAGACCCCAAATGCCCAAATCCCCCTCCGAAGATCCCCAAATCCACTCCAGAGCCCCTTAAATTCCCCCCAAATTTCCCCCTAAATCCCCCCCGGAATCCTCCGATGCTCCCCAAAATTCACAAATACTCCCCAAAATTGGAAAATCCCCCCCCGATCCCCACCAAAATCCACAGACCCCCTAAAAATTCCCCTTTCTCCCCCCAAACCCCCAATTCCCTCCAAAATTCCCCAAATCCCCCCAAAAGTCCTCAAATCCCCTGAGCCAAAACACCCAAATCTTCCCCAAATCCAAAAATATCCCCACGTTCCCCCTAAATCCATCTGAGAATCCCCATATCACCTCCAAATATCCCCAAATTCCCACTCACATCCCCAAAATCCCTCAAGAAATGCACAATTCCACCCCAAGAATCCCCAAATCCCCCCCAAATTCTCCAAATCTCCCATATTTCTCCCCCAAACTCCCACTTCCCCCCCCAGTCCTCTCAGCGCAGTGGTTCCAGCGCTCGGTTTTCCCGGTTTTCCCCATTTCCCGCTGTTTTCCCGCATCCCAGCATGGCGGAGCCGCCCATCGTGCCCGTGTACTGCACCGGCGTCTCGGCGCAGGTCCAGCGGCAGCGGGCCAAGGCGTTGGGATTGGGCCAGCACGAGAACGCCGTGCGCTACCTGGGGCAGGACTATGGGCGCTTGCTTGAGGAATGCCGGAATTCCGGAAGCCTTTTCCGTGACCCAGCCTTCCCACCGGCACCCGGTTCCCTCGGCTTCCGCGAGCTCGGCCCCGGCAGTTCCAAAACCTATGGTGTCCAATGGAAGAGGCCGACGGTGAGTAGCGCCAATTGGGATGTCATTCCTGAGCCGTGCTTGGAAAACCCCTTCAACTTCCAAACTGGGGGGGGGTTTGGGTGAATTCTGGGGATGGATCCAATGGGTTTTCCCATAGGAGCTGTGTTCGCGCCCTCAGTTCATCGTGGATGGAGCCACACGCACCGACATCTGCCAGGGAGCGCTGGGTAGGGAATGCCACGAGGCCTTGGCCCAGTTTTCATGGAATCATGGAATGGTTTGGGTTGGAAGGGAGCTTAAGATCATCCAGTTCCAACCCCCTGCCATGGGCAGGGACACCTCACACCAAACCGAGGCCCTTCCAACCTTGACCACTGCCAGGGATGGAGCATTTACCGCTTCTTTGGGCACCGCATTCCAATGTCCTACCATTCCTACAGGGAAGAACTTCCTTATATCCAACCTAAACCTCCCCTGTTGAAGTTTGAACCCATCACCCCTTGTCCTATCCAGGCCCTGATGGAGAACCTCCAGCATCCTTGTAGCCCCTTTCAGACATGGGGGGGGGCATTTGGTCAACCCTGGGGGCCGTGGCCACACCGCGACCGGTAACCGGTGGCCACTGCCCACAGGGGACTGTTGGCTGCTGGCAGCCATCGCATCCCTCACACTCAATGAGACGCTTCTGCACCGCGTGGTACCACATGGGCAGAGCTTCCAGCACGGATACGCTGGGATCTTCCACTTCCAGGTGAGTGGAATCCTGAAGCACCACTGTTTGGGCTCAAATCCGCCAGTTTGGGGCTCAAATCCGCCAGTTTGGGGCTCAAATCTGCCAGTTTGGGGCTCAAATCCGCCAGTTTGGGGCTCAAATCCGCCAGTTTGGGGCTCAAATCCACCAATTTGGGGCTCAAATCCGCCAGTTTGGGGCTCAAATCCACCAATTTGGGGCTCAAATCCGCCAGTTTGGGGCTCAAATCCGCCAGTTTGGGGCTCAGATCCGCCAGTTTGGGGCTCAGATCCGCCAGTTTGGGGCTCAGATCCACCAATTTGGGGCTCAAATCCGCCAGTTTGGGGCTCAAATCCACCAATTTGGGGCTCAAATCCGCCAGTTTGGGGCTCAAATCCGCCAGTTTGGGGCTCAAATCCGCCAGTTTGGGGCTCAAATCCACCAGTTTGGGGTCCCCTGTACCATTTTCAGCATCACATCCACCATTTGGAAGCTCAAACGCACCATTTTGGGGCTCAGATCCACATTTGGGGCTCCTCCCCACTATTTGGAGGCTCAAATCCACCAGTTTGGGGTCCCCTCTCCCCTTTTGGGGGGCTCAAATCCACCAATTTGGGCTGAGCCTCTGCAGTTTTGTCTCCCTCCACCGCTTTGGTGCCAAATCAGGCGCTTTCCACCGCGAAACATCCACCAAGTTCATCCCCCCCCTTTGCCACCGCCACCATCTCTTTGCTGCGCCATCCTCCCAGGGCCACGCGCTGCGGGACCCCCAAAAGGGCTCTTTCCTCCCCAAAACCCCCCCTCCTGAGCCTCAAAACCAAGGGGGTTCCTTCCTCTTCCTCCTCCTCCTCCTCTCTGCAGATCTGGCAGTTCGGCGAGTGGCTGGACGTGGTGGTGGATGACTACCTGCCCACCAAGGATGGGAAGCTGCTCTTCGTGCACTCGGCTGAGGGGAGCGAGTTCTGGAGCGCGCTGCTGGAGAAAGCCTACGCCAAGTGCGTCCCCTTCCTCCTCCTCCTCCTCTTCCTCCTCCTCGTTTGGGGTTGGATCCCTCCTGCAACGCTGCAATCCTGCAGGGTGAACGGCTGCTACGAGGCTCTCTCGGGTGGCAGCACCTCGGAGGGCTTTGAGGACTTCACCGGTGGCGTGACGGAGTGGTACGACCTCCGCAAGCCCCCCGCGGACCTCTACCGGATCATCCTCAAGGCGCTGGAACGCGGCTCCCTGCTCGGCTGCTCCATCGACGTGAGGGGCCTTGCTTTGGGGCCAAACCGCCACGTTTTGGGGCTCCTTTCCTCCAGTAACGCCACCGCCGTGTTGCCCTGCAGATAACAAGCGCCTTCGACATGGAGGCGGTGACGTTCAAGAAGCTGGTGAAGGGACACGCGTACTCGGTGACGGGAGCCAAGCAGGTGAGAGGCAACGCTGGTTTGGGGTGAAAAGTGGCAGTTTTGGGGTCATGGGGCTTGATGGCGCCGTTCACAGATCAACTACCGCGGGCAATCCCTGGGCCTCATCCGTATGCGCAATCCCTGGGGAGAAGTGGAGTGGACGGGACCGTGGAGCGATAAGTGAGGACCCGGCCGGGGCTCTGTTAGTGGTAATGGGGCTCGGCCTTGGAGTGAGTTCCGTTTGCCATCGGCAGCTCATCCGAGTGGAACGCGGTGGAGCCGGCGCTGCGGCAGCAGCTGATGGTCAGGATGGAGGACGGGGAATTCTGGTAAGAGAAAGGGCGGAAGGAAAACCCACCGCCTTTTCCCGACGGGAAAAGAGGGAAAACCTTCCGCTCCCACCCTCCTTCCTCTTCCTCCAGGATGTCCTTCCGGGATTTCCTGCGGGAATTCACCCGCCTGGAGATCTGCAACCTCACCCCGGACGCTCTCCAATCCCGCAAATTCCGCAAGTGGAACACGCGCCTCTACGATGGGACGTGGCGCCGCGGCAGCACGGCCGGCGGCTGTAGGAACTACCCCGGTAGGCGCTGTTGGAGAGGAGTTTCGCCCCCAAACGCACCGGTTTTGGCATCGATTTAACCTCTTTGGGCCCTTTTTCCCAGCCACTTTCTGGATAAACCCACAGTTCAAGATCCAGCTGGAAGAGGTGGATGACGCCAGGGATGAGGAGGGTGGGTGCGAGCCCGGCTGCAGCTTCCTCCTAGCGCTGATGCAGAAGAACCGGCGCCGCGAGCGCCGCTACGGCAAGGACATGGAGACCATCGGATTCGCTGTCTATGAGGTACTGGTGTCAACCAAAGCCAACTGGCATCAATTGGCATCAACCGGCATCAACTGATGTCAGCTGGCATCAATCAGTGTTAGACATCAATTGGCGTCAACAAACATCCGCCAACATCAGCTGGCGTCTACTGATGTCAACTGGTGTCAACCAATGTCAGTTGGTGTCAACCGGCGTCAACCACGCACCAACCTCTCCTCTCCCTACAGGTTCCTCCTGAGGTGGGTACCTCAATGCTACCAACGCCGAACCCAGCAGCACCGGAGGGTGTTCCTTCAGGTGTCGCGTTGGGACCCCGCTTCCATTCCCTTCCCTTCCATTCCGGCAGCACGTAGGGAAGTCGGGCGTGCACCTCAAGCGGGATTTCTTCCTGGCCAACGCCTCGCGCGCCCGCTCGGAGCAGTTCATCAACCTGCGGGAGGTGAGCACGCGGTTCCGGCTCCCTCCAGGCGAGTACATCGTGGTGCCCTCCACCTTCGAGCCCAACAGGGAAGGAGACTTCGTCCTCCGGGTGTTCTCCGAGAAGAAAGCCGGCACCGAGTGAGTGGAAGACGCCTCCCGGATGCTGACAAAGCCCCGCATGGCTCCGGAGGCCAAAGTCCTCTTCGTTATCTCCGCAGGGAAATGGATGACAAGATCCAAGCGACGCTCCCGGATGAGGTGAGCGGAGGCGGCCGCTGCGCGGTGCCGTGGTGCTGCCTCTTTACCAAATGAGCCCTTTTCTCCCTCAGCAAGTGCTCTCCGAAAGCCAAATCGATGACAACTTCAAGGAGCTCTTCAAGCAGTTGGCCGGACCGGTAAGCGCGGTGACGGTGACGGTGACGCCGGTGGTTGTTGGGATGCGGTTCTTTGGAGAACACCCCATCTCCTTCCTCCCCGTAGGACATGGAGATCAGCGTCACGGAGCTTCAGACCATCCTCAACCGCATCATTAGCAAACGTGAGCCGTCGGGGCGGGATCTTGGGATTCACCGGGAAGACGAGTGGAAAACCCTCTTGGATTGGGGTCAGAGTCATTCGCTCAAAGTAACCACCGGCTGATTTCCAGATAAGGATCTCCGGACCAAAGGCTTCAGCGCCGAGTCCTGCCGCAGCATGGTCAACCTCATGGATGTATCCACCACCCCTGGCCATGGGGCTGATTTCGGGGGTGCAACACCCCCGCTCCATTCCCCATGGATCCCCCGTTTTCCTTAACACCTCCGCCCTGCAGAAAGATGGCAGCGGGAAGCTGGGATTGGTGGAGTTCAACGTCTTGTGGAACCGGATCCGCAACTACCTGGTGGGTCCGGGAGGGGGAATTCTGGGGTGATGAGGCCGGGATTTGGGGGTGTCCCCCCTCCTGGTGACCCCTTGTTGTGTGTTTTGGGGGGCACAGACCATCTTCCGCAAGTTCGACCTGGATAAATCCGGGAGCATGAGCAGCTACGAGATGCGGATGGCGTTGGAAGCGGCAGGTACATCGCGGTATTCCCGGCATTCCCACCTTTCCCACCTTCCCTCCTGGGGGTTCCCGTTCGTTTGATGGACGATTTGATGCCCAAAAGGGTACAAATTGAGCAAGAAGCTCCATGAGTTGATCATCACCCGCTACGCGGAGCCCGACCTCGCCATCGACTTCGACAACTTCGTCTGCTGCCTCGTGCGCCTCGAGACCATGTTCCGTGAGCGCCATTCTCCCCCCGGGAACAGGGAAAAAGGCGGAAAACCGGGATTGAAAGGATTTAGTCCCTTATTTTTGTCGTTTGGTTCCGCGGGAAAACCCCATGGGGGTTGAGGGGGAAGCGGGGAAAAGTGCAAAAAAAGCAGGATTTAAGCTCAAAAGTTAGAGGCCCCCCCCCCAAATTTCCTCTTAAATCCCATTTTCCGGCTTTTCCTGTTAAATGCATCTGGGGTTTGGACTTTGGAATGGGAAAAAAAGTGGTTTCCAGCTTTCCCTCCTAAAACCTGCTCTTATTTCCACTTTTTCCTGTTCAACGCTCCGGGGTTTCCAATTCTCCCCTTCAACGCCTTTGGGGTTTTCCCAGCTTCTCCCAGAATTTAACTTTTCCGTGGAATTGAATGGGAAAAATGTAGAAAAACCCACAGGAAAAGTGTTTTTTTCCATATTTCCCCTTAAATTCCGGGATTTTTCCCTGACATCTCCTTAAATCCCATTTTTTTCCCAACTTTCCCCCTTAAGCCCTTCCCATTTTTCCCCTAAATCCTGCCGAGTTTTCCGATATTTCCCCTTAAATCCTATTTCTTCCCAGCTTCTCCCCTTAAATCCTTCCTCATTTTCCTGTGTTTTCCCCTTGAATCCTGCCTTGGTTTCTGACTTTTCCCCTTAAATCCTGCTCTGTTTTCCTCATTTCCCTCCTTCAATTCTGCTGGGTTTTCCCAACTTTCCCCCATACATCCTGTTTTATTCCCAACTTTCCCCCTTACATCCTGTTTTATTCCCAACTTTTCCCCTTACATCCTGTTTTATTCCCAACTTTTCCCCTTAAATCCTGTTTTATTCCCAACTTTTCCCCTTAAATCCCGCCCCATTCCGCACTTTTCCCACCGTGTCACCTCCTATTCCCTCCTGCAGGGTTCTTCCAAGCGATGGACGTGGACCAGGACGGTGTCGTCACCTTCGACTTGCTGCAGGTACCGGCGGGTGCTGACACCCCGCAGCACCCCCGATAACACCCCTCAGTACCACCCCACCCCACAACAACACCCTTCAACACCGCTTAGCACCCCCCAACAACCCCCTAACAGCACCCCCCAGCACCCCACTACACCCCCGACAACACCCCTCAACAGCATCCCACTACACCCCACACCAACACCCCTCAACAGCACCCCACTACACCCCACAACAACACCCTTCAACACCCCTTAGCACCCCCCAACAACCCCCTAACAACACCCCTCAACAGCACCCCACTACACCCCCGAAAACACCCCTTAACAGCACCCCACTACACCCCACAACACCCAACACCCCTCAACAGCACCCCAACACCCCACTACAACACCCCTCAACAGCACCCTACTACACCCCCCCACAACACCCCCCAACACCCTTCAACAGCACCCCGCAGCGCCCCAACACCCCACTACACCCCCCAACAGCACCCCTCAACAGCACCCCACTACACCCCCCAACAACACCCCCAACAGCATCCCACTACACCCCCCAACAACACCCTTCAACAGCACCCCAACACCCCACTACACCCCCAACAACACCCTTCAACAGCACCACACTACACCCCCCAACAACACCCCCAAACACCCCATACCACCCTACAACCACCCTTCAACAGCACCCCACAGCACCCCAACAACACCTCCCATTAACACCCCCCAACAACACCCCCCAACACCCTCCAGCCCCCTCCTCAGCCCTCCTCTTCCTCGCAGTGGCTCCAGCTCACCATGTTCGCCTGAGCAGACCCCAAGTGCCTTCGCAGCGGGAGCCGCCGGCCTCACCGCGCTGGATTTTCCCTCTTTTTTGCCTTTTTCCTTGTTTCCCAGCACAAGAAGGGTGTTTTTTGGGGGGGGGGGGGTGCGTGAGGCACCACCGTCACCCCCAAACCGGGATATCGGGACACCCAGCCACGCTTTGCCAAGGAAACGCTCCTTCCCCCGCCTCTGCATGGAGGTTTTGGGGGGAATTCCCAAGGTTTTGGTGCTTCTTCAGATGATGGAAGGAGCCGGGGGGGGGTCACCAGGTGTTGGGACCCCCCCAGCACGACTGCCATTGCTTCCTGCTTCCGCCTCCAGCAGGGATCTTCTGCCTCCAACAGGGATCTTCCACCTCCAACAGGGATCTTCCGCCTCCAGCAGGGATCTTCTGCCTCCAACAGGGATCTTCTGCCTCCCGGATGCCAAAATAGTGGTTTTTTATGATATAAATTAAAAACAAGGGATAAAATTCCAAGGAATGTTTATTAAAGTGGTGGTCCCGCTGCTCCTTCCCCCTCATCCAGCTCTACCGCAGGGCGAATCCCGTCATTCCCATTCCGACCCACCGGGAGCTGAGGAGGAGCCAATGGCACGTTTCCACCCAGGTGCCAGAATGTCTGTTTAGGGATTATGTTGGGATTTTGTTGGGATATTTGGGATCCTGGCAGGGATAAGGGGTGGATTCTGTCGGGGATGGATCCTGTAAAGGAGGGGGATGGATTCTCTATGGGGATGGGTCCTGTCAGGGGTATGGGTGGAGCCTGTCAGGGATGGATCCCTTGGGATCTGCTAAGGGAACCCCCGGGAGGACGGGAAAGTTCCCGCCTTTTTCCTCCCCTCCCGCGGGAGAGGGGGCCGTTGGGGTTGCACCAGCCACGCCCCCTCCCCGCCTGCCCCCTGCGATTGGTCACTTCACCCCCTCTTAATTTGCATAACCCCGCCTCTCACAGCGAGGCACCGCCTCCTTCCTTATAAGGCGCGGCTCCGCCCCCTTCCCCTCTGCCGTCAGGCGCGGCGGTGTCGCGCCCGCGCGGGCTTTTCGGTGCCGGCATGGCGGAGCCGGAGCGAGCGGAGGAGCCGGAGCCGGTGTCGGCCGAGGCGGTGCTGAGGGAGCTGCGGTTGTTCGAGCTCTGCTGCCGAGACGAGGACGTCCCCACCAGGCGTGAGGGCACCGGGGGGGGGGCAGGGGAGGTGTTGGAGGGGGCTCAGGTACCTTCCGGCGGTGTCAAGGGACGTGTTTGAGGGGGGGTTGGGTGGCTATGGGGTGACAGGGGAGGGATTTGAGGGGGTAATGGAGGTTTAAAGGTGACATGGAGGGATTTGAGGTGGTCATGGAGGTATTTGAGGGGGTAATGGAGGTTTAAAGGTGTCATGGAGGTGTTTGAGGGGGTAATGGAGATATTTGAGGGGATAATGGGGGTTTAAAGGTGGCATTGAAGTATTTGAGGGGGTAATGGAGATATCTGAGGGGGTAATGGTGGTTTAAAGATGCCACTGAGGTATTTGAGGGGGTAATGGGAGTTTAAAGGTGCCATGGAGGCATTTGAGATGCTCATGGAGATATTTGAGGGGGTAATGGAGGTTTAAAGATGGCATTGAGGTATCTGAGGGGGTAATGGAGATATCTGAGGGGGTAATGGAGATGTAAAGATGCTACTGAGGTATTTGAGCGGGTAATGGAGGTGTAAAGATGGCATTGAGGTATTTGAGGGGGTAGTGGAGGTTTAAAGGTGCCATTGAGGTATTTGGAAGGATTTAGGGGTGCCACGGGAGGTGCTGGAGGGGGTCTGGGTGGTTCAGGGGTTCCGGGTACACCCAAAGCACCGTTCCCCCTTCCCGCAGTGGTGGAGCTGTGCCTGAGCCACGGCCTGGGCCCGGTGGCGCTGGCCAACGAGCTGTTGGCCTTTGTCACCAGCAAGGACTTCAGCACTGAGCTCTCCAGCCACAGCCTCGACGCCTTCGAGCACGAGGTGGGGGGGTTCCCCATATCCCCATAACCCCCAGGAGAAGCCGGGGGGGGGGGGTGGTGATGCTCCCCCCTCTCCTCCTCTTCCTCCTCCTCCAGGTCCTCATCAAGCGGAGCAGCAGAGTCCCCCAGAAGAGGGACAACCGCTACAGTGGCCTCCATGACATCCGCTCTCTCCAGGAGCTGTATCCCAATGGATTTGGGGTGATTCCTATAAAGAAACGGGGCTTTCAGGTGTTCCCTGCTCTTGGTAGTGCCGGTGAATGGGAGGAATGAACAGCTTGGGGGGTGTTGGTGGGTGTCCACCCCCTAAACAAGAGCCTTGGGTGCTCCTTAACAACGCGGTAGCCTCGATGAGGAAGAGGAGGATGAGCTGCTGGATGCCTACACCACACCGTCCAAGGTGCGCGCCAACACCTTCACCCCCAAACCGACCGCTTTCTGCCTCAAAACCCTGCCCTTAAAATACCCTTTCTGGCTCATTTTTCCCTTCAGAATTCCCAGAAACGCCCCAATTCTACCCCGGAGACGCCGCGGCCCAAGCGGAACCTCTCCTCCCGCAGCCCCTATGCGCTCTTCTCCCCCAGCAGCTTCTCCCCCAGGTAACCCCATGACACCGGGACCGATGGGGGGGACCGGACGGGGGTTGTCACCATCACTCCGCTTGTGTCCCCCCCCCCCCCCACAGTGTCACCCCCTCCCAGAAGTACAGCGCGCGCAGCAGCCGCGGCGAGGTGGTGGCCTCGTTCGGCTCCATCCAAGGGCCCTCCTGGAGCGGGCACGGTGGCTGCGGTTGTACCCTGCGACTGTTTGGTCCTCCAGAGGAAAACCTGACCAAAGCCTACAAATTCATGTTCCAAAACGCACTCGATGTCCGGGAAGGTGATGCCATGAGCCTGGAGTTGGAGGGGGGGGGGGATGGGGATGTGGGGAGGTGACCCCCCCAACAGTCACCATTGCAGTGTTGCGGTGTAGCCAACGCTTGTTCTCACCCCACAGTGTTGTCGTGGAGGATCGAGGAGCTTGGCGAGGCCCTGAGGAATCACCATCACCTCGAGGACTTCACCTCGGTGTCGCTTCCGGCGCAGGTGATCCCATCCCCACCATTCCCACGTCATCCCTATGGTGTTTTGGGGTGAAACCGACTGATTTTGGGGCTGCTGTTGTCCTGCAGGAACCGGTGACGGTGCTGGGCCAGATCGGCTGCGACGCCAATGGGAAGCTCAATGCCAAGTCCGTGGTGCTGGAGGGCGACCGAGAACACTCCTCCGGTGGCCAAATCCCGCTGGACCTCTCGGAACTGAGGGATTATTCCCTCTTCCCGGGCCAGGTGGGGTTTTGGGGGGCACCAGGACCCCCCCGGGCCTTCCTCCCCCCACTCCTCCTCACCCCTCTTCACTCCCCTGCCCGCAGGTGGTGGCGCTGGAGGGGACCAACAGCACCGGGAGGAGGATGGTGGTCTCCAGACTCTATGAGGTAATGGCAGCATCCCCCCCGTGGGGCTGGTTTTGGGGTGAAAAAAGGCGATTTTGAGGCAATTGATGGTTTTCCACAGGGGGTGCCTCTTCCCTTCCACACACCGCCAGAGCCGGCTTCAGGTGAACCCAAACTCCTCCTTTTTCCCCCCCAAAACCCCACTTTTTTCCCCAAAACCCCACTTTTTTCCCCAAAACCCCACTTTTTTTCCCCAAAACCCCACTTTTTTTCCCCAAAACCCCACTTTTTTCCCCAAAACCCCACTTTTTTCCCCAAAACCCCACTTTTTTCCCCAAAACCCCACTTTTTTTCCCCAAAACCCCACTTTTTTTCCCAAAACCCCACTTTTTTTCCCCAAAACCCCACTTTTTTCCCCAAAACCCCACTTTTTTTCCCCAAAACCCCACTTTTTCTCCCCCAAAACCCCACTTTTTCTCCCCCAAAACCCCACTTTTTCTCCCCCAAAACCCCACTTTTTCTCCCCCAAAACCCCACTTTTTCTCCCCAAAACCCCACTTTTTTCCCCAAAACCCCACTTTTTTCCCCAAAACCCCACTTTTTTCCCCAAAACCCCACTTTTTTCCCCAAAACCCCACTTTCTTTCCCCAAAACCCCACTTTTTCTCCCCCAATTATCCCATTTTGTCCCCTCAAGCCCCATGTCTCTTTCCAACCCCCATCCGTGTCCCTTCAACCTTTTTGTCACCCACCCCCCTTTTTGTCCCTCCAGACCCCATTTTTTGTCCCCAAACACCCTCTTTTGTCCCCATCAAACCCCTTTCTGTCCTTCAAGCCCCCTTTTCTGTCCTCCAAACCTCTATTTTGCCCCCCTCTCCGTGTTTTTTACCCCCCCAGACCCTAAAACACCCTTTTTCCCCCCAAACACTCCTTTTTCCCCCTTTTCCTCTCTTTCATCCCTCACTTCCTTTTTATACCCCCAAGCCCCCAAATCACCCCTTTTCCTCCCCAAAACACCCTTTTTTATCTCTCAAACACCCAATTTTGCCCCACAACCCCCCTTTTTGCCCCCCAACCCCCTTTTCTCACCCCTAAATCCCTTCGGTGCCTCACAACCCCCCGTGTTCACCCCCCAGAGCAGCGGATGCTGCTGGTGGCCTGCGGTCCCTACACCCCATCCGACAGCATCGGCTACGACCCGCTCAGCGACCTCGTCACCGTCATCACCCGCGACCGCCCCGACGCCTGCATCCTGGTGAGGCCCCGCGGGGACACCGGCTCCCGGTGTCGGTGACGTGGTACCTGAGCATCAAAGCCTCCGCACCCAGCCACGGAGGGAAGCGGGGCCTTTGGGGTGACCCCAACCCCCCCCGCTTGTCACCCTAAAGGGACCAAAAACCCCAGAGTTTTCACCCAAAACCCCCCAGTTGTCACCCTCAAGGGACCAAACCACCCGGTTGTCACCCTAAATTGACCAAAAAACCCTGACTTTTCACCCTGAAGTGACCAAAAACCCCAGAGTTTTCACCCAAAACCCCCCAGTTGTCACCCTCAAGGGACCAAACCACCCGGTTGTCACCCTAAATTGACCAAAAAACCCTGACTTTTCACCCTAAAGGGACCAAAAACCCCAGAGTTTTCACCCAAAACCCCCCGGTTGTCACCCTCAAGGGAACAAACCACCCGGTTGTCACCCTAAATTGACCAAAAAACCCTGACTTTTCACCCTGAAGTGACCAAAAACCCTGTTTCTCACCCTGAAGTGACCAAAACCCCCCAGTTTTCACCATAAAGTGACCAAAAGCCCCCAGTTTTCACCATAAAGTGACCAAAAGCCCCCAGGTTTCACCCTAAAGTGACCAAAAAACCCCATTTCTCACCCTAAGGTGTCCAAGCCCCCAGTTTTCCAACCTAAAATGGCCCAAACTCCCCAGTTTTCACCCTGAAGTGACACAAAAAACAGGTTTCACCCTAAAGTGACCACAATAATGCCATTTCTCACCCAAAGTGCCCCAAATCCCTTCTTTTTTCACCCTAAAGTGACCAAAAACCCCAGAGTTTTCACCCCAAACCCCCCAGTTGTCACCCTAAAGTGACCAAAAAACCCTGTTTTTCACCCTGAAGTGACCAAAAACCCTGACTTTTCACCCTAAAGTGACCAAAAACCCTGTTTTTCACCCTAAGGTGACCAAAAACCCTGTTTTTCACCCTAAAGTGACCAAAAACCCTGTTTTTCACCCTAAGGTGACCAAACCCCATGGTTTATCACCCTAAATGACCACAAAAATCCATTTTTCACCTTCAAACAACCAACCTTCCTGTTGTTAAGAGCAAATTCGGCTCTTTGGGCCCCCCATGATCCAATGCTTGCTTGGGAAAACCATGGTTCTTTCATCCACCTTCCCCCCCCACTCAATTTTCCCTGAATCCTTTGGGATTCCAGGGGAAAAGTGGAGTTCAAATAACAAAATCCACCTTTGGGCCCCCATTTGTTGGGATTTTCCTCATTTTCCCTGTTTCTTTACAGTTTGGGCCGTTCCTGGATGCCAAACACGAGCAAGTCGAGGTGAGGGAGGATTTGGGGGTCCCAATGGGTTCACCCGTGGGGGGTACCCCCCAAAAGACAATGGAATGGGGCAAATCCCATTGTGTTCCCCCCAATTCCCAGAACTGCCAGCTCCTGGGGTCCTTCTCTGATGTCTTCAAGCTCTGCCTGAAGATGATCATCGAAGGGACGAGAAGGTAGGGACCCTCCTATGGAATGGGGGCCAAATCCAAGGGGAAAGGAACTGGGAATGGTTGGGACAGTGTTGTCCCTGCTATGGGAGGGACAGCGTGGATAAGGAACAAGGAGGCAACAGCACAGCCTGACGCCGGGTGACACATACTGAGGGGGGGGACACCCCAAAACCCCCCGTGTCACCCCCAGAACACCCCCAAATGTCCCATCCTGCTCCAGAATGCCTCAGGTCACCCCAAAACACCTCATTATGACCCCAAACCACCTCCTGTCACCCCCAAAACACCCAAACCCACCTCTTTATGCCCCAAGAACACCTCCTGTCACCCCTAAAACACCTCTTCATGCTCCAAAATGCCTCATGACACCCCCAAAACACCCAAACCCACCTCTTTATGCCCTAAGAACACCTCCTGTCACCCCCAAAACACCCAAACCCACCTCTTTACGTTCCAAACCACCTCCTTTCACCCCTCAAAACACCCCAAACCACCTCCTATCACCCCAAAACACCTCATTGTGCCCCCAAACCCTCTTCCCATGGGGGTGCAGCACCCTTCCCGCAGCACCTCAGCGTGTTTTGGGGCGATTTCAACCGATTTTGGGTCTTTTCCGCTGCTGGAGTTCCCCCTTAGGGGCTGGTTTTGAGGCTGTTGCTCTGCTTGTTGAGGCCTTCCCTGTTCTTATCCCTGCTTTTCCCACAGTGCCGGCTCCCAGCTCGTGTTCGTGCCCTCGGCACGCGATGTCCACCACGACTGCGTCTACCCACAGCCCCCATTCTGCTCCCCGGAGCTGCCCAAGGAGGACAAGCAGGTACCAACCCCCATCCCCATGGTTCTTATCCCAAAACCCAGTGGTTTTCCATCAAATCCCTTCAATCCCGCCGAGGTTTGGGGTGAAATCCCTCTTTTCTTTGAGTTTCCCCCTCTTGTTTTCCAGCCGGCAGGGATTTCTTGCCCCTAAAATATTCCCTTTGGGAGCAAAATCCTGATTTTCCTTGAGGGAGAAGGGATTTGGGAACGGCAACCTGGCAAACAGGGAATGGAACCGCAGGAAACCGGCCCTCCCCAGCCTGTTTTGGGTTGAAATTCCTTGATTGAACTCATTTATGCCATGGGAGCAGCTTGTATTGCTCCTATTGGGAATCCAGGCATGCTGCTGGGGGGTTTTGGGGTGTATTTGGGGGGGGTTAGGATAAGTTTGGGGTGTTTAGGACTGGTTTAAGGATGCTTAAGGAAGACTTGAGTGTGGTGGCAGCATTTTAGGGCAGATTTGGGGTATTTTGGGATGCATTTGGAGCGTGTGGGGATGGGGTTAAGGAAAGCTCAGACTGATTGTGGTGGTTTGGGGGCAGATTTGGGGCGTTTTAGGATGGGGCTTGGGGTGTTTAAAGAAAGTTGCACGTGATTGTGATGGTTTAGGTCAGGTTTGGGGTGTTTTAAGGCTATTTTAGGGGTGTTGAAGGAAAACTCAGTGATTGCAGCATTGAAAGGCAGGTTTGGGGCGGTTTAGGGTGGGTTTGGGGTGGTTTAGGGCTGGTTTGAGCGGTTTAGGGATGGTTTGGGTGGTTTAGGACTGGTTTAGAGCTGGTTTGAGCGGTTTAGGGATGGTTTGGGTGGTTTAGAACTGGTTTAGGGCAGGTTTGGGTGGTTTAGAACTGGTTTAGGGCTGGTTTGGGTGGTTTAGAACTGGTTTAGGGCTGGTTTGGGTGGTTTAGGACTGGTTTGGGTGGTTTAGGGCAGGTTTAGGGCTGGTTTAGAGCTGGTTTGGGTGGTTTAGGAGTGGTTTAGGGCTGGTTTGGGTGGTTTACGACTGGTTTGGGTGGTTTAGGGCTGGTTCGGGGTGATTTAGGGCTGGTTTGAGTGGTTTAGGACTGGTTTGGGTGTTTTAGGACTGGTTTGGGTGGTTTAGGACTGGTTTGGGTGGTTTAGGACTGGTTTGGGTGGTTTAGAACTGGTTTAGGGCTGGTTTGGGTGGTTTACGACTGGTTTGGGTGGTTTAGGGCAGGTTTAGGGCTGATTTGGGTGGTTTGGGTGGTTTAGGGCTGGTTTAGGATTGGTTTAGGGCTGGTTTAGGGCAGGTTTAGGCCTAGTTTAGGGCTGGTTTCAGGTGGGTTCAGTCGCAGCCCACCCCTTACTCCACAGCGCGTGCACTTCGTATCGGACCCCTGCACCCTGGAGGTGGACGGCGTCGTGCTGGGCCTGACCTCCACCGACCTCCTCTTCCACATGGGAGCCGAGGAGATCAGCAGGTGGGTGCCGGCCGGAAGCCAGGATTTGGGAATCTCCTGCTGGGGGATGGATCCAGCCCCAGCTCCGCAGGATCCGGATGCGTTCCTGCTCCGTGATGCGGAGGCAGAGCCCGGTGCGTGGCACAGCAGCTCCTGGTTGTAAATGGCCTCGTGTCTCGTTACTCACAGTCTGCTCTTTGGCCTTTCCCACCCTTTCCTTAATGGTTTTACAGCTCCTCCGGGATCTCGGACCGGTTCACGCGGATCCTGAAGCATATCCTAACGCAGAGGAGGTGAGGCCTTGCTACAACCACTCAGACCCCTAAAAGGGCTTTTTTGGGGCCAAACGAGGGGTCTCCTCTGTCATTCCCACCATCTTCCCCTTGGAAATCTCTTTTTGACCCTAAAACATTACTTTTGGGGGGTTTGTTCCCCATTAACAACCGGATTCCGAAGGTTTTACCCTCAATCCTCCGGCATGGTGTATGTCAACCGGCCCCAGCTGCCCTCAGGGACAGCCAAAAGAACCACAAACAACTCTTCCACCCCAAACTCGCCCATTGGTGTGTCCCAGGCCTCTTGCTACAGGCGGAGGCGGTTGTTCCTGACTGTGGTAACCTCTTCCCCCCCCTTCCATTGGTAGTTACTACCCGTTGTACCCCCCCTCGGAAGAGCTGAACATTGACTACGAGAGTTTCTACAGCTACGCGTCGTTACCGGTCACCCCGGATGTCCTCGTCACCCCCTCGGAGCTGCGGTACTTCATTAAGGTCAGGCGGAGCACGAACACCCGCTCAAGTACCCCCAAACCCAGCAGGCTTGGGCAAAACCCAGGTTACAGCCAGAACAAAGCACAGGCTCAGGCACAGCGCTGACTGTAGCTGGTGGATCACAGTTCTCAGCTGTACCTGGTGGCTGTTGCATCCAGATCGGCTGTAACCAACAGGTCACAGCCCTCAGCATCTGGAGGGGCTGTAGCTGGTGGGTCCTGGCTGTCAGCGCCCAATCAGCTGTAACTGGGTTGCTGTTGGCATCTGGATGGGCTGTAGCTGGTAGGTCACAGCCCTTGGTATCCAGGTCGACTGTAGCCAGTGGGCTGCGGCCATCAACACCCAGTCAGCTGTAGCCAGGTGGCTGTTGGCATCCAGATGGGCTGTAGCTGGGTGGCTGTCAGCATCTGGCTTGACTGTAGCCAATGGGTTGTGGCCATCAGCACCTGGATTGGCTGTAGCTGGATGGTTGTTGGCATTGGATCAGCTGTAGTTACAGCCCTCAGCACCCAGCTCTGGTATTCCCACAGGAAGTGCTGGGCTGTGTCTGCATCAACCCCGGGCGGCTGACGAAGGGGACGGTCGGGGGTACCTACGGCCGCCTGTACCTCCAGCGGGACAACACCGGGGGCGAGCGCAAGAGCCCGTGTGTCGCCGCTCAGGTTGTGAAGATCTGAGTGACCACAACGGAGTTTTCCTTAATCCAACCACCTACAACCCAACCGCTACACCGGGACTGACCAAACACACCTGCAGCTGTGCTCAACAACACCCCAACCGCTCCCATTGTGCGGAGCCCCCCCTCCTCCCGCAACACCCGGCCACAGCCGGGCCCTGCTCCGCCTGTTCATCCCTGAGGGATCAATGAATCCTCAGCACAGCGGCTGTTGGTGGCTTGTGGGGCTGTTACGTTGTCCCGTTCCTTAGGCTGACAAAGAGGGATCCTCCAGCTGGTTTTCCCCATGGAAAAGGGGAATCCTGGCATGGAAAGAGGCTGGAATCTTCGGCCTTTCCAGATTCACCCCCCTGGGTGATGGTTGTGTCGCGCTTCCTCATTATGGGAATTAGTTGGAAAACAATTCACCGGCGCCAGGGAATGCCACCAGGAAAATCCCTGCGCTTGAAGCAGTTTTCCTGCCTTTTCCCCTCCAATTCCTGATGAGGAAGCTGAAAGTGAATTCAGATCCCGAGTGTTCTCCCGCCATTCCTTAAGCTCCAATCCCAGGGTGGAAAGAGGCCTTTTGGCCGGAATAAAGCTAAATCCAATGGGATAAACGAGGATGCTTTGTAACTGTCTCCGCCGCGGGGTGATTCCAGGCGTGGGGAAGCTGGAAAACAGCCTCATCCGGTGTCTCCATTGGCCACGTGATCACCCTCATTCCAGGCTTCATTCCAGGCTCCCTCTGGAAGCGCTGTCCCAATCTTCCAATCCCATCAGGATGGATTTAAAGGGGGGGGGGGGAAGGGAATATGGGATCCGGGGGGGGATTCCCACACGGTTTCACTGCAGAACTCTGGGATTTGCCAGAAAATCCCTGTTTTCGCCCCACATCCCAGTGCGGAGCCAACGGCATCATCACAGTTCCCTCCACATTCACAATTCCAACGAGTTTTTCCCCCATTTTGGTGCTTTTCACCCCAAATTCCACACTGGTTTTTCCCAACGTGGCTAAAAAGCTGCTTTATTCCCGGTTTTTAGCTCATTTTCCAGCTTCCTCCCCCCCTCAATTCCTATCCCCGCCTCAGTTTCCCTCATAAACCCACCGGATTTGGTTGCAACAGGAGCAGCATCGGGAATTCCCATCCAACCTCATCAGGACCAACGCAGCCGGCATCTCCTTTCCCTCTTCATTAAACGATCCTTGCGGATGAGGCTCATTTGGGATTTAAATGAGCGTCAGCTCCCGCATTCCCAGTTGGCCATTTGGGGTGGGGAGGGGGAGCTCCGCTGCTCAATAGGGAATCCTCTGGGGAACCAGTAGGAATTTCTCCACCTTCCCATCTCTTTCCCTAGGGATCTTGGCTGTATCCAAGCGCTTCACCGCTGCATCGTCCCGGAGCTGGGCCATGGAGGGATGACAAAGGAAAACCCACCCGGCTCTTCATCCCCGGGGGGAAGCCAACGCCGGCATTCCATGTTTTGGGAACGAGAAGGGAGCAGGAAGGAAAAGCGGAGGCCCCGGGGTGGGGCGTTGGGCTGCGCCGACGCTCCGGCGCTGGGAGCATCGGATCGGAGCGGCCGCGCTCGGCTCCGGCTCCGGCTCCGCAGGAAGACGCCGGGAGGCTCCGGGGGTGTTTTCCGGTGAGATCCCAAGCACCATTCCCGGTGGAACGTGGGGATGGGGAAGGGGATGGAGGCAGCGGAACGTTGGGGAGCTGGGGGGGTGCGTGCTTGGTCCCTTCCCGGCTTCCGAATCCGGGCCCTTCGTTGGGATGCTGGGGGGGGGGGGGGCGGTTCTTTTCCATGATTCGGGATGGTTTTGTGTCCCTGTCGCATCCCGGATCCCTCAGTTCAAGGCGGGGGAGGAGGAGGGGGGGATGGGATTCCCTCCTTTTCCCAAGGGAACAGCCCGGATCCCCCCTCCCTGCAGCCACCACCTGCTCCCGGCTCAGATTAGCCGATGGATCCCCAAAATAGGATCCCCAGAAGAGCCAGGGCCGGGTCCTGCTCCGGCCTTCTTCCAGGGCAGCTCTTCCCTGGATTCCTGGCTGGCGATCATTGCAATCCAGCTCTCCCGGGGCTGCCGGGGCAGCCGGAGCAGGTCCCGACCCCATTCCAAGGAAAGAGAAGGGACCCGTGCCCTGATCCCACCCGAATGCCGGCACCGCCCTCCCTTCCCGGGAATTCCCGGCGCTCCCCCGGCAGCGGGTGGGGCTCGGAGCCGCCCCGGGAGCGGCTTTCCCTGGATTTAAGCCGTTTTCCCTGGATTTAAGCTGTTTTCCCTGGATTTAAGCTGTTTTCCTTGGATTTAAGCCGTTTTCCCTGGATTTAAGCCGTTTTCCTTGGATTTAAGCTGTTTTCCCTGGATTTAAGCCGTTTTCCCTGGATTTAAGCCGTTTTCCTTGGATTTAAGCTGTTTTCCTTGGATTTAAGCCGTTTTCCCTGGATTTAAGTTGGGTTTGGTTGCATTTCCCCCCTTCCCGGCTTCCGTTGCTCACCGCTGGGGGAAACTGAGGCACGGGAAGGGTTCGTCCGCCTTTTCCAGCCGTATCCCAGCATTTCCTCATGCCAGGCTTTTCCCTATTGGCAAAGATCCCGGATCTTGGTGTTTTCCTGATCCAATCCCGACTGTGCAAGCGCGGTGCTGCTGCATCCGCACCAGCTCATCCCTCATCCCAATCCGGTGCCGGCTGCTCCAGGTAGGACAGGAACAGCACCGGGATCCCACCGGGATTCCCTGGGGTTGAAACTGATTCCAGCTCTTATGTTAACTGGGATGACATTGGATCAGGCCCTCCGGCTTGTCCCAGTGCTCCAAAGCATCCATCACCCACATCCCACCTCACCGAGCCCATGGGAAAGGGGATGTGTTTTCGCTTCCCATGGGAATATCCCTTTTTCCCGGGGGATACAAGAGCAAAACCTCTTCCCAGGGGCAAATTTTCCTCAACAAGGCCCAAAAAGCAGGAAAAATGGAAGGAATTGGGTTTGGTTTCCACTTGGTTTTCCCAGAGTGAGGCAGAAATGGGAATGGAGTGGGAAGGAAATAAACTTCCATATTCTAGAGCTGAAACGGGTGGAATTGGGTGAAAAAAGAACCTGGATCTTCCCATAGGGAAGCTGGAAATGGGGGGAAAACCTGGAATTTGGTTGGGAAGTGGAGTTCGAATGGCCAAAAATTGCTGGCAAAGCACTCAAATGGCACCTGCTGGAGCTGGAAAGTGATGGAAATGGGTGGAAAAGGGTGGAATTCTGCTCCATGAGGAAGGAAAAAGAGGGAAACAGGGGCTGGGGGGTGGATATCCCATTGGAGCGCTGCGGGATCCACCGCTTTGAGCCCGTTTCTCCCTGGGGAGAAGCCGAACATGGGGCATGGATGGAGTTGGAGTCCTTGGATCTCTTCCGGAGGCAATTCCCACTTCTCATCCCATGCGACAGCGTCATTCCCACCTTTCTCTCTTCACCCACCCCCATTCCTTGGGATTCAGTGAGGCTCCGTGCAAAGCCAACAGGATTCATCCCGGCCCACGGAGGGGGGATGCTGTGGGATAAAGCCTTAAATCCCTGGGGATGCATCCAGTGGGGCAGGAAGCAGCCGGAAACACCCATCCACGAGTTCTCCAGGGGTTTCTTGGAGCGTTGTTCCTTTTCCATCCCATTTTCCACCTATTTGGCCAGGAAGTGGTAACGCTCCCATGTTCCCAGTGGGAACTACTTGGAAATAGTGGGAAAAGGGATTTTCTGGTCCAAGCCGGGCTATTCCCAATGTCTTTGGGGCCTGCTGGAGGCGAATGGCCTTTTCCAAGGGGTTTTATGTGGGATGAGGAACACTTCCCACATTCCCAGACATTCCCAGCGCCCTCCCAGCCCGGTGGGGCTCTGGTTGATGAGACTGGGAAGAAACTGGGATGAGGGAGAGCGATTCCAGGTCAGTGCCAAGGGGAATGTCATCCTGGTGGTCCCTTCCCAATGCCCATCCCCATCAGCATCATCCCACATCCCGGAAACCTAAACCACTTCCAAGTGGATTTGACACTTCCAAAGGGATTTTGGGGCTTCCCCACAGCTTTCCATGCTTCCCCGCCCTTGGGCCACTTGTGGCCACGCACCCAGCAGCATTCCCAATCCCGATTCCCAATGTCTCCACCATCATCTTCCCCTCCTGCCCCACCTCCCGGTGTCTTCCCGGCGCCTGGATTTCACGCCAGCACCGCGGTGGCATCGCCGCGCCGCCGGCGTTAATCCATCCGGGATTAACACCGCTGGATTCTGCAGCGTCAGCACTTCATTCCCGGCCGGAGCCGCCGGGAATGGGCTCCCGGTGCCGCTGTTCCTCCCTGGAGCCGCATTCCCGATGCTGGTGCCACCTTGGGAGCCGATTGGGGGATTTTCCACCTCTCCGGCTCCATTCCCTCAACTCCGCTGTCATCCCACCGGGACCCCGGGAGCGGCTCCGGCTGTAGCGTAGGTCTCTGCTTGGGATGGGAATGGTTTCCTCAGCACCAAGAGGGAATTGGGGGGGGAAAGAGGGAATGAAGGGGGCAGCAGAGCCGGGATGATCCCACTTCCGGGTGGTTGAAGGGGAATGTGGGATTTTCCATCCCTTGGAAGGGCAGATTCCAGGGTGGAGGCTCGGGATGACCTGGCAGCGCTTCCAGCAGCGTTCCAAACAGCTTTCCCTTCGCTGCTGCTTCCCAAACATTCCAAATGCATTTCCATCCCTTTTCCTGTCCCATCGGCACGGCTCCGAGTGGGACACAACACTGTTATCCCAAATAAACCCCCTTTTTCCCCTCATTCCTCCCCGCAGCTGAAGAATGGGCCTGGAACGGAGGTGGGAATTGCCAAGAGTTGAGGGAATATGACTAAACCAAGGGAAAAATTCCAACTTCCTTCCCCCTCCCACCTCTATCCCGATGGATTTGTGCTCATTGCTGGGTGGGGTTGGATGCTGCGTGGCCCAGAGGAGAAGGAATCCAAGTGTCCACACTTCCTCGCTGAGGCTTGGAATACCGCTTCCCCAACCTCCCCCTCCACAGCCCCCCCCCCCCCCAGTTCCCCATCAAGCCACAAATCCTTTGGGATTTTGGAGTGGAAACTCCAAGCCGGTTTCCCACTGGAGGCAATTCCTGGATTCCATTCCCAGCTTGGGTTTCTTATTGAGAACCTGGGAGCTGGAGAACATCTGGAATGAGTTTCCTGGAAGATCCCCATCCGATGCGTTGGAATCCGCTGGGTTTTCCTTCTCTTTCCCATTGTTTCTTGCAGGGAAGCCACCGGCTCCGGAGCGGACACCGGGAACCCGCTGAGATGTCCACCAAGGCCCCCATCTACCTCAAGAGGGGCAGCAGGAAAGGGAAGAAGGAGAAGCTCCGGGATATCCTCTCCTCGGACATGATCAGCCCCCCCTTGGGTGACTTCCGGCACACGATCCACATCGGCAGCGCCGGCCAAGGGGACACCTTTGGGGACATCTCCTTCCTCCAGGGCAAGCTCCATCTCCTGCCCCGCTCCCAGCCCAGCTTCTCCTTCTCCAGGACCTCCACCGTATCCGGGCACGAGGCACCGGGAAGCCCGTCCCCGCTGCTGAAGAACGCCATCTCCCTGCCCGCCATCGGCGGCCCTCAGGCCATCACGCTCCCGTCGGCACCGGCGCCTCCCAAACCGCCGCGGCTCCACCTCGAGGAGCTCGGGAAGAGGGATGAGGAGGAGGAGACGGGCGCCATCCCACCCAACGGCTTCACCGCCCAGCAGGAGTCAGGCGGCGCTGGGCCCTTCCTCTCGCACGCGGGTTCCCTCCTCTCCCTCCACGTGGATTTGGGACCGTCCATCCTGGAGGATGTTCTGCAGGTGATGGAGAAGCACCAAGCGGAGGGGGGATGTGGATCTCCACCAGCTTCGGGCCTGCAGGAGAGCTTGACGTGAAGGCACCCGCGAGGGCGGACGTTGGGCAATGGTTGATTGAGGTGGGTTCCTTGGGATGAAGTTGGGTCCTCAACTGATCCCTATGGATCCTGCACCTCCGGAGCTACGGTGGGACATGGACGCGGCGCCGTTGGGAGGGTTGGGAGGGGGGGGGGGGTTGTGGTTGAAGAGGTGCCATGGTTGGAGCTTGGTCGTGGTGAGGTTCAACCAAGCACCCACGTTCCGAAGGTGTTGGTGGCGCTCTTGGAACATCCCCCGAATCCCAACGTTTCCGTGGCGAATCGGCTTCACCGGCGCGCCGGGAAGTGGGAATCCCTCTTGGGATGGATTCGGGGAATAAAATCCATGGTTGGAGCTTGGGGGTGGAATTGGAAGACGAAAAGAAACCCAAGCAAGGAGGGGGACCACCGGGCCCCATTCCCGTGCTGGGGAGTGGGATCCATCCTCGCCGGCGCCGTTCATCCCCGTTGGATGGAGGGATGAGAGGTGAGAGGCTTCGGAATTCCGAGCTCTGCTGCTTTTAGTGGATAACCCGCCTGGAACCGCTGTAATTCCGCCTATGGAGCAAGCGTGGCCTCATCTCCTGGACTCCAGCACCAAATTCCCGTCATGTTCAACCTTTTCCGGGAATTCTGACCGCTTTTGGGTGACAACATCCCAAAACCTGGAATCCCACCCAAATTCCAATCTTCCATTAAACCGAGTCTAGGAGCTTCGGCTTCACTTGAGGCTCTTCCAGCTCTGTTCTCACCCAATCCAAGCTCCAATGGGCGATCCGGCACCATTCCCAAATCCCCTCTTTCCTCCCACTTGGTTTAGCAACCGATTCGAAGGGAAAAACCCCGGGATTGGAGCATTTTGGGTGGTTTTCCGAGTGTTTTGTAGCAGCTTTGGTATTCCAATGGCTTTGTGCGGTTGGACAACGCCAAATCTCATGGATGTCACCCTCGACTGAGCTGGGGATGGGGAAGTTCCCATTTGGCCCAGCTTCCTCATGATTCCCAGCAGCAATCCTGAACGTCGCTGCCTGGATTGGGAATTCTGAGATAATCCCATGCAGGTAACAGCCCCAAATCCCCTTTTTTCACCCCAGTTTTGCTCCAAGATTTGGGGCATGGATTTGGCACTTCCCTGCTCTCCCCCTCGGGCCCTATTTGATATCAAATGAGATCAAATTATCCCAATCCCGGTTTTCCCCCATTTTTCCAGGTGTAATCCTTCATTTGTGCTACACTAAACCCAATTTCTTGACTTAATCCTCAATTATTAGCAATAAAATCCCTGTGGATTCTCCTGCCCCGGCTTCCCCCAGCCCCTTTGCTTGCTCCTTTAATTCCTGCGTTATCCCATCGTGGTTCCAGGAAGTGGAATGGGATCGGGAATACCGTGGCTCAGTCAATGGAGGGCTCATTAACTGGGAGCCGGGGGAATGGGGACAATGGGAGGGAATGGGAGCACTGGGGGGTGTTGGGATATGGGGACACTGGGAGCAATGGGAATGCCGGGAGCCCCTGGATAACCTGGGTGCAATAACCCCCAATTTCACAGCAAACAGGGAAAAAAGACCTTGGGAAGTGGAAGCGAGCAGGAAAACCCTGAGGGATCCACCTGGAAACTGTTCCCAGGGCTGCATCCCATGGGATGAGGTTTGGGATCTCAGGGTAATTCCAGTTTGATGGGAAAGGAAAAGAGCCCCCCCGACTTCAGGATTCCACGTGGATTTCTAGGGATAAGGCGGGGTTTCCATGGGGAATCTCTGTGGGGAGGGGTGGAGATTTGACGTTGAGGACCACTCCGTCCCTCGTTCCATCCTCATCCTCTTTCCCTGTAGCCTCTTCCCAGCATCCTTCATCTTCTTCTTCACCTTCATCCTGCTCCTTCCTCCCTTCACCTTCATCCTCCTCCTGTCACCTTCCCCTCCCCATTCCCTGTGGATTTTCCCCTATTCCCCTCATTTTTCCGCCCCCCTCATTTCCCGCCCACCCCCCATTTCCCGCCCCCCCTCATTTCCCGCCACTCCCCCCCATTTCCCGCCATCCCCCTCCTCCTTCCCGCCATCCCCCCCGCGCGCACGCGCACCGCGCCACCGGCGCCCTCCCTCGCCTCCCCTCGGCGCATGCGCGCTGGGCGGCGCCGGGCCCTGGCGGCGGAGGCAAGATGGCGGCGGTGGTACAGAATGTGGTCAAGCTGTGAGTGCAGCCGCGTGTCCCCCCCCCTCCCCTTCCACCCCCCCCCCCGTGGGGCAGGGAATGGTTCGGTCCAGCGCCGGAAACGGGGCTCCCCCCGCACCCCGCCTGTGCCGCGGGCGGGACCAAGTGCGCGGCGCGGGGGGGGGGTGGTGTTTTTGGGGGGGGGGGGAGCGGTCATTGTTCGGGGTGAACTTTGCTGAGGTAAAACGGGGGGGGCCGTGAGGGGTGACCTCAAAATGGCGCCGTGAGGAGGGGTATGGCCGTGGGGGGTGTCCTAGGGAGGTAAGGGGGGGGAATTGCTCCTTTATATCCCTGTGGAAGGGTCCTATAGAGGCCATGGGGGGGAATTATCCCTTTATATCCCTGTGGAAGGGTCCTATAGAGGCCATGGGGAGGAATTATCCCTTTATATCCCTGTGGAAGGGTCCTATAGAGGCCATGGGGGGGAATTATCCCTTTATATCCCTGTGGAAGGGTCCTATAGAGGCCATGGGGGGGAATTATCCCTTTATATCCCTGTGGAAGGGTCCTATAGAGGCCATGGGGAGGAATTATCCCTTTATATCCCTGTGGAAGGGTCCTATAGAGGCCATGGGGGGGAATTATCCCTTTATATCCCTGTTTAAGGGTCCTATAGAGGCCATGGGGGGGAGTTATCCCTTTATATCCCTATGGAAGGGTCCCATAGAGGCTGGGGGGGGGGAATTATCCCTTTATATTCCTATGGAAGAGTCCTATAGAGGTCAAGGAAGGGGTTATCCCTATACATTCCAGTAAAGTATCCTATGGGGGGGGGGGAATTATCCCTTTATATCTTTATGAGAGGGTCCTTTAGAGGCCAAGGGAGGAGGTTCATCCCCATATATCCCTGTGGGAGCATCCCACATATCCCATGGGATGCATTTATTCCCATAAGAGTGGGAATTTCCCCCTATATGATTGGGGGGGGGGGGGGTGTCCTAAAGGGGCTACGAGGAACCTGGAGAGGGCCTTTGGAGAAGGGATGCAGGGATGGGATGAGGAGAAACCGCTTCCAACTGGAAGAGGGAGAAGTTGGATGGGATCTTGGGAGGAAGATCTTCATTGGGAGGCCGCGGGGACCCTGGAATGGGATGAATGGGAGGAGCTGCCCCATTCCCAGCAGTGTTCAAGGCCACTTGGAGCATCCTCCAGCGGAAGCTATCCCTGGATGCGAGCTTCAAGTTCCCATCCAACCCCCCCCAACTCAAAACCATTCCCATTGTGCCTCCTCCAGGTCGGGGTTGGGCGGGAGCAGACCCATCCCAGGGCCGGGAATGGGGTCGGGAATGGTTGGGAACGCTCTCCGTGTCCCGCAGGCTGGGGGAGCAGTACTACCGCGACGCCATGGAGCAGTGCCACAACTACAACGCGCGGCTCTGCGCCGAGCGCAGCGTCCGCCTCCCCTTCCTCGACTCCCAGACCGGCGTCGCTCAGAGCAACTGCTACATCTGGATGGAGAAGCGGCACCGCGGGCCCGGTACGTGGGAATGGGGCCGGGAATGGGGCCGGGAATGGGAATGGCCGTGCCCGGCGTCGCGGGCTCACCGCGGGATGGGTGGCGTTGGGTTGCAGGTTTGGCCGCCGGGCAGCTCTACTCCTACCCCGCGCGCCGCTGGAGGAAGAAACGCCGCGCGCATCCGCCGGAGGACCCGCGCCTCTCCTTCCCCTCCATCAAACCAGGTACCTCCTGCGCCCCCCGGGCTCTGCTGCCTCCAGGGCCTCACCTCCGGGGGCCTCTGTGGTTCCTCATGGGCCTCACCTCCATGGTCTGCTGTGGTTCCTTGTGTTCCTCACCTCTATGGTCCTCTGTGGTTCCTTGTGTTCCTCACCTCTATGGTCGTCTGTGGTTCCTTGTGTTCCTCACCTCTATGGTCCTCTATGGTTCCTTGTGTTCCTCACCTCCGTGGGCCTCTGTGGTTCCTCATGGGCCTCACCTCCATGGTCCTTTTCTGGTGGTTCCTCCTGTTCCTCTTGTGGTTCCTCATCGCCCTCACCTCTATGTTCGTCTATGGTTCTTTATGTTCCTCTTGTGCTCGTTCCTCATGTTCCTCATGTCTCTCACTTCCATGGTCCTCTGTGGTTCCTCCTGTTCCTCACCAATATGGTACCTCCTGTTCCTCACCTCTGTGGTCCTCTATGGTTCCTTGTGTTCCTCTTGTGGTTCCTTATGTCCTTCATCTCCATGGTCCTCTTGTGGTGGTTCCTCCTGTTCCTCTTGTGGTTCCTCATCTCCCTCACCTCCATGATCGTCTATGGTTCTTTATGTTCCTCTAGTGCTGGTTCCTCATGGGCCTCACCTCCATGCTCCTCTTGTGATGGTTCCTCATGTCCCTCACCTCTATGGTTCCTTATGTTCCTCTTGTGCTGGTTCCTCATGGGCCTCACCTCCATGCTCCTCTTGTGGTGGTTCCTCATGTCCCTCACCTCTATGGTTCTTTATGTTCCTCTTGTGCTGATTCCTAATGTCCCTCACCTCCATGCTCCTCTTGTGCTGGTTCCTTGTGTTCCTCACCTCCATGTTCCTCTATGGCTCCTTATGTTCCTCACCTCCATGGTCCTCTGTGGTTCCTTACCTTCCATTTGTGCTGCTTCCTCATGTCCCTCACCTCCATGCTCCTCTATGGTTCCTTATGCTCCTCTTGTGGTTCCTCATGTCCCTCACCTCCATGCTCCTCTATGGTTCCTGATGTTCCTCTTGTGCTGGTTCCTCATCTCCCTCACCTCCATGCTCCTCTATGGTTCCTTATGTTCCTCTTGTGCTGGTTCCTCATGTCCCTCACTTCCATGGTCCTCTTGTGCTGGTTCCTTATGTCCTTCACCTCCATGGTCCTCTATGGTTCCTTATGTTCCTCTTGTGCTGGTTCCTCCTGTTCCTCTTGTGGTTCCTCATCTCCCTTGCCTCTATGTTCCTCTATGGTTCCTCCTGCTCCTCTTGTGGTTCCTCATCTCCCTCACCTCTATGTTCCTCTGTGGTTCCTTATGCTCCTCTTGTGCTGGTTCCTCGTGTTCCCCACCACCGCAGGCGATGGTTTTGTGGCAGCCCTGTACCAAATGTGATGGTAGAGCCCATGAAGGGGTTTTGGGTTCCTCAAAGGGCAACCACCAAAGGTCTCCCCAGGAGCAGCTGAACGATTCCTCATGGCCTTTGGATCCCTTGGCTCATGGATGATGCCCACAGAGGGGAATCGAGGTGGCATCAAGCTGAAGGTTCTGGACACAGAGACCAAAGGGTGATGGAGATCCCCCCCCCCCCCAATTGGGTTTTGATGCTCAGGTTGGATCCCATCACTTTCTAAACTCCTGATGGAGCTGAGGTGGGGCCGGATCCAAGCATAGCCATGGATCATGGAAGCAACAGAGGGAATGGGGAAGTTCTGTTGGGTTGTGAGGTTCAGGATGGATCCCATCACTTCCTACACTCCAAATGGAGCTGAGGTGGGGCCAGATCCAAGCATAGCCATGGATCATGGAAGCAACAGAGGGAATGGGGAAGTTCTGTTGGGTTGTGAGGTTCAGGATGGATCCCATCACTTCCTACACTCCTAATGGAGCTGAGGTGGGGCTGGATCCAAGCATAGCCATGGATCATGGAAGCAACAGAGGGAATGGGGAAGTTCTGTTGGGTTGTGAGGTTCAGGATGGATCCCATCACTTCCTACACTCCAAATGGAGCTGAGGTGGGGCCAGATCCAAGCATAGCCATGGATCATGGAAGCAACAGAGAGAATGGGGAAGTTCTGTTGGGTTGAGGTTCAGGATGGATCCCATCACTTCCCGATGGAGCCCAACTGGAGTTGCATCTTCTCGTAGCCATGGTCAATGGTTTCCATCTGGAGGCTCATTCAGGAGCAGTTTTAAGGTGGATCATGGAATCCTGGCTTGGATGAAACCTTAAAGCTCCCCCAGATCCAACCACCGCCATCAAGGCCACCTTCCATGGAGCAGCTTTGCTCCAAGGCGGCTTCTCCGTGGCGTCCCAGCGCATTCCGGCTGATCCCGCCTTTCCCCGCAGACACGGAGCAGAGCCTGAAGAAGGACGGGCTCCTGGCGCAGGACGGCAGCAGCCTGGAGGCGCTGCTCCGCACCGAGCCGCTGGAGAAGCGGAGCCTCCCGGACCCGCGCCTGGATGACGACAGCCTGGGCGAGTTCCCGGTCACCAACAGCCGCGCGCGGAAGGTGCCGCTTCCCGACGCTGGGAATGGGATGGGGGGGGGGAGGGGAAGGGGGATTCCGGGCCCGAAGATCAGGGAAAGGGGGTTCTGGGGCTGAAATGCAGGGATGTGGGGAGTGAAATGCAGGGATTTGGGGACTGAAATGCAGGGATTTGGGGACTGAAATGCAGGGATTTGGGGACTGAAATGCAGGGATTTGGGGACTGAAATGCAGGGATTTGGGGAATGAAATGCAGGGATTTTGGGGCTGAAATGCAGGGATTTGGGGAATGAAATTCAGGGATTTTGGGATTGAAATGCAGGGATTTGGGGACTGAAATGCAGGGATTTGGGGACTGAAATGCAGGGATTTTGGGAACGAAATTCAGGGATTTGGGGAATGAAATGCAGGGATTTGGGGAATGAAATGCAGGGATTTTGGGATTGAAATTCAGGGATTTGGGGAGCGAAATTCAGGGATTTTGGGACTGAAATGCAGGGATTTGGGGGCTGAAATGCAGGGATTTTGGGATTGAAATTCTGGGATTTGGGGACTGAAATTCAGGGATTTTGGGATTGAAATGCAGGGATTTGGGGAATGAAATGCAGGGATTTGGGGAGCGAAATTCAGGGATTTTGGGACTGAAATGCAGGGATTTGGGGGCTGAAATGCAGGGATTTGGGGACTGAAATGCAGGGATTTTGGGACTGAAATGCAGGGGTTTGGGGGCTGAAATGCAGGGATTTTGGGAACGAAATGCAGGGATTTTGGGAACGAAATTCAGGGATTTTGGGACTGAAATGCAGGGATTTGGGGAATGAAATTCAGGGAAAGGGGGATTCTGGTCCCAAATATCAGGAGAAGATTGATTCTGGTCTGAAAATCCAGGGAAAAGGGGATTTTGGCCCCAAAATCCAGGGAAAGGGGGATTCTGGACCCGGAATTTAGGGAAAGAGGGATTCTGGACCAGAATTTAGGGAAAGGGGAATTCTGGCATCAGAATTAAAGGGCAAGGGAATTTCTGGTCCTGAAATCCACAGGGATGGAGATCCTGCTGATGCTTTGGCCTTTTCCTGTTGCTGTTGCCCCCATGGGGGGGGGGTTAATCCCAGAGGAATGCTATGAATGGATGTTGGGATTCCAAAGTCCCCCTTTCCCTTCAAAGTGCTTTAATCCCATCTCGATCCATGGGGTGGGAAGCACTTTGCTTAGCGGCTCCAGCCCGGCCTGGTATGGATCACACCAGGTGGGAGGCCTCCACCACCAGATCCCACTTTTCCCATCCCAGTGTTCCCAAGGGATGTTGGTTTTCCCACTGACCCCTTCCACAGGCATTGGAATGGATTCGGCTGCTGCCAAGAAGCGGGGGCCACCCCGGGTATCCCAGATCCCAGTTTTCCCCCGTTTCCCCTCAATCCCAAGGGGTTATCCGCGATGTCCTCTCCTCTTTCCTAGCGGATCCTGGAGCCGGATGATTTCCTGGATGATTTGGATGATGAAGACTATGAGGAGGATACGCCGAAGCGACGAGGGAAGGGGAAGGCCAAGGTGGGCTTTGGCTGCATCCCGGCCTTTTGGTGGCAATTCCCAGTGAATCCAAGGCTTTGCTGGTGCCAAAGCAGCCCCAACACCACCCAGGGCTCCACCGGGTCCGTGTTTTGAGGGAAAACCTTGGGATGTGCTCAAACCTATGGGTGGGATGAGGGGAAAATCCCGCTCTGGTTGGGATAACTCATGTCCCTCAGCCACTAAGGAATGCTGGACATGGAAAACCCACTTCCAACACCCTGGAATCCACCTGATAGGAGGGTGTCGGGGTTCTGCCCCTTCCCAAAGTGGCAAAGAGCCGCTGAGGATCCCAAGGGATACTTTGTGTTCCAGGCGCATCCAGCGGCAATTCCCGACTGTTGCCACTGTGTGGCAGTGTTGTAGCGCGCTGTGTCCGTGTTCCCAATCCCGGAGCTTTTTGGGGCCCAAGTTTTCCTCAAATTTGGCTTCTTCCCACTTTTCCCCTCTTCCCCCCACCCCAGGGCAAAGGCGTCAGTGGGGCTCGGAAGAAGCTGGATGCCGCAATCCTGGAAGACCGGGATAAACCCTACGCTTGCGACAGTGAGTATGGAAACCCGGGAATGCTGTTTGGGGGTTTCCATTGGGATTTGGGATTGAAAGCACCAAAACCCAGGGAATTTTACGCATCCTGGCGAGGGTGTTTTGTAGACCCCTCGGTCTCTCCATTCTTGGCTGGGTGGAGATGGCTGGAGTTTTCCCACCGGGAATGCCGGCATCTCGCCCCGAGTGAAGGGCTGTGCATGGAAAAATGGGGATAAACCTCTGCTGGTGTTGCAAACAGCCCTGGAAAGGTGGGAAGCGGCCCCCCCGCCGCCTTCCCGCTGGGATCCGGGGCCCTCAGCCCGGGAGCTGCTCAAATCCCATTCTCCCACCCTTGGCCTCTCAGCCCTCCTTAAAGCCACTTCCTGAGGTTGTAGCTGTGAAACACAACGATCCCGCTCCGGTTCGAATCCCTCCTCACCTCCAGGGGTGGGAATTCGCTTCCCAATCCCACCCCTGACCGAGCCCGAGCTTCCCAAGAGGAATTGGGTGGGAAAAGGAAGGAAAACCAGGGAAAGCAGCAAACCCAAGGGGCAAGTGAGGCTTTGGAATGCCCTTTCTGTCTTCTTCCTCCTGTCCTGCGCCAGCCTCCTTCTTCCCCCCGCCCTTCCCAAGCCTGATCCCAAAGAGTTGTGTTTTTCCTGCCTTTTTTTCCCTGTTGGAAGCATGGCCTGGGATGCGTGTGTGTGTGTGGGGTGTTCTCACGACTCTCTTTCTGTGTTTCAGATAGTTACAAACAAAAGCATTCCTTGAAACCTCCCGACCGAGGTAGTCACTCTCTGTCTGCTTTTATACTTCCTGCCTTTCCTATTCCCAACATTCCCTCCAAAATCAGGGATTTCTCCCCCTTTAAACCTCACTGAACCCATGGGGAAAGGGGACGGAAGGACCCAGCGGAAGCCAAAGGCCGCCACCGACCTCGCTGCTCCTCTCCTGACCCCTTTTCCAGCAGGGAAGAGCGGGGCGTGCGTGCCGGCACGAGAGGGAAAACAAAGATGAATCCCTCTCCTGCTGCGGGGCTGGGAGGGAAAACATGGAGTATCCACAAAAACCTTCCCGGATCCGGGATCCCGGGATGCGCCGCGGCCTTTGAAGAGCCGCCAACGTCTTTAGCGCTGCTTCTCTCGCCCAAAATAACACCGGTTCCCACTGCAGCTCCCAAAGCGGCTCCGGGAGATTGGAGATGGGGGGCTTGGAAAGCTGGGAATGGCCGCGGTAGCGGCTCCGTTTGCACATGGAGAGGTTGGAAGGATCCCGGCTTGTGTTCGCATTCCTGCCTGGATTTGGGGCTGGAAAAGAGTCCCTTTTAAGCTGCAGGGGGTTGGGGAGGAGCCGCCTCCTGCCCGCTCCGGGTGGCTGCTCCGGGCCCTGACCCGACCGTGCCCCTGCTCGGCTCCGGAGCCTCGGAATTCCATGTAATAAGGTTGTAATTGCTGGAGCTGGGCCCCGCGGCATTCCAGACCTGCCCGTGCCGAGTTTGCCATGGAGACAGCGAGTATCCAACAGATCCCTTTGCCCCAAGGGGATTTGAGCCCCAAAATCCAATGCTGTTGCTTCCGTGGGGCTCCAACCCCATTCCCGGCTGCTTCCCGTTAGTTTGGGAGCCGGGAGAGGGGCTTTTCCAGGCTTCAAACAGGCCTGGAAGTGGATCCAGGATGGTTGGGATGCTACAGAAAAGCTCCAAGCTTGGGGAATCTCCTCCCAAAGTGACCTTTTCCCTGGTTTTCCCGGACGCCATGATGGAAAGATGTGGGGAAATCCAGTGCTAAATCTGCTCCTAAATCCCTTTTTCCAGAGGGATTTCAACCCAATCCCATCCTCGTGCCGGCTGTGGAAAGCCGGATCCGGCTCCATGCTCTTCCTGACTGAGCCTATCCAGGCTGGGAATTGGGGTTTGGGGCATCCCTGAAGCCTCCCAGTTCCCAAAACACCCCTGGAAAACCGATATTGGCAACCCCGGAGCCCATTCCGTGGCCAGGAAGGCGCTTCCCAATCCATGGATGCTCCGAGCGTTCCCTAAGGAAGCTCTTTCCACAAGGAATGGGGCGGAACGTGCTCAGTTCCTGGTGTGGTTTCCCCAGGCAGGTTTGGAGGAGCCGAGTGGATCCAGCTGGGATGGTCCCTTGGATTCCCAAAAAATGGAAGTTTCCCCTTCCTTCACCTTGGAAACAGCCTGGAATTTGACCCAGCTGCTTTAGGAGATGGGATTTGGGGTGGGAGCATCATTCCAACCGAGGTTTTCCCACTTGGATTCATCCTGGTGTGGCTTTGCTCTGGAACACCCACTAAATCCAGTGGGATGTGCAGCGGAGGCTTCTCCAGCCCCGATCCGGAGCTTCCACCCCCACCCCTTTTCCATAGGGAATTCCGAGGTGGATCTTAATACCTTCCAAGTGCTGTTGGGGCTGAAAGGGAGCAGCTCTTTGGCACTCGAAGCCCGGAGCTGGGACCGGGGGGTGCGGATGCTTCGGGATCTGCGGGAATGTCGCTCCCTGCCGGGTTGGGCTCTCACTCTTCCCGCTTCTATCCCTAGTCTGCGGGAAGCGCTACAAGAACCGGCCGGGATTGAGCTACCACTACGCTCATTCCCACCTGGCTGAGGAGGAAGGGGATGACAAGGACGATTCCCAGCCCCCAACTCCCGTCTCCCAGCGATCCGAGGAGCAGAAGTGTAAGGAAACCCCCCCCTTCCCTGCCAAAATCCCAAGGGAAAGCTGCCAAATCCCTTCCGGGAGCGAGCAGCATCCCCATCCCAATGCTTTGGCATCGCCCCAAGCGCTTGGATGGGGCTGGAAAAGCTGCTCCAAACATCAGGATTGGGTGGGGGGGAAGCGTTTTGCCGTCGTCCCAGGTGGGAATCCTTTGTGCTGATTCCGGTATTCCCGTTCTTTTCTCCCAGCTAAAAAAGGTCCGGATGGTTTGGCCCTTCCCAACAATTACTGCGACTTCTGCTTGGGAGATTCCAAGATCAACAAGAAAACGGGACAACCGGAGGAGCTGGTGTCGTGCTCCGACTGCGGGCGCTCAGGTAGGGCCGGAAGCGGCGCGGATCCGGGTGGGAGCTAGGGAAAAGTGGGAATTGGCTGTTCCTGATGCCAATGGCATTCCTATAGGACACCCGTCCTGCCTCCAGTTCACGCCGGTGATGATGGCGGCCGTGAAGACCTATCGCTGGCAGTGCATCGAGTGCAAGTGCTGCAACATCTGCGGCACCTCCGAGAACGACGTGAGGCCCGGGAATGCCGCTGGGAAAGTGGGAATGACCCCCCGGGAGAGCGGGAATGACCCCCCGGGAGAGCGGGAATGATCCCCAGGACAGTGGGAATGACTGCCAGGGACAGTGGGAATACAGCCCGGGAACAGTGGGAATGATCCCCCCCGGGAGAGCGGGAATGACCCCCCGGGAGAGCGGGAATGACCCCCCGGGAGAGCGGGAATGATCCCCAGGACAGTGGGAATGACTGCCAGGGACAGTGGGAATACAGCCCGGGAACAGTGGGAATGATCCCCAGGGACAGTGGGAATGACCCCCCCCGGAGAGAGCAGGAATGACCCCCAGGGATAGCGGGAATGACCCCCAGGGACAGTGGGAATGACCCCCAGGGATAGCGGGAATGATCCCCAGGACAGCAGGAATACAGCCTGTGGACAGTGGGAATGATCCCCCCCGGGAGAGCAGGAATGATCCCCAGGACAGCAGGAATACAGCCTGGGGACAGTGGGAATGATCCCCTGGGGATAGCAGGAGTGCCACCGGGAGAGTGGGAATCACCCCCTCTGAGACAGTGGGAAGAAGCCCCAGGGATAATGGGAATACCGACCTGGGACAGTGAGAGTGATCTCTAGGGAAAAGGGGAATAGCCCCCTGGGGATAGCAGGAATGCCAACCAGGGACAGTGGGAATGAACCCCAAGACATTCAGGATATTCCCCAGGGACAATAGGAATATTCCCCAGGGACAATAGGAATACCGACTTGGGACAGTGGGAATAATCCCAAGAGGCAACAGGAATACCCCCAGGGACAATGGGAATAACCCTTGGAACAGCGGGAATAACTCCTGGGACAATGGGAGTACCCCCGAAACCAATGGGAGGGATCTTTGAGCTTCAGGTCTGGGGTTGCTGCCAATCCCAAGGGATCCTTGTCCCTTCCCTGTTGCCCTCATCCCAAACCCCATTGAATCATCCCGATATTCCCACTTTTCCCCGCTTTGGCTCAGGATCAGCTGCTGTTCTGCGACGACTGTGACCGCGGGTACCACATGTACTGCCTGACCCCCCCCATGTCGGAGCCTCCCGAGGGTGAGTGCCGCTTCCCAGTGGAATTCCCATTCCGGAATGGGAAAACCACTGGGAATTCAGGTTTCCCAGCTGATTCTGCCCATTGTTTTTGGGGGGGAACCAGGGACCTATCCCATGCCATGGGCTCCGGCATTCCAGCTCTTCCCGTTATTCCTCCTTGGCTCTGCTGTTGGGAAGCTTCTCCAGCAGGGAGGGAAGCTTTGGGATGGGACGGATGGATTTGGGGATGGGAGAGATGGATTTTGGGGTGGGAAAATCCATCCCTCCCATGCCAAGTTCTCCCTATGGGCTGCTAAAGCCAAGCAGGATCCTTCCTCCTCCTCCTCTTCCTCCCCCTCCTGTGCTGACTCACGGCTTCCAAGCAGAAATTCCCTGCCCGTGTTCCCATCAGGAGACCCGATGATCCCTCAGGGATCATTAATCCACCCAGGATTAACGATCAACCCCTCCTCTGGCCCTCTTCCCAGGCAGGTTAAACAGGGAAGGTTCATTCCCCAGGGGCTCATTCCCAATGGGAATGATCCCGCCTCACCCTCGTGTCCATCTGTCCGCAGGGAGCTGGAGCTGCCACTTGTGTCTGGATCTGCTGAAGGAAAAAGCCTCCATCTACCAGAACCAGAACAATTCCTGATCCCGCTCCCGCGGGATGCGCTTCCCGGTGCCCCCCTTCCATGCGTTTCCCTCTTGGTTTGGGGTCTTCCCTCTTTCATTCCCCCCCCCCCCCCTTTTTTAAACCTTCCCAATGGTTTTGGGTTCATTTGGGTTTATTCCTCTCAATCCCTTGGGAAGGGGCTCGGGATCGATGGGATTTTGCCCCATGAGGGTTTAACCCCCCCCCTCACACGCGGGACACGTCCCATGGTGACATCCCCCCATCCCTATGGATCCCATTGCTGCACATGGCACAGGGCTGCCTTTCCCATCGCCATTCCCGGCTTTCCAGCCCCATCCCTGCCCCCGCAGCGTGCCAGACCCTTCCCATCCCCATTCCATAGGGACACATCCTGCACATGCAGGGCTGGAGGGGGGGGGGCTCTTTGTGCAGTTTTGGGCTTTTTTGTTAATTTGGGGGCTTTTTTTTTGTGCAGTTTGGGGATTTTTTGGTTCGATTTTGGGGGTTTTGTGAATTTTTGAGGTTTTTGTTAAATTTGTTTTGTTCAGTTTGGGGTGGGTTTTTTTCCGTTAAATTTGGGGGCTTTTTAAGATTTGGGGGGGTTCAGTTTTGGGGCTTTGTTAAATCGGGGGGGATTTGGTTAATTTTGGGGGATTTTGTTGATTTTGAGAGGTTTCGATAAATTTGGGGTGGGTTCATTTTGGGGCCTTTTTGTTCAGTTTTGGGGTTTGTGGGTTTCTCGTGAAGTTTTGGGCTTTTTCGTTCAGTTTAGGGGGGATCGTTTGATTTTGGGCAGTTTTGTTCCATTTTGGGCAGTTTTGTTCAATTTGGGGGGGGTTATTACATTTTGTATTTTTTGTTCAGTTTGGGGTATTTTTTTGTTCAGTTTGGGGTATTTTTTGTTCAGTTTTGGGGTTTCTCGGGTAAACTCCTTGGGGGTTTGGTTAAATTTGGGGCGTTTTGTTCAGTTTTGGGGGGGTTTTGCTCAGTTTTAGGGTTTTACGCTCCGTTTTGGGGGGGGTTTGTTCACTTTGGGCCATTTTGGAGCCCTGAGTGGTTCATTTCCTGCTTTATTTTCCCTTTTCCCCCTCGTTTTTACCCCCCCCCGATGAGGCCTTAGACCCCCCCCACCCCCCCCATGGGGCAGAACCCCTGGACCTGGAGTGTTCGGTGCCCCCTGCCCCCCCCCCATCACACAGGGTTTGTTCGGGGGGGGGGGGGGATATTGAGAAGCCGCTTTCACCCCCAAACCACCACAGGGACACCCCAAAACCTCCCCCCCCCCCCCCCAAGGGTCCCATTGACTGAATGTGCCTGGTTTTTGTAAGAATCAACTTTAAAACACCTACCTCCGACCCCCCCCACTGCCCGCACCCCAATTCCCCCCCCCCAGAACCCCCCAGCAGAGAGGAGCCAATCGGGATGGGGGAGAGAACCCCCAGGAGCAGGAAAAGGGGCTCAAAGGGATGAAAATGGCCCCAAAAATGACTGAAATAGCCCCAGGAATGGCTCAGATAACCCAAGAATGAGCAAAATAGCCCCTAAATTGACTGAAATAGCCCCAAAATGACTGAAATAAGCCCTGAATTGACTGAAATAGCTAAAACATGGGCAAAAATTGCCCCTGGATTGACCAAAGTAGCCCACAAAATGACTGAATTTGCCCCTAAATTGACTGAAACAGCCCAAAGTAACCCCTAAAATGACTGAAATAGTCCCAAGAATGATTGAAATGGCCCCAAAATTGAGGAAAATAGCCCCCAAACTCACTGAAATGGGCTCAAAATGACCAGAATAGCCCTAAAATGGCCCCAAAAAGCCAAATAGCCCCCAAATGGCTGAAATTGTCCCTAAAATGAGTCAAATGGCCCCAAATCTGCTCAGATTTAACCCAAATCCTCTGACAGCGGCTCCTCTCCCCCCACCCCGAGCGCAATGCAGCTCCTGGTGACAACCAACGCGTTTGGGTGACGTCTGAAGGTGATCTGGTGACATCCAACAGCGTTTTGGTGACGTCCAACCATGGTTTGGTGACATCCAACAGCGTTTTGGTGACGTCCATCCATGGTTTGGTGACATCCAACAGCGTTTTGGTGACATCCAACAGCGTTTCGGTGACATCTAACAGCATTTCGGTGACATCCAACAGCGTTCCGGTGACGTCCGACCATGGTTTGATGACATTCACCAGCGTTCCAGTGACATCCAACCATGGTTTGGTGACATTCAACAGCGTTCCGGTGACGTCCAGCCATGGTTTGGTGACATCCAACAGCGTTCCGGTGACGTCCGACCATGGTTTGGTGACATTCAACAGCGTTCCAGTGACGTCCGACCATGGTTTGATGACATTCAACAGCGTTCCGGTGACGTCCGACCATGGTTTGGTGACATGCAACAGCGTTCCGGTGACGTCCGACCATGGTTTGGTGACATCCAGCATCGTTCTGGTGACGTCCGACCATGGTTTGGTGACATCCAATGGCGTTCTGGCACCATCCCGACAGTATCCTGGTGCCACCCAACGTGTGCTGGTAACAACAACCATGGTTTGGTGACAACCAAAGACATTGTGGTGACAGCCAACGGTGTTGCGGTGACATCCAATGCGTTCTGCAGTGATTTGGTGGCATCTCAAAGACGTTTTGGTGACAACCGGCAGCGTTGTGGTGACACCTACCACATCCCGGTGCCACCAGGGCTGTTCCCGGCATTCCCACTCGGATTTGATCCGGAAAACTCCACAAAGCGACACCAAACCGGCTGCTTTTGTAATAAAACCAGAGAAATGGTGGATGGGGCTTCTCCAGGGGCTCATACTGAGGTTGTACCCCCCTGATTTGGGGTGAATGAAGTCCCATTTAGGTGCTGGGATGGGGCTTCTCCAGGGGCTCATACTGAGGTTGTGCCCCCCTGATTTGGGGTGAATGAAGTCCCATTTAGGTGCTGGGATGGGGCTTCCCTGAGGGCTCATACTGAGGTTGTGCCCCCCCCTTCCCCTGCTGTGTTTTTGGGCTGAAACCCACCCCATTTGGGGTTCCCCCCCCCACTTCCGGCCCCATTCTGACCAAACTCAGTCCCTTCTGCGGCTTTTATTGTGCAGCAAAATCACCCAAATTAGGGCAAAGGCCAAAGCTGGAGCCCTGGGGGGGCCCAAGGTGGGGTTTGGGGTCCCTCTTGGGCCATGTTTGGTGTCAACCACCAGGGTTGGGATGAATAAATAGCGTCGGGTGCGGGATGATGCCCCCAGGGTCCGGGTACCAGGGCCCATCCTGGTCCTCCTCAGGCGCTGTCCTTGGTGCTGGTGCTGCTCAGGGGGATGGTGACCTCCTTGTCCTTGAGGTGTCCGGCCCTGGGGTACCAGGGGGAGAGAAAGCCCCAAACCTTCAGGGTTTGAACCCAAAACCTTCGTCCCTTCCAACCCTGAGTCCTCCCCCTCTTCCTCAACCCAACCCCAAACCCTTTGTCCCTTCCAACCCAAACCCTTCGTCCCTTCCCAATCCAAACCCTTTGTCCCTTCCCAACCCCAAACCCTTTGTCCCTTCCCAACCCCAAACCCTTTGTCCCTTCCAACCCAAACCCTTTGTCCCTTCCAACCCAAACCCTTCGTCCCTTCCCAATCCAAACCCTTTGTCCCTTCCCAACCCCAAACCCTTTGTCCCTTCCCAACCCAAACCCTTTGTCCCTTCCAACCCAAACCCTTTGTCCCTTCCAACCCAAACCCTTCGTCCCTTCCAACCCAAACCCTTTGTCCCTTCCAACCCAAACCCTTTGTCCCTTCCAACCCCAAACCCTTTGTCCCTTCCAACCCAAACCCTTTGTCCCTTCCAACCCCAAACCCTTTGTCCCTTCCAACCCAAACCCTTTGTCCCTTCCAACCCAAACCCTTTGTCCCTTCCAACCCAAACCCTTTGTCCCTTCCCAACCCCAAACCCTTCGTCCCTTCCAACCCAAACCCTTTGTCCCTTCCAACCCCAAACCCTTTGTCCCTTCCAACCCAAACCCTTTGTCCCTTCCAACCCAAACCCTTTGTCCCTTCCAACCCAAACCCTTTGTCCCTTCCAACCCAATCCCTTTGTCCCTTCCAACCCAAACCCTTTGTCCCTTCCAACCCAAACCCTTTGTCCCTTCCAACCCAAACCCTTTGTCCCTTCCAACCCAAACCCTTTGTCCCTTCCAACCCAAACCCTTTGTCCCTTCCAACCCAAACCCTTTGTCCCTTCCCAACCCCAAACCCTTTGTCCCTTCCCAACCCCAAACCCTTTGTCCCTTCCCAACCCCAAACCCTTTGTCCCTTCCAACCCAAACCCTTTGTCCCTTCCAACCCCAAACCCTTTGTCCCTTCCCAACCCCAAACCCTTTGTCCCTTCCAACCCAAACCCTTTGTCCCTTCCCATCCCTGAGACCCCCCCCCCGCCACCTCTGCCCTGATCTGGGGGTTCCCTCCTCATATCCCCATGGTGGTGATCACCCCCAATGGTTCCTCACCGCATCTCCACGTCCGCCACGGTCTCGGGCAGGGGCAGGCTCCGGGTCTCGGGCAGGAAGCGTGTGGCTATGGCCGACACGATGGGGGCAGCCCCATAGATGAGCAGGGGCAGCAGTGGGCTCACGTCGGCCGCCATGCGCACGAGAGGGGCCACTATCCCCCCGACACGAGCCATGGTGCCCCCCAGGCCCAGCCCCGTCTGCCTGTGCCAGCGGGAGGGGATGGAGGATGGGGGTCAATGATGGAGGGATGGGTGATGGGGGGGTCGATTGGGGTTGGATGGATGGGGCAGTTGAGTGATGGATGGAGAGGTGGATGAGGGGGTAATGGTGGAGGGATGGAGAAGTTCAGGGAGAGGTTGAGGGATAGGTGGATGGAGAGGTGGTTGAATGGATGGAGGAGTTGGATGATGGATGGATGATGGATGGATGGTAGATGATGGATGGATGATGGATGGATGGTAGATGATGGATGGATGGATGGATGGATGGATGGATGGATGGATGGATAATGATGGATAATGGATGGATAATGTATGGATGGATGGATAATGGTGGATGATGGATGTATAATGGATGGATGGATGGATGATGGATAATGGATGAATGGATAATGATGGATAATGGATGGATGGATGATGGATGGTGGATGGATGGATGGATGATGGATAATGGATGAACGGATGGATAATGATGGATAATGGATAGATAATGGATGGATGGATGGTGGATGGATGGATGGATGGATGGATGGATGGATGGATGGATGAATGATGGATAATGGATGAATGGATGGATAATGATGGATAATGGATAGATAATGGATGGATGGATGGATGGATAATGATGGATAATGGACAGATGATGGATGGATGATGGATGGTAGATGGATGAATAATGGATGGATGATGAATGAATGAGATAATGGATGGATAATGGATGTTTGATGGATGATGGATGATGAATGGATGGGATGATGGATGGATGATGGATGATGGATGGATGATGGATGATGAATGGATGGGATAATGGATGATGAATGGATGGGATGATGGATGGATGATGGATGATGGATGGATGATGGATGATGAATGGATGGGATAATGGATGATGAATGGATGGGATGATGGATGGATGATGGATGACCGCTGGCAGTCGGGCTGTGGTGCCCCCGCCCTGGAGGTGTCAGCACCCACCTGATGGCGGTGGGGAAGAGCTCTCCAGTGTAGATGTAGGCGCAGTTGAAGGACGCGGCCAAGGAGCCCTTCCCCAGCACAGCGAAGGCCATTCTGAGCGCCCGCAGCTCTGCGCAGGGGAAGGTCTCAGCCTCCACCCAGCTGAGGTCGCCCGGGTCCTGCTGCTGACCCCCCCCATCCTTCCCCCCTCCCTCCCCTCCCTGCGGCGCCAGCACCCGCCCATCACCCTCTGTCCCTGCGTCCCATCACCCACCTCCCTCTCGGCAGCCTCTGCTCCTCCAACTTCTCTCTCCACCCTTCATCCCTACATCCCATTGCCCTTCATCCCTCCATCCTATTGCTCTCCATCCCATCGTTCTCCATCCCATCATTCTCCATCCCATCATTCTCCATCCCATCATTCTCCATCCCGTTGCTCTCCATCCCATTGTCCTCCATCCTATCATCCATACCTCCATCCCATTGCCCCCCATCCCTCCATCCCATTGTCCTTCATCCAGTTGCCCCCCATCCCTCCATCCCATTGTCCTCCATCCAATTGCCCCCTATCCCTCCATCCCATTGTCCTCCATCCCATTATCCTCCATCCCATTGCCCCTCATCCCTCCATCCCATTATCCTCCATCCCATTGCCCCCCATCCCTCCATCCCATTGTCCTCCATCCCATTATCCTCCATCCCATTGCCCCTCATCCCTCCATCCCGTTATCCTCCATCCCATTGCCCCTCATCCCTCCATCCCATTATCCTCCATCCCATTGCCCCCTATCCCTCCATCACATTGTCCTCCATCCCGTTGTCCTCCATCCCTCTATCCCATTGTCCTCCATCCCATTGTCCTCCATCTGACTGTCCTCCATCCCATTGCCCCCCATCCCTTCATCCCATTGTCCTCCATCCCGTTGTCCTCCATCCCTCTATCCCATTGTCCTCCATCCCATTGTCCTCCATCCCTCCATCCCATTGTCCTCCATCCCATTGTCCTCCATCCCTCCATCCCATTGCTCTCGTTCCCATTGTCCTCCATCCCTCCATCCCATTGTCCTCCATCCCATTGTCCTCCATCCCTCCATCCCATTGCTCTCGTTCCCATTCTCCTCCATCCCTCCATCCCATTGCTCTCATTCCCATTGTCCTCCATCCCTCCATCCCCTGCTCCTCCATCCCATTGTCCTTCATCCCTCCATCCCATTGTCCTCCATCCCATTGCCCCCCATCCCTCCATCCCATTGTCCTCCATCCCATTGTCCTCCATCCCTCCATCCCATTGTCCTCCATCCCTCCATCCCATTGCTCTCGTTCCCATTGTCCTCCATCCCTCCATCCCCTGCTCCTCCATCCCACCCCACGCACCGCTGGGCACGGCGCTGTTGGCCAGGATGCAGATCCCAGCGAGTGCCAAAGCTCCTCCTTGGGCCGCCCTCCGGCCAAGGCCGCCGATGACCAGCGCCGAGATCAGCTTGGCCGGGATGTCCACGGCCCCGAAGACCACCTGGCTCAGGTACACGTCCATGCCAAAGCCCTGCAGGTCCATGGCCAGCCCGTAATAGGCAAAGCTGGTGGAGAACCTGCCCCAAACCCAACGGTCCCGAGTCATGGAATGGGATGGGACGGAAGGGACCTCGAAGCTCCTCCAGCTCCAACCGCTGCCATGGGCAGGGGCCCCTTCCACCGGAGCAGCCCCAAGCCCCATCCAGCCCAACCCTTCCAGGAATGGGGCACCTTCTCCATGGCAGTGCCCCCCCCCAACAGCGAACCCCCCCCGGCTGGGACCAAGGAACCACCAAAACCATTGGGTTTGGCCTCAAGACGGTGGCGTTTGACCCCCAAAAGGGGAGGTTGGCCCCCAAAGAGGGGGTTCCCCCACCCAAAAGTGGGGTTTGCCCCCAAGAAGGGGCGATTTCACCCCTGAAAGGGGGATTTTGCCCCAAGAAGATTGGGTTTGATGCCAAAAAGATGGAATTTGCCCCCAAAAGGTGGGGTTTGCTCCAAGAAGGGGATTTTGCCCCCAAAAAGATGGAATTTGCCCCCAAAAATGGGGTTTGCTCCAAGAAGGGGGATTTTGCTCCCAAAAAGATGGAATTTGCCCCCAAAAGATGGGGCTTGCTCCAAGAAGAGGGATTTTGCCCCCAAAAAGATGGAATTTGCCCCCAAAAGATGGGGCTTGCTCCAAGAAGAGGGATTTTGCCCCCAAAAAGATGGAATTTGCCCCCAAAAGGTGGGGTTTGCTCCAAGAAGAGGGATTTTGCCCCCAAAAAGATGGAATTTGCCCCCAAAAGGTGGGGTTTGCTCCAAGAAGGGGATTTTGCCCCCAAAAAGATGGAATTTGCCCCCAAAAATGGGGTTTGCTCCAAGAAGGGGGATTTTGCTCCCAAAAAGATGGAATTTGCCCCCAAAAGATGGGGCTTGCTCCAAGAAGAGGGATTTTGCCCCCAAAAAGATGGAATTTGCCCCCAAAAGGTGGGGTTTGCTCCAAGAAGGGGGATTTTGCCCCCAAAAAGATGGAATTTGCCCCCAAAAGATGGGGCTTGCTCCAAGAAGAGGGATTTTGCCCCCCAAAAGATGGAATTTGCCCCCAAAAGGTGGGGTTTGCTCCAAGAAGGGGGATTTTGCCCCCAAAAAGATGGAATTTGCCCCCCAAAATGGGGTTTGCTCCAAGAAGGGGGATTTTGCTCCCAAAAAGATGGAATTTGCCCCCAAAAGATGGGGCTTGCTCCAAGAAGAGGGATTTTGCCCCCCAAAAGATGGAATTTGCCCCCAAAAGGTGGGGTTTGCTCCAAGAAGGGGGATTTTGCCCCCAAAAAGATGGAATTTGCCCCCCAAAATGGGGTTTGCTCCAAGAAGGGGGATTTTGCCCCCAAAAAGATGGAATTTGCCCCCAAAAGATGGGGTTTGCTCCAAGAAGAGGGATTTTGCCCCCAAAAAGATGGAATTTGCCCCCAAAAGGTGGGGTTTGCTCCAAGAAGGGGGATTTTGCCCCCAAAAAGATGGAATTTGCCCCCAAAAGGTGGGGTTTGCTCCAAGAAGGGGGATTTTGCCCCCAAAAAGATGGAATTTGCCCCCAAAAGATGGGGTTTGCTCCAAGAAGAGGGATTTTGCCCCCAAAAAGATGGAATTTGCCCCAAAAGATGGAGTTTGCTCCAAGAAGAGGGATTTTGCCCCCAAAAAGATGGAATTTGCCCCCAAAAGATGGGGTTCACCCCAATCCCCCCCTCCCCCCCCACTTGCCAGACAAAGGACACTCCGCACGACACCGTCCTCATTCCAGGAGTCCGGAACAGCGCGGCCATGGTTCCCCCTGGCACCGGCGGCTCCTGGAGCCCCAGGGCCTGCAGTGCCTGTGGAGAGCAGGATCCATAGGGATCCATAGGGATCCATAGGGATCCACAGGGATCCGGGCCTGGGAGGTTGATGGGGAGCTCGGTGCTGGGATCGGGGTGGGGGGGGATCTTGGGAGGGATCCAGGGGATGTGGAGGGGATTGGATGGATGGGGAGGAGGGACCAGAGGGATCTTGGTGGGATAAAAGGGGTCTTTGGGGGTATCCAGGTGATGTGGAGGGGATCAGAGGGATCCAGGTGGGATAGGAGTGGTCCTGGGGGGTGGATCCAGGTGATGTGGAGGGGATGGGAAGGATCCAGGTGGGATCAGAGGGATCCAGGTGGGATAACAGGGGTGTTTGGGGGTATCCAGGTGATGTGGAGGGGATGGGAAGGATCCAGGTGGGATCAGAGGGATCCAGGTGGGATCAGAGGGTTCCCGGGGGGAGGATCCCGGCTCTGTGGAGGGGCCCGGGGCTGGGGGGGGGGGTTCTCGGGGGGGTCCCGGCTCTCTCCGCTCACCTCCGGCTCCAATTGGTCCCCTTCGCGCTCCCGCCCATTGACGCGCGCGACGCGGCGCAGCCCCGCCAGGGCCTGGAGGGGGCGCCCCACGCTGAGCTGCCACCGCGCGGACTCCGGGAGCAGCCTGGGACGGGCACACGGGGACAGAGGGACGTGGGGATAACGGGATAATGGGGACACCGGGATAATGGGGATAATGGGGATAACGGGATAATGGGGACACCGGGATAATGGGGATAATGGGGACATGGGGATAATGGGGACATGGGGATAATGGGATAATGGGGACATGGGGATAATGGGATAATGGGGATAATGGGATAATGGGGACATGGGGATAACAGGATAATGGGGACATGGGGATAATGGGATAATGGGGACATGGGGATAATGGGATAATGGGGACATGGGGATAATGGGAACATGGGGATAATGGGATAATGGGGACATGGGGATAATGGGGACATGGGGATAATGGGGACACAGGGATAATGGGATAATGGGGACATGGGGATAATGGGGACATGGGGATAACGGGATAATGGGGACATGGGGATAATGGGGACACAGGGATAATGGGATAATGGGGACATCAGGATAATGGGATGACGGGGACATGGGGATAATGGGATGACGGGTACATGGGGATAATGGGATAACGGGACACCGGGATAATGGGGACATGGGGATAATGGGGACACCAGGATAATGGGGACATGGGGATAATGGGATAATGGGATAACGGGATAATGGGGACATGGGGATAATGGGATAACGGGACACCAGGATAATGGGGACATGGGGATAATGGGATAATGGGATAACGGGATAATGGGGGCAACGGGATAATGGGATAATGGGGACATGGGGATAATGGGACAACGGGACACCGGGATAATGGGGACATGGGGATAATGGGGACACCGGGATAATGGGGACATGGGGATAATGGGGACATGGGGATAATGGGATAATGGGGACATCAGGATAATGGGATAATGGGGACATGGGGATAATGGGGACATGGGGATAATGGGATACAGGAACACTGGGATAACGGGACACCGGGATAATGGGGACATGGGAATAGTGGGACACAGGGACATGAGGACACTGGGATAATGGGACACAGGGATAATGGGGACACAGGGACGTGGGGGCATCGGGATAATGGGACCACAGGGATAACTGGACACAGGAACATGGGAACATCAGGATAATGGGGACATCGGGATAACGGGACACAGGGACATAGGGACATCGGTATAATGGGACACTGGAACACCGGGACATTGGGACATTGGGATAATGGGGACACGGGGACATGGAGACATGAGGATAACGGGACACAGAGACATGGAGACATCTGGATAATGGGGCCATTGGGATAACAGGACACAGGGACATGGGGACAGCGGGATAATGGGACACAGGGACCCGGGGACCCAGGGACACCAGGATAATGGGACACAGGGATAACGGGACACAGGGATAACGGGACACAGGGACATGGGGACATGGGGACACCGGGATAATGGACACAGGGATAATGGGACACCGAGATAACAGGACGCAGGGCCATGGGGACACCGGGATAACGGGACACTGGGATGCGCCATACCAGGAGCAGAGGAAGAAGAGGCCGAAGGGCAGGGACACCGCGAGCTGCAGCCAGCGCCAGTGCGGGAGCGCGAAGGCCACGGCCGCCAGCAGGAACTGCCCCAGTGTGTAGCCATAGCCATTGATGGTGCCCACCATGGCCCGCGCCTCCGTCGGGATCCACTCCATGCCTGCGGGCAGGGGAGGGCTCTGTCCCATGGGATGGCACTGGAGTGGGAGAGCCCGGGCCCTCCCAAGGGTCAATGGGGTTGGGTTGGAGCTGGGGCCCTCCCAAGGGTCAATGGGGTTGGGTTGGAGCTTGGGGCTCTCTCAGTGGTCAATGGGGTTGGGTCAACGGGGTTGGGTTGGAGCTTGGGGCCCTCCCAGTGATCAATGGGGTTGGGTTGGAGCTTGAGGCCCTCCCAGTGGTCAATGGGGTTGGGTCAATGGGGTTGGGTCGGAGCTTGGGGCTCTGCCAGTGGTCAATGGGGTTGGGTCAATGGGGTTGGGTTGGAGCTTGAGGCCCTCTCAAGGGTCAGTGGGGTTGGGTTGGAGCTTGGGGCCCTCCCAGTGATCAATGGGGTTGGGTTGGAGCTTGGGGCTCTCTCAGTGGTCAATGGGGTTGGGTCAATGGGGTTGAATTGGAGCTTGGGGCTCTCCCAGTGGTGAATGGGGTTGGGTTGGAGCTTGGGGCCCTCCCAGTGGTCAATGGGGTTGGGTTGGAGCTTGGGGCCCTCCCAAGGATCAATGGGGTTGGGTTGGAGCTTGGGGCCCTCCCAGTGGTCAATGGGGTTGGGATGGAGCCTGGGACCCTCCCAAGGATCAATGAGGTTGGGTTGGAGCTTGGGGCCCTCCCAGTGATCAATGGGGTTGGGTTGGAGCTTGGGGCTCTCTCAGTGGTCAATGGGGTTGGGTCAATGGGGTTGGGTTGGAGCTTGGGGCCCTCCCAGTGGTCAATGGGGTTGGGTTGGAGCTTGGGGCCCTCCCAAGGATCAATGGGGTTGGGTTGGAGCTTGGGGCCCTCCCAGTGGTCAATGGGGTTGGGATGGAGCCTGGGACCCTCCCAAGGATCAATGAGGTTGGGTTGGAGCTGGGGCCCTCCCAGTGATCAATGGGGTTGGGTTGGAGCTTGGGGCTCTGCCAGTGGTCAATGGGGTTGGGTCAATGGGGTTGGGTTGGAGCTTGGGGCCCTCTCAAGGGTCAATGGGGTTGGGTTGGAGCTTGGGGCCCTCCCAGTGGTCAATGGGGTTGGGTTGGAGCTTGGGGCTCTTCCAGTGATCAATGGGGTTGGGTTGGAGCTTGGGGCTCTTCCAGTGGTCAATGGGGTTGGGATGGAGCCTGGGACCCTCCCAAGGATCAATGGGGTTGGGTTGGAGCTTGGGGCCCTCCCAGTGGTCAATGGGGTTGGGTCAATGGGGTTGGATTGGAGCTTGGGGCCCTCCCAGTGATCAATGGGGTTGGGTTGGATCTTGGGGCCCTCCCAGTGGTCAATGGGGTTGGGTTGGAGCTTGGGGCTCTTCCAGTGGTCAATGGGGTTGGGTTGGAGCTGGGGCCCTCCCAGTGGTCAATGGGGTTGGGTTGGATCTTGGGGCCCTCCCAGTGGTCAATGGGGTTGGGTTGGAGCTTGGGGCTCTTCCAGTGGTTAATGGGGTTGGGTCAATGGGGTTGGGTTGGAGCTTGGGGCTCTGCCAGTGGTCAATGGGGTTGGGTCAATGGGGTTGGGTTGGAGCTTGGGGCCCTCTCAAGGGTCAATGGGGTTGGGTTGGAGCTTGGGGCTCTCTCAGTGGTCAATGGGGTTGGGTTGGAGCTTGGGGCTCTCTCAGTGGTCAATGGGGTTGGGTCAATGGGGTTGGGTCAATGGGGTTGGGTCAATGGGGCTGGGTTGGAGCCGGGTCCCTCCCGTCCCCGGTGGCTCCATCCCAGCCCATGTCCCTGCTCACAGAGCGAGGAGGAGTTGAGGGAGACCCCGGCCATGGCCATGCCCGTCAGGAACCGGCCCAGGCAGTAGAGGAGCAGCGTTGGGGCGGCCGCGGTGCCGGCGCCCGTCACCCCCATCTGCAGGTAGCACCAGGTCAGCACCGCCCGGCGCCCCAACCTGCGGGACACCGGGATGGACATGGGTGATGGGGACACCGGGATGGGAACACCGGGATGGGGATGTGGGGTGATGGGGACATGGGGTGATGGGGACATTGGTGATGGGGACATTGGTGATGGGGACACCAGGATGGGGACATGGGGTGATGGGGACACCGGGATGGGGATGTGGGGTGATGGGGACATGGGGTGATGGCAGCACCAGGATGGGGACATGGGGGTGATGGGGACACCGGGATGAGGACACTGGGATGAGGACATGGGGTGATGGGGATGCCGGAATGGACATGGGTGATGGGGACACCAGGATGGGGACATGGGGTGATGGGGACACCAGGATGGGACATCAGTGATGGGGATACTGGCACAGGGACATGGGACACTGGAGATGTTTGGATGGAGTTTGTGGAGTGGTGGAGATTCTGGGATGGGGGAGATGGGGCGATGGGGACACTGGGATGGAGGAGACAGGGCACTGGAGGTGCTGGGATGGAGTTTGTGGAGTGGTGGGACCAGAAGGCATTTGGAACCCTGGGATGGGGACTATGGGCACGGGGAACACTGGGGTGAGGGTGTTAAGGACAGGAGGACAGAGCCACCCTGGGGACACCAGGGCCGGAGGGAGGACAGGGCACTCCTGAGCATCCAGCTCCCAGTTCCTCCCAGTTCAGCTCCATGGTGGCCACCTACTTATCGGCGAGGATCCCGAAGAGGCCGGAGCCCAGGAGGATCCCGGCCATGTAGATGGATTGAGCCACTTGCTTCCAGGCCTTGGACTCACACACCAGGTCCCACTGCCAACCAGGAGAGGCCACGGGGGTCACCACCCAGCCCCACGGCTCCTCCCCATCCCCTTTCCTCCCCAGGGGTCACCTCCGTCACGATGGTGCGAGCGAAGGCCCCGTCGCGATAGACCCAACCGTCGCGACAGGGCTCGGTGGCGGCGGCGCTGCCGTTGGCCGTGGCGTTGGCCTCCAGCAGGTGCCATTGGGGCTCCACGTAGCGGCGGCAGCGCTGCGGCTGCCGGTGGCCGTCGGTGGGGATGGAGACGAGGAGCGGGAGGTCCCCGGCGCGGCAGTGGTGCTCGGGGACGCCCGCGGTGAAGTTCTGCAGCAGGTTGTGGCTGGCCAGGAGCAGCAGCGGCACGGCCAAGGCGGCCACGTAGCGCACCTGGAAGCGGCCCATCCCGCCCAGGCGGAGCAGCAGCGCCGCGAAGGACATGGTGGGATGCGCTGGGAAAGGGGGGAGGATGGGTCAGGGGGAGGGAAGGAGGGGGAGGGGTTGAGGGGGGGGTCAAGGGAGGGGGTTGGAATGGTCAATGGGGTGGTCAAGGGATGGGGTTGGAATGGTCATCGGGTGGTCAAGGGATGGGCAAAGGATGGGCTTGGAATGGCCAAGGGATGGTCAAGGGATGGGCTTGGAATGGCCAAAGATGGTCAAGGGATGGTCAAGCGATGGTCAAAGGATGGGCTTGGGATGGGCTTGGAATGGTCAAGGGATGGCCAAGGGATGGGCTTGGAATGGGCTTGGAATGGTCAAGGGATGGCCAAGGGATGGGCTTGGAATGGTCAAGGGATGGCCAAGGGATGGTCAAGGGATGGCCAAAGGATGGGTTTGGAATGGTCAAGGGATGGCCAAGAATGGGCTTGGAATGGGCTTGGAATGGTCAAGGGATGGCCAAGGGATGGGCTTAGGATAGTCAAGGGATGGCCAAGGGGTGGGTTTGGAATGGCCAAGGGATGGTCAAGAGACGGTCAAGGGATGGCCAAGGGAGGGTTGAAGGATGACTGAGGGATGGCCAAGTGGTGGCCAAGGAATGGCTGAGTTGGGGTTGGAGGTAGAAGTGAGGGATGGATCTGAGGAAGGACCAAGGGATGGGTCTGTCAATCAATCAATTAATTGCTCTATTGATCGCTATTGATCTGTTGGGGTGTCTGTCAATCATTGATCTATCAATGAATCCAACCGGTCAGTCCCAGTTTCTGCTGACCAACAATCACTGACTTATTTCTTGCCTCTCATTGCTCCTCCCATTAGCAACCAATCATCGATCAATCATCAATCAATCATTAATCATCAATCATCAATCAACTATCAATCAACCATCAATCAACCACCAATCAATCATTAATCACCAATCATCAATCATTAATCATCAATCAATCATCAACCATCAATCAACCACCAATCAATCATTAATCACCAATCATCTATCATTAATCATCAATCAATCATGAATCATCAATCAATCATGAATCATCAATCAATCATCAATCATCAATCAATCATCAATCATCAATCAATCATCAATCATCAATCGATCCATCCCCCCTTCCCTCCACCCCCTCCCATCCCGTCTCCCATCCCCTCTCCATCAATCCGCCCCCCACCAGCTCTGGGCTCCCCTCTCTGCCCCCCCCCCGTGTCCGGCTCCATCCATGTCCGTGTGTCCCTGTGTCTGCGTCCCCATGTCCTTCCCTTTACCCCATCCACACTGCTCCATCCATCCCCCTGCTCAAGCCATTGATCAATCAATGGATCAATGGATCAACCAATGGATGAATGGATCAATGGATCAATGTTTGACACCCCCCACATTGACTCCCCAATTGCTCCTTCACCTCTTAGTGACTCTTTGGGCTATTTCTCCTCATCCATCATTGATTGATCATTGATCAATCTCCTGATCAGTCTCCACCATCTCTATTGATCAATCCACGGATCTATAATTGATAAACTGATCGATAACCTTTCCATTGATCCATCATCCATTGATCCATTTATTGCTTTATCATCTGTCTGTTGATCAATAGATCAGCCTGAATCTCTCATTGAGCAGGCTATTGGCCTTTAATTGATCGATTGATTGATTAATTGACCTTTAATCTGCTGATCCATCTCTTGTCCTCTCTGTATTGATCAAGAGAAGCTATTGATCAGTGACCTTCCTCTATCTATTGCCCACTCTATCGGTCTCTATTGATCCATGCCTCAACCTTCATCTCTTGATTGATCAATCTCTTCAGTGCCTCCATTGATCGATCAGTTGAGGTTTGGTCTCTCCATTGATCGATCAGCTGAGGTTTCACCTCCCATTGATCAGCCTTTCCCTCCACTGATCGCTCTATTGATCCCCATTGGCCTCTCTCCCAGCCACCACATTACGGATGCACTCACCTCTCCTTTGCTCCCACTGTTCCCAACCTTCTCCCAGCTCCTGATCCCACTTCCTGGAGCCGTCTGCTGACACCTACAGCCCCATGGCCTATCCCTGCCCTTGTCCCTGCTCCTATTTAAATCCACCTCCATTCCCGGTTAACGTTTGACTCCATCAGGATCAGACCCCGCTATGGGTCACTGGAAACCATCATCCCGGGATGTTCAGCGGCTCCCTGGGGCCTCCCCATCCTTTCCTTCTGATCCCAGCCGGATGGGACACCCCCCCCGCCCCGTCCCTCCGGGTGCTGTCACCATCTGGGGTGGGGGGTGATTGATAGGGCCACATTCCTGAACCAGATCCTGGGAGCCCCTTGGACCGGAGGCAGTGGGAAGCAGCGGGATGTGACGGGATGGGTCAGTGAGCAGGGACATGAGACAGGAGAGGAGCGGGGACTTGGGATACCTGGTGCTTGGGATGCCTGGATCCTGGGATCCCGGGTGCCCTGAGTCCTCAGGACATTTGGGCACATGGAGTCCTGGAAACCTGGGTCCTTGGGATACCCAGATGCCTGGCACCAGGACATCAGGGCATCCGGGTGCTTGGGTCCTTGGGATCCTTTGGTCCTTGGACATCTGGATTCCTGACTCATTGGGATGCCTGGACACTCAGATGCCTGGATTCCTGGGATCCCTGAGCACTTGGATCCCTGGGTTCTTGGGACATCCGGGCATCCCAATGCCTGGATTCCTGAGCACCATCCATCCACCCATCCATCCATTCATCCATCCATTCATCCATCATCTATCCATCATCCATTCATCTATCCGTCATCCATTCATCCATCCATTCATCCATCCATCCGTCATCCATCCAATCATCCATCCAATCATCCATCATGAGGTCCCAACATGATCCAGAGGTTACAATGCCACTGGAAGAACCATGGAGGGGATGAATCCCACCCCAAAACTGCTCGTCACCATCCCCTCAGGTTCCTCACCCCACCAGGACCAAGCCTGGACACCTCTGGGTTGGGGTCAATGGTTGGGTCAATGGTTGGGTCTATGGTTGGGTCAATGGGTGGGTTAATGGGTGAGTTAATGGGTGGGTCAATGGCTGTGTTAATGGTTGGGTCAATGGGTGGGTCGATCGGTGGGTTAATGGGTGGGTCAATGGTTGGGTCAATGGTTGGGTCTATGGTTGGGTCAATGGGTGGGTTAAGGGGTGAGTTAATGGGTGGGTCAATGGCTGTGTTAATGGTTGGGTCAATGGGTGGGTCAATGGGTGGGTTAATGGGTGGGTCAATGGGTGGGTTAATGGGTGGGTCAATGGGTGGGTCAATAGTTGGGTCAATGGGTGGGTCAATGGGTGGGTCAATGGGTGGGTCAATGGGTAGGGTCTATGGTTAGGTCAATGGGTGGGTCTATGGTTGGGTCAATGGGTGGGTCAATGGTTGGGTCTATGGTTGGGTCAATGGTTGGGTCAATGGGTGGGTCAATGGTTGGGTCTATGGTTGGGTCTATGGTTGGGTCAATGGTTGGGTCAATGGGTGGGTCAGTGGTTGGGTCTATGGTTGGGTCAATGGGTGGGTCTATGGTTGGGTCAATGGTTGGGTCAATGGGTGGGTCAGTGGTTGGGTCTATGGTTGGGTCAATGGGTGGGTCTATGGTTGGGTCAATGGGTGGGTCTATGGTTGGGTCAATGGTTGACATCGGCTGTGGGGTTTCGGAATGACTTTGAGGAGACTCCAGAGGCCAAAGTGCAGGCAGGGACAGCCCAAAGGTGATCAAGGGGGACACTGGGGCCACCAAGCACCACCAAAGGGTATCTAGAGCCTAATCCATTGGCAGAACTTCCCACCCCTCATGAGGACCCCAACGAACCACCCAAAACGGGGCAGAATTGGGGCAAATCATCATTGGCTTTGTTCTTCCGCAGGGTCACTTTGTGGAGGGGGAGCAGCGGCTTTTGGAGAGAGGACCCAACCTTCAGGTGGGTGCCTTGAAGGAGATTGGGGGGGGCAGAACTGCGGGCCCTGGTCATGGGGTGGCCTCCATTGGGTTAATATTCAGCTGGGGCTGAGGGCAGGAGGTGCTGGCGGTGCCCCCGGCGCGGGTCAGCGCGTGGGCACTGGGTTAATCTTTGATGGGCTCAACCCAAGCAGGGCATTGGTGGGGCCAAGGGCCACGTTGGAGATGGGAGCAAGGGCCAATGGGGGGCAATAGGGGAAGGGGCACCATGGGGGTGCCTGGAGGGGGGGTGGTGGAGAGGGAGAGGTCCGAGACCTTCTCAAGGGGTTGGGGACCCTCTGATGGGATAAGAGTTGGGGGGGTTGAGGCTCTTGGGTGTTGTATTGATGGAGGCGCTCTCCAGTGTGGTGGTGGTGGGGCAGCAGGGACACGGCTCTTGGGCATTGTCCTATTGGAGGTGGCCTCAGGGACACGGATCTTCATCACTGGCCAATCGGAGGTGACTTTGGGGACAAGACGATGAGGTTTTGTTGAAGGTGACCCCCAACATGAGCGTTCTTGGGCGCCATCTTCTTGGACGTGACCTCAGGGACACAGCTGTTGGGCATTGTCCCATTGGAGGTGACCGCAGGGGTGGTCAGGGGGTGTCATCCACTAGGAGGTCACCTCAGAAAGGCCCCGAGCCGTTGTCCCCACCAGAGCTGCTTTATTGCTCCCAGGACTCCCCTGTCCCCAGCTGAGGCCGGGGGGGCCCGTTGGGGGGTGCGGGGCTCTGTGTCCCACCACCCACCATGGGCCCTCAGGGCTCCTTCTACGGCGCCTTCTCCTGCGGCTCCAGCGGGATCTTTTCCTTGGGATCTTCCTTGGGCTTCCGCTTGGCCCTGGGGGAGGAGGAGGCTCCATGGATGTGACAGGGGCCGAGTCCAGTGCCGGCCCATCAGAAACTCCTGGCACTGGGGCTTCTGCCACTTCACCTGTCCAGGGAGCCTCAACACAGCCGTGTGTCCATCCATCATCCGGGATTCATCATCCATCAGCCATCCATCATCCATTCATCATCCATCATCCATCCATTATCCACCCATCATCCATCATCCATCATCCATTCATCATCCATTCATCATCCATCGATCATCCATCATCCATTCATCATCCATCATCCATCCATCCATCATCCATTCATCATCCATCCATCATCCATCGATCATCCATCATCCATTCATCATCCATCATCCATACATTCATCATCTATCCGTCATCCATCCATTATCCATGCATCACCCATCCATCATCCATCATCCACTCATCATCCATCATCCACTCATCATCCATCATCCATCCATCATCCATACATTCATCATCTACTCATCATCCATCCATTATCCATGCATCATCCATCATCCATTCATCATCCATCATCCACCATCCATCCATCATCCATCCATCATCCATCATCCATCATCCATCATCCCTCCATCCATCCATCATCCATCATCCATCATCCATCATCCATCATCCATCCATCCATCATCCATCATCCATCATCCATCATCCATCATCCATCATCCATCATCCATCATCCATCATCCATCCATCCATCATCCATCATCCATCATCCATCATCCATCATCCATCATCCATCATCCATCATCCATCATCCATCCATCCATCATCCATCCATCATCCATCCATCATCCATCCATCCATCATCCACCGTCCATCCCTTATCCCCTCTCACCTGCTCTCCACCTCCTGGATGCTGTCTGGCAGGGGCATGTTGAGAGTCTCTGGAAGGAACGCGGCCACCGCGGCCGCCACCACCGGGGCCACCCCATAGACCGCAGGGGGCAGGAGGGGGTAGGACTCATCCAGCATCTTCACCAGTGGTGCCACGATGCCACCGATGCGTGCCATGGTGCTGCCAAAGCCCAGCCCCGTCTGCCTGCGGCCATCATGGGACAGGGACACCAGGTCACCCATAGCAGATGGGACAGGGACACCAGGTCACCCATAGCAGATGGGACAGGGACACCAGGTCACCCATAGCAGATGGGACAGGGACACCAGGTCACCCATAGCAGATGGGACAGGGACACCCAGTGTCACCCATGGGTGCTGGTACCTGATGGGGGTGGGGTAGAGCTCGGTGGTGTAGAGGAACACGCAGTTGAAGGAGGCTGAGAGGCAGCCCTTGCCCAGCACCGCCAGGGCCGTGCGCAGCGTCTGCAGCTCTGTGGGACATGGACATGGATGGAGGATGGATGGTGGAGGATGGATGATGGATGATGGATGGATGGAGGGATGATGGATGATGGATGGATGGATGGTGGATGGATGATGGATGAGGGATGGATGATGGACAGATGATGAATGTATGGATGATGGATGATGAATGGATGATGGATGGTGGATGGTGGATGATGGATGATGGGTGATGGATGGATGATGGATGATGGATGGATGGATGGATGATGGATGATGGATGATGGATGATGGATGGATGATGGGTAGATGATGGATGATGGATGGATGATGGATGATGGATGATGGATGGATGGATGGATGATGGATGATGGATGATGGATGGTGGATGGTGGATGATGGATGACGGGTGATGGATGGATGATGGATGGATGATGGATGATGGATGATGGATGGATGGATGGATGATGGATGGATGGATGATAGATGATGAATGGATGACGGATGATGAATGGATGGATGATGGGTAGATGATGGATGATGGATGGATGGAGGGATGATGGATGATGGATGGATGATGGGTGGATGATGGATGGATGATGGATGGATGGAGGGTTGATGGATGGATGTTGGATGATGGATGGATGGATGATGGATGGATGACAGATAATGGATGGATGATGTATGGATGTATGGGTGTATGTATGGATGTATGGATGAATGACGGATGGATGATTGATGGATGGATGCAGATGGTGCTTAATTCAATGGCTGGAGAACGAAGCGATGGGTGAGGAGCAAACGACATTTGGGTGACCCACAGGTGGGGACATCAGGGGCTGGACCAGGCCCTGCAGAAGGTCCCATTGGCCCCAGCACTCACCTGTGGGCACGAAGATGTTGGCGATGATGGCCAAGCCTGCCAGGAAGAGCGCGACCATGAGGGACAGGCGCCGGCCCACGTAGCTCAGTGAGATGGTCACCACCAACTTGGCTGGGAAGTCCACAGCGCCGAAGATCACCTGGATGAGGTAAATGCTGACCCCGAAGTTCTGCAGGTCCATGGCCAGCCCATAATAGGAGAAACTGATGGAGAACCTGGAGCGGGGCACAGGGATGGACCTTGAGCGGGTGGCACCAACCTGAGGTGTCACTGTGGGGTGGGAGCTGAGGGAGGTGGTGCCATTGGATGGCTGGATTCACTGATTGTCCAGCTGGCCATCCATGCATCCATCCATCCATCCATCATCTATCCATCATCCATCCATCATCCATCCATCTATCCATCCATCATCAATCCATCACCCATCCATCTATCCATCCATCATCTATCCATCATCCATCCATCATCCATCCATCTATCCATCCATCCATCATCCATCCATCACCCATCCATCTATCCATCCATCCATCATCCATCCATCATCCATCCATCATCCATCCATCATCCATCCATCTATCCATCCATCCATCATCCATCCATCATCCATCCATCATCCATCCATCTATCCATCCATCCATCATCCATCCATCACCCATCCATCTATCCATCCATCCATCCATCCATCCATCCATCCATCCATCCCTCCATCATCCATCCATCCATCACCCATCCTTCATTCACCCATCATCCATCCATCCATCCATAGTCCATCATTCCTCCATCATCCCTCCATCCATCACCCACCCACCATCCCTCACCCCCCCTTCCCTCCATCCCTCATCCCTCCCTCCTCCTCCTTCCCCAGCCCCACCAGACGATGGAGAGGCAGAAGAAGATGTGGCGGATGACGGGCGTCCGGACCAGGTCGGAGATGGAGTAGGAGGCCTTGAGCCCAGCCAGCTCCTCCTTCATGTGGGACCTCAGGATCTGGAGGTGGGGGGGGCGCAATGGGACACAATGGTGGGGATGGGGGCGGGAAACCGGGACCCCCCTTCGTGGGGCCACCAAACCTCCACCGTGATCTTCTCCCCTTCCTCCTTCCTCCCGTTGATCCTGGCCACGCGCTGCAGGACCTTCACGGCTGCCTCGGCCTTGCCCGAGAGCACCAACCAGCGCGCGGACTCCGCCAGCCACCTGCAACGGGAGGGGACGGGGAGGCCCTGGAGCCGTCACTGCGGTCCCACTGCGTCCCTACCGCGTCCCACTGCGTCCCATCGCATCCCACTGCGTCCCTACCGCATCCCACTGCGTCCCACTGCATCCCACTGCGTCCCATCGCATCCCATCGCATCCCACTGCGTCCCATCGCATCCCACTGCGTCCCATCGCATCCCACTGCGTCCCATCGCATCCCACTGCGTCCCTACCGCATCCCACTGCGTCCCATCGCATCCCACTGCATCCCTACCGCATCCCACTGCGTCCCACTGCATCCCACTGCATCCCATCGCATCCCACTGCGTCCCATCACATCCCACTGCATCCCATCACATTCCACTGCATCCCACCGCATCCCATCACATCCCACCACATCCCACTGCATCCCACTGCGTCCCATCACATCCCACTGCATCCCACTGCATCCCATCGCATCCCACTGCATCCCATCACATTCCACTGCATCCCACTGCATCCCATCACATCCCACTGCATCCCATCACATCCCACTGCATCCCACCTCATCCCACTGCATCCCATCACATTCCACTGCATCCCACTGCATCCCATCACATCCCATCACATCCCACTGCATCCCACCGCATCCCATCACATCCCATCACATCCCACTGCATCCCACTGCATCCCATCACATCCCATTGCATCCCACCACATCCCACTGCATCCCACCACATCCCGCCTAGATCCACCACATCTCACTGCACCCCACCTCATCCCACCACTTCCTATCACATCCCCACCTCATTCCACCTCATCCCACCCCATCCCACCTCCTCCCCATGGCCACCAGTGTCCTACCAGGAGTAGAGGAGGAAGCCGAAGAAGGGCAGGGACACGGTGAGCTGGAGGCGGCGCCAGTGGGGCACGGCAAAGGCCACCCCTGCCAGCAGGATCTGCCCCAGGGTGTAGGCGAAGCCGGTGATGGCCACGGTGATGGCGCGGTGCGACGTGGGGATCCACTCCACCACTGCGGGGACACCGTGACACAGCGGAGCCTGGGCATGGCCAATGGGCCCGGCCATGGCCGGGGGGGTGACAACACCCATGGGGCAGCCCAGACATGGCCACTGGGACAACTCAACCCATGGCCATTGGGTTGTGCTCTCCACAGCCATTGGGTTGTCCCCATCCATGACCATTGGGTCATTCCCATCCATGACCATTGGGTCATCCCCATCCATGGCCATTGGGTCGTTCCCATCCAAGGCCATTGGCTTGTGCTCTCCATAGCCATTGGGTTGTCCCCACCCATGGCCATTGGGTCATCTCCATCCATGGCCATTGGGTTGTCCCCATCCATGGCCATTGGGTTATTCCCATCCATGGCCATTGGGTCATCCCAATCTACAGCCATTGGGTTGTTCCCATCCAAAACCATTGGGTCATTCCCATCCAAAACCATTGGGTCATCCCCATTCATGGCCATTGGGTCATCCGCATCCGTGGCCATTGGGTCATTCCCATCCGTGGCCATTCGGTTGTTCCCATCCATGGCCATTGGGTCATTGCCATCCATGGCCATAGGGTCATGCTGATCCATGACCATTGAGTTGTCCACTTCACAGCCATTGGGTTGTCTCCTCCATGGCCATTGGGACACACTAACCCATGGCCATTGGGCTCATCTCCATTCATGGCCATGGGGTTGTCCACTCAATAGCCATTGGGTTGTCCCCATCCATGGCCATTGGAACATCCCCACCCATGGCCATTGAGTCATCCCAATCCATGGCCATTGAGTCATCCCCATCCATGGCCATTGCGACATCCCCATCCATGGCCACTGGGACATCCCCCTCCATGGCCATTGAGTCATCCCAATCCATGGCCACTGAGTCATCCCCATCCATGGCCATTGCGACATCCCCATCCATGGCCACTGGGACATCCCCCTCCATGGCCATTGAGTCATCCCAATCCATGGCCATTGGGACATCCCCCTCCATGGCCATTGCGACATCCCCATCCATGGCCACTGGGACATCCCCCTCCATGGCCATTGAGTCATCCCAATCCATGGCCATTGGGACATCCCCCTCCATGGCCATGGTGTCCCCTGTCCCTCACCCAAGCAGGCGATGCTGAGCCCGAAGCCAGACAGGGCCATGCCACCAGCAAAGCGCAGGACACAGTACGTCGCGTAGTTGGGGGCAAAGGCAGTGCAGGTCCCCATCACCCCCAGCTGCAGATAGGACCACATCAGCATGGCCTTGCGCCCGAACCTGCAACAGAGCCACTGGGAGCCACTGGGAGCCACTGGGAGCCATTGGGAGCCACTGGGTGCTGGGTGGCCAATGGCCAAGGGAGAAACTGAGGCCCCAGGGGGGTTCTCACCACCTTTACCTGTCCGAGAGGCCCCCCAGGACGAGGGCGCCCACCAGGACCCCGGCCATGTAGATGGACTGGGCCATCTGCCGGAGCTGCCGGTAGCTGCAGACCAGGTCCCACTGCAGGGGTGGGATGAGGTGAGGTCCTGCTCTGTTCTGTTCTCCATCCATCATCCATCATCATCCATCATCCATCAATCACCCATCCATCATCCATCCATCATCCATCCATTCATCCATCCATCATACGTCATCCATCAATCACCCATCCATCATCCATCATCCATCCATCATCCATCATCATCCATCATCCATCCATCATCCATCCATCATCCATCCATCCATCCATCCATCATCCATCATCCATCCATCCATCATCCATCCATCCATCCATCCATCCATCCATCCATCCATCATCCATCCATCATCCATATGTCCATCCATCATCCATGCATCATACGTCATCCATCAATCACCCATCCATCATCCATCCATCCATCATCCATCATCCATCCATCCATCATCCATCCATCATCCATCCATCCATCATCCATCCATCATCCATCCATCCATCATCCATCCATCATCCATCCATCCATCATCCATCCATCATCCATCCATCATCCATCATCATCCATCATCCATCCATCATCCATCCATCATCCATCCATCCATCCATCCATCCATCATCCATCAATCACCCATCCATCATCCATCCATCCATCCATCCATCCATCCATCCATCCATCCATCATCCATCCATCATCCATCATCCATCATCCATCATCCATCCATCCATCCATCATCCATCCATCCATCCATCATCCATCCATCATCCATCCATCCCCCATCCATTTATCCCCCATCCCCCATCCCACCACCTCCACCCCCCTCACCCCCATCCCCGCCCTCCCCATCTCCTCCATCCCCACCCTGTTCCATCCCTACCCCCCCCATGCCCACGCCCCATGCCCACCGTGCCCCCCCCCATGCCCCCACCTCGGTGACGATGGTGGCCACGTAGGTGCTGCGGTCGTAGTCCCACCCATCGCGACACGGCTCCGTGGGCCGGGGCCCGGCGCTGCCATTGCCGGGGGGGGAGCCCGCGTAGCGCAGGCAGGACCCCAGGGCGGCCTCGGCGGGCTCGAAGGTGCCGTTCCCCCCCCCGCCCGGTGCCATTGGGGGGCTCCGAGGGGGCCCCCGGAGCCCTGAGGGTGGTGTTGAGGGGGGGGCGGCAGCGGTGGGGGGGGATGGCGGCGGTGAAGTTCTGCAGCAGGTTGTGGCTCGCCATGAGCAGCAGCGGCACCACCAGCAGCGCCGTCTGCAGCGCCTGGAACCGGCCCGGGCCCCCGACCTGCGCCAGCACCGCCCCGAACGGCATCGCCGGGGCACCGGGACTGGCGGCGGGGGGGGGGGCAGCGTCAGCCGGGGGGGGGCAGCGGCACCCATGGGGACAGCGTCGGGGGAGCAGCGTCGGGGGGGGCAGCGGCACCCGTGGAACAGCGGCACCCATGGGGACAGTGGCAGCCATAGGGACAGCGGCACCCATAGGGACAGGGGCACCCATAGGGACAGGGGCACCCATAGGGACAGAGGCACCCATAGGGACAGGGGCACCCATAGGGACAGAGGCACCCATAGGGACAATGGCACCCATAGGGACAGGGGCACCCATAGGGACAATGGCACCCATAGGGACAGGGGCACCCATAAGGACAGTGGCATCCATAGGGACAATGGCACCCATAGGGACAATGGCACACATAGGGACAATGGCACCCATAGGGACAGGGGCACCCATAGGGACAGCGGCACCCATAGGGACAGGGGCACCCATAGGGACAGCAGCACCCATAGGGACAATGGCACCCATAGGGACAGGGGCACCCATAAGGACAGTGGCATCCATAGGGACAATGGCACCCATAGGGACAATGGCACCCATAGGGACAGCGGCACCCATAGGGACAATGGCACCCATAGGGACAGGGGCACCCATAAGGACAGTGGCACCCATAGGGACAGGGGCACCCATAGGGACAGCGGCACCCATAGGGACAATGGCACCCATAGGGACAGCGGCACCCATAGGGACAGGGGCACCCATAGGGACAGGGGCACCCATAGGGACAGGGGCACCCATAGGGACAGGGGCACCCATAGGGACAATGGCACCCATAGGGACAGCGGCACCCATAGGGACAATGGCACCCATAGGGACAGCGGCACCCATAGGGACAGAGGCACCCATAGGGACAGGGGCACCCATAGGGACAATGGCACCCATAGGGACAGCGGCACCCATAGGGACAGGGGCACCCATAGGGACAGCGGCACCCATAGGGACAGAGGCACCCATAGGGACAGGGGCACCCATAGGGACAGCGGCACCCATAGGGACAGAGGCACCCATAGGGACAGGGGCACCCATAGGGACAGCGGCACCCATAGGGACAGAGGCACCCATAGGGACAGCAGCACCCATAGGGACAGCGGCACCCATAGGGACAGCGGCACCCATAGGGACACCAGGGCACGCGGCCCCCCCCCCATAGGGACCCCCATCCCTGGGGCCACCACCGCCGCTGCCATCGCCACCCATGGTGGGGGGGGGGGGAGACACCCACAGGAGCCCCGCGATGGGGACACGGGGCCGGGGTCACCGCTTGCGTCACGCGGCCCCTGCCCCCCTTCCCCCCTCCCCCCCCGCCCCTGCCCCCCCCGCCCCACCCGCCGCGGCTCCCTGGGTCGGGGACATCCGCTCCCATGCGGCTCCCATGTCCGCCCCCCCCCCCCCGGTGCCCTCACCCCATTCCCCTGTCCCCAACCTGTCCTCACCCCCCCCCCCCCCCCATGTCCCCACAGGGCCCCTCCGTGTCCCCAACCCACCCCATGGCCCCCCCCCCGGTCCCAACCTGTGCCCGTGGCCCCCCCCACTGACCCCAACCCACCCCATGGCCCCCCCCCACTGTCCCCAACCACTTCCCTATCCCGGATCCATCCCCGTGTCCCATTGTCCCCTCCCCGATGTCCTCAACCTGTCCCCATGTCCCCCCCCCAATGCTTCAACCTGTGCTCCTGTCCCTATCCCAATCCCTATCCCAGTCCCTATCCTATCCCTATCCCTATCCCTATCCCTATCCCTATCCCTATCCCTATCCCTATCCCTATCCCTATCCCTATCCCAATCCCTATCCCTATCCCAGTCCCTATCCCTATCCCGGTACCTGTCCCTGTCCCGTTCCCGTTCCCGTCCCGGTCCCGTCGCAGCTGAGGCAAAAGCGAAGGATTCGGGCAAAAGTCCCGGGATCGGAGGGGGTGGGGGGGGGGAGGGGGGGGGCCGGGAAGGGGGGGGGGGGGAGGGGCGGATTCCAGCGCGGCGGGAGCGCGGTGCAGGGTCCCCCCGCCCGCCGGCCCCATAGAGCCCCACAGAGCCCTATAGAGCCCCATAGAGCACCCATAGAGACCTATAGTGATCCATAGAGCACTCATTGAGACCTATAGAGCACCTGCAGAGACCCATAGAGCCCTATGGAGACCCACAGAGTACCCATAGAGCCTTATAGAGACCCATAGAGCACCCACAGAGACCTACAGAGCACCTGCAGAGACCCACAGAGCCCTATGGAGACCCACAGAGTACCCATAGAGCCTTATAGAGACCCATAGAGCACCCACAGAGACCCACAGGGCCCTATGGAGATCCATAGAGCACCCATACAGCCCCTATAGGGACCCACAGAGCACTCATAGAGACCTATAGAGCCCCTACAAATATCCATAGAGCCCCTATATGGACCCAAAGAGCACCCATAGAGCACCTGTACAGACCCACAGAGCCCTATAGAGACCCATAGAGATCTATAGTGATCCATAGAGCACCCATAGAGCCCTATGGAGATCCACAGAGCACCCATAGAGACCCATAGAGCACTCATAGAGACCTATACAGCACCTGAAGAGACCCATAGAGCCCTATGGAGCTCCATAGAGCACCCATAGAGACCCATAGAGCCCCTATAAAATATCCCTAGAGCACCTATAGAGTCCCTATAGGGACCCAAAGAGCACTCATAGAGACCTATAAAGCACGTATATACATCCACAGAGCACCCATAGGGCACTCAGAGAGACCTACAGAGCCCTATAGAGAGCCATAGACCACCCATACAGAGCCACAGAGCCATAGACACCCCACAAAACCCTATGGAGACCCACAGAGCCCTATAGAGCCCCTATAGAGCCCCATAAAGCCTTCATACAGCACTTGGAACTCCTCATTGAGGCCCTTAAGGTGCCCCACAGGTGCCTATAGAGCTCTGATGGGTCCTTACAGACCCCTATAGGCCTCTATGGGGTTCTGTAGGTCCCTGTAACCCCCCCCAATAGCTCCTATAGACCCCTATAAACCCCTTTATGGTCTCCTATAGGGTCCTTTAACACCCCTATAACCTCTTATAAGCCCTATAAACCTCCTCTGGCCTCCTACAGACCCCTAAGGACCCTCTTATGAGCTCCTATAGATGTCTATAAAGCCCAGGCGCTCTTATAGTCCCTATAAGCCCCATAAGAAGTGCCTATAGGCCCCTATAAGCCCCATAAGAAGTGCCTATAGGTCCCTATAAGCCCCATAAGAAGTGCCTATAGGTCCCTATAAACCCTATTAGAGGTGCCCATAGGCCCCTATAAACCCATTCTGGGTTTCTATACATCCCTCTAACACCCTTATGGGCTCTTATACCCGCTATAAACTCCTCTATGGCTCCTATAGGTCCCTATAACCCCCACTATGAGACCCTATAGATCCTATGGGGTCTCCTATGGGGCTCCACTGAGTCGCTGCTGCCCCCTAGTGGCCAAGAGAGGCACCACGCGTCCCCAATGGGACATTGGGAAGGGGGGGGGGAGGATTTGCGGGGGCCCCCCAAAGATTGAGGGGGGGGGCCCTGGGTTTGGGGGGATCCAAGGATTGGGGGGGAGGGGGGAGGATCAGGATGTATGGAAACAGCAACTTTATTGAGCCGATACAAACCTCCCCCCCTCCCCGACTCATTAAATGTCACCCAAGGGCCCCCAAAATCAACGCCCCCCCCCCCCCCCCTTAAAATAGGGTCCGGGAACCCCAAGACTGTGGGAGGAGCCTCAGGATTCCAGGGATGAACCCCAGGAATCTGGGAAGCGGGAATGGAACCCCGGGATCCAAACTGAGCCCCCCCCCCACCGCCCCCCCCTGGGAGGGCTTTGAGGGGGTCCGGGGGGGGGGGGGTTGGGGGGTCAGGAGTCGTAATCTTCCTCTTCCTCCTCCTCCTCACGGGCCCGGGGGGGGCCGGGGGCCGGGGGGAGCCCCCCCGGCAGCGTGGGGGGGCCCAGGGATGCAAAAGGCCCCCCCGGGCTGTGGAAGAAGGGGTCAGTGGAGCCAAAATGGGGGGGGGGGGGGGGGTGGGTGTTTAACACCCCCCTCCTCTGAGGGTCCCCCCAAAGGGGTCCCTGGTATTGGGGTACCTGGAGAAGTTAAGGGGGGCGGGGGCAGGGGGGGGCGGCGGCGGCCTCCTCCTCCCCATCACTGTCACTGTCCTCAGTGTCCTCCTGGGGGTCGATGGCAATGAGGGGACACAGAGACCCCCAGGCACCCCCCAGGAGCCCTCGAACCCCCCCAAACCCCCTCCAATCCCCCTCAAGACCCCCCCAAACCCTCCCAAGACCCATCCAGGACCCCCCAAACCCCCTCAAGACCCCCCCAAACCCATCCAGAAACTCCTCAAACCCCTTTAAGACCCCCCACAACCCCCCCCCAATTCCCCCCCAGACCCATCCAGGTCCCCCCCAAACCCCCTCAAGACCCCCCAAACCCATCCAGGACCCCCCCAAACCCCCTCAAGACCCCCCCAAACCCATCCAGGAGCCCCCAACCCCCCCCCCACAACCCCCCCCAGGACCCCCCCCAACCTCCCCTGGGAATATCGGGTCCCCCCCACCTCCTGCTCCGTGTCCGTTCCCGACTGTTTGGGATCCTTCCCCTTCCCGCCA
>CM077903.1:411811-445141 GCA_039720435.1 Amazona ochrocephala
TGCACCGGGACCTGGGGGCATCGGCTCCAAAGGGGGGGGGGGTCTGGGGACAGCGAGGCCTTGGGGACCATGGTCCCATGGGGGCCACCAAAGGGGTTGGGGTGCTCCGGGCCGGGGGGGGGCACCGGGTCCCTGGGGTTGGGGCTTTGGGGACCCCCAGGGGTTGGCCCCCGGTGCTGCCCATGGGGCACATCCTGCCCTTGGCGCTTGGGGCCGCTCACCTCCGGTCCTGGGGCTCCGTCCTCCTCCCAGCCCCCGGCGCCGACCACGGCCGCTCCTTGGGTCGCATCCGGCTCCTGGTGCTGAGGGACGATCCCCTCCTGGTCCTTGGCGCCATCCCTTGGGACCAGCGTCCCCTGCTCCTGCTGTGCCGTGGGCTCAGCACCATCCTGCTCCCCAGCACCGAGCTCCTGCCCTTCGGGTGCCACCATCGCCCCATTGGGCTCCTCCTGCTCTTGGGATGCGGCCCCGAGGCCTCGGTGGCCCCCGGGCTCGGGGACGGCCACCTCCTGCCCGGGGGGGCCACCAACCCCGTGCCCCATTGCCGCTCCTTGAGGGCCGCCACCATCCGAGCTCCCCCGGGCTCGCTGGGGGGCTGAAGGACCCCCAGGACCTGCATGGAGGTGACCCCAACCCATTGATGTCATTGGAGGCTTGGGGACACCCATGTGTGCCCCCCCCCCCCCCCGCTGTGTCCCTGTGGACCCACCGGTGGCCTCCCGGTTCCTGATGGTCTGATTGATGCAGAACCTCCAGCGACCCACGGGGGACGATTGGGGGGCGCCTTCTGCTGGCGATGGGGGGGTCAGAGGGGGGGTCACCCCAGCCCCACGTCCCCCCCCCCCCCCCGCCGTTACTCACCACCCGCCGGGGGCTCCATCGCTCCAACCTATGAGGAGACCCCATTGGGGTTGGTCATTGGTGGGGGGGGACCCAAAAGGGACATTGAATGGGGGGGGGGGGGGGGGGGCACATGGAGCACCTGGGGGTCCACGTTGGGGCCCCCGAGGAGCCCTCGTGCCCGCGCCACGATGGCCTTGAGCTCCTCCACGAACTTCTCCCTCTCGGCCTCCAACACGAAGTTGTCCTCAACCTTCAATGGGGGGGGGGGGGGGGTGAGGACAATTGGGGGGGGGGACAGAGAGGACCAAGGGGAGGGGTTTTGGGGTGCAGGGGACTTGGGGGTCACCATATAACAGGCGATGTCCTCGGGGGCATCGCCATCGGCGTCGAACTTGAAGGTCACCATTTTGCTGTCGTGGGTCTCCAGTTGGCATTCCACTGTGTTGTCCCCGGGGGAGGAGACCTGCGGGGGGGGGACACACGGATGTGAGTTATGGGGTGTCCCCATAGGGCGCTATGGGGCGGCCCCTGCCCCCACTGACCTGCAGCACGGTGAGCTGGAAGCGGGGCCGCGGGCAGGACGCGCGGCGCTGGCGCCATCGGCCCCCGGCGTCGGGGGGGGTGGAGGCGGCCTCGGGGACGCGCAGGGAGGGCGCTGGGTCGGGGGGGTCGGGTTGGGGGGGGGGGATCCCAATGGCGGGGGGATCTCTATGGGGGGGGGCATTGTGGATGGAGCTGGGGGCATCCCTATGGGTGGTGGCATCTCAATGGGTGGTGGTATCCCTATGGATGGTGGCATCCCTATGGGTGGTGGTGGCATCTCCACGGTTGGTGGCATCCCTATGGATGGTGGCATCCCTATGGGTGGTGGCATCCCTATGGATGGTGGCATCTCAGTGGATGGTGGCATCCCTTGAGGTGGTGGCATCCCTATGGATGGTGGCATCCCTATGGATGGTGGTGGCATCTCCACGGTTGGTGGCATCCCAGTGGATGGTGGCATCACTGATGGAGGTGGTATCCCAATGGAGGGCGGCATCTCCATAGTTGGTGGCATCCCTTGGGATGGTGGTATCCCAATGGGGGGTGGCATCCCAATGGGGGCTGGCATCTCCATGGATGGAGGCATCACTTGGGCTGGTGGCATCCCCATCGTTGGTGGCATCCCTTGAGGTGGTGGCATGCCAGATGAAGGCGGCATCCCTATGGATGGTGGCATCCCTTGGGCTGGTGGCATTCCAGACGGAGCTGGAGCCATCCCCATCGTTGGTGGCATCTCTGGAGCTCCTTGGGCTGGTGGCATCCCAATGGGGGCTGGCATCTCCATAGCTGGTGGCATCCCTTGGGATGGTGGTATCCCAATGGGTGGTGGCATCTCCATGGATGGTGGCATCACTTGGGCTGGTGGCATCCCAATGGGTGGTGGCATCTCCATGGATGGTGGCATCACTTGGGCTGGTGGCATCCCACTTAGCGCTGGCATCCCCGTCAATGGTGCCAGCCCTGGAGCTGATGCCACCCCAGCTGGTGGTGGCACTGCTGGACCTGGTGGCATCCCGGTGGGCAATGGCATCCCGGTTGCTGGTGGCATCTCTGGACCTGGTGGCATCCCTGGGGCTGGTGGCATCCCGGTACCTGGTGGCATCCCTTGGGCCGGTGGCATCCCGGTACCTGGTGGCATCCCAGTACCTGGTGGCATCCCTGGGGCTGGTGGCATCCCAGGCCCTGGTGGCATCCCGGTACCTGGTGGCATCCCTTGGGCTGGTGGCATCCCAGGCCCTGGTGGCATCCCAGTGGGCAATGGCATCCCGGTTGCTGGTGGCATCCCTTGGGCTGGTGGCATCCCAGTACCTGGTGGCATCCCAGTACCTGGTGGCATCCCAGGCCCCGGTGCCCCCGGCGCTGGCTGTGGCCGTGCCACCCCAATGGGTGCCATGCCCCAGCTCTGTGTCACCCCCAGCTCCCCATCACCACCGGGTGGCTCCAGTCCCACCATGGTGGCACCTCCAGTGACGTCCATCGATGTCCCCTCCACCTGTGGGTCAAGGCACTGCTGTGGGACCTGACCCCATTGTCCCCACCCCGCCGCGATGGCACCACGGGGACCCACCTGCAATGGGATGTGGTGGCCACAAGTGGGGGACGCCCCATCTTGGGGGGGTCCTGGTGACCCTCGTTGGTAGCACCCAAGGAGACCATGGCTACTGATGGCATCTGCACTGGGTGCATTGTCCAAGAGCCCATCGGCTGCTGAGGAGCACCCAGGGGTGAGTGGTGCTGGGTGCCCACCAGCCATGGGGTGGCCAATGGGGGGTCCCATGGAGTGGCCAATGGGGGTTCCCATGGGGTGGCCAATGGAGGTCCCATGGGGTGGCCAATGGGGGTCCCATGGGGTGGCCAATGGGGGGGTCCCATGGGGTGGCCAATGGAGGTCCCATGGGGTGGCCAATGGGGGTCCCATGGGGTGGCCAATGGGGGGGTCCCATGGAGTGGCCAACGGGGGTCCCATGGGGTGGCCAATGGAGGTCCCATGGGGTGGCCAATGGAGGTCCCATGGGGTGGCCAATGGGGGTCCCATGGAGTGGCCAATGGGGAGTCCCATGGAGTGGCCAACGGGGGGTCCCATGGGGTGGCCAATGGAGGTCCCATGGGGTGGCCCATGGGGCTCTCACCGTGCTGCTGGAGGAGCTGCTGCCGCACGTGCTGATCCACCTCCGTGTCCTCGCTCTCGGGGTGGCCTCGGCCTTCCGCTTGCTTCTTCTCCCGGCTCCTCCTGACCACCGCCAATCGATCCCGGATGGATTTGGCCACGGCCCTTGGAGTCGCTCTCATGGAAGAAGCCGGATTTCACCTGCAGGGAGGAGGCAACGGGGGGGCCATGGGACAACCGCTGCCTTCGAGAGGGTTCAGCACCACGGACAGGGGGCAATCGTTGGCTTCATTGGAGGAGCAGTGGCTTTGGAAGGGTCCAAGATGAGGTTGAGAGGCCCAATGAAGGGTTTATGGGTGTATTTTGGGGTGCCATTGGCTTTGGAAGAGCCAAGATGAGGTTGATGGTCCCAATGAAGGGTTTATGGGTGTATTTTGGGGTGCCATTGGCTTTGGAAGGGTCCAAGATGAGGTTGATGGTCCCAATGAAGGGGTTATGGGTGTATTTTGGGGTGCCATTGGCTTTGGAAGGGTCCAAGATGAGGTTGATGGTCCCAATGAAGGGGTTATGGGTGTATTTTGGGGTGCCATTGGCTTTGGAAGGGTCCAAGATGAGGTTGAGAGGCCCAATGAAGGGTTTATGGGTGTATTTTGGGGTGCCATTGGCTTTGGAAGAGCCCAAGATGAGGTTGATGGTCCCAATGAAGGGTTTATGGGTGTATTTTGGGGTGCCATTGGCTTTGGAAGGGTCCAAGATGAGGTTGAGAGGCCCAATGAAGGGTTTATGGGTGTATTTTGGGGTGCCATTGGCTTTGGAAGGGTCCAAGATGAGGTTGATGGTCCCAGTGAAGGGGTTATGGGTGTATTTTGGGGTGCCATTGGCTTTGGAAGGGTCCAAGATGAGGTTGATGGTCCCAGTGAAGGGGTTATGGGTGTATTTTGGGGTGCCTTTGGCTTTGGAAGAGCCCAAGATGAGGTTGATGGTCCCAATGAAGGGGTTATGGGTGTATTTTGGGGTGCCATTGGCTTTGGAAGGGTCCAAGATGAGGTTGATGGTCCCAGTGAAGGGTTTATGGGTGTATTTTGGGGTGCCATTGGCTTTGGAAGAGCCCAAGATGAGGTTGATGGTCCAAATGAAGGGGTTATGGGTGTATTTTGGGGTGCCATTGCCTTTGGAAGAGGCTCATGGTCCTCAGGAACCAACCCCCATGTCCACAACCTTCATGGACCTTCCGGAAGGACGAAGCCACGTGGCTGGCACCCACCCCCCTGAGCTTCCACCTCGCCCCATGGAGCCCCCACGCCAAGAGCCACCACCTCACCATCTCGTAGGCCACCTCCTCGGGGACATCGGCCTCCAGGTTGAAGCTGAACTCGATGGCTTCGTTGTCCTTGTGTTTGCCTTTGAGCTTCTTGGGGTCCTCCACCCAGAGGCGCAGCGCGAGGCACGGCTCGAGCCCCGCCGGGTCCTCCGCCAGCTCCACGCGCAGCCCCGTGTCCTCGGCGAAGAACGCGTGGTTCAGCAGGTCCCGGATGGACAACCTGGGGCCCAGCACGCGCTCAGCACCCCCCCCCCCCACGTTGTGCCCATGGAGGGGGCACCCAACGCCCTCGTGGGGGCCATCACCCACCGCTCGGCTTTGTTCTGCCGGATGCAGCCCTCGATGATGTCCCGCACCTCCGGGTCTGTCACCTTGGAGAAGCTGGCCGGCTTGATGCCCTGCGGGGGGGGGAACCGGCGCGGTGGGGACGCCACCAGGATGGGGACCCCGCGGGGATGAGGCCGCCGCGGTGGTGCTGCCACCACCGCAATGACAATGGTACCGCCATGGAGATGCTACGGTGGTGAAGAGGCCGCCACAATGATGATGCCACCCCCATGATGATGCCACCCCCATGATGATGCCACCACAATGATGATGCCACCACAGTAAAGATGCCACCACAATGACAATGGCACTACTGTGATGATGCTATGGTGGTGAAGATGCCACCCCCATGATGATGCCACCACAGTAAGGATGCCACCACAATGACAACGGCACTACTGTGATGATGCTATGGTGGTGAAGATGCCACCCCCATGATGATGCCACCACAATGATGATGCCACCACAGTAAAGATGCCACCACAATGACAATGGCACTACCGTGATGATGCTATGGTGCTGAAGATGCCACCACCATGATGATGCCACCACAGCAAGGATGCCACCACAATGACAATGGCACTATCGTGATGATGCTATGGTGGTGAGGATGCCACCACAATGATGATACTACAATAATGATGATGCCACCACAATGATGATGCCACCCCCACGATGATGCCACCACAGTAAGGATGCCACCACAATGACAATGGCACTATCGTGATGATGCTATGATGGTGAAGATGCCACCACAATGACGATACCACCATAATGATAATACTATGGTACTAAAGATGCCACCACAATAATGACACCACCACAGCAAGGATGTCACCACAGTGACAATGGCACTACCGTGATGATGCTATGATGGAGAAGATGCCATCACAATGATGATTCCACCATAATGATGATGCCATCACAATGATGATACCACCACGGTGGGGATTATGCCACCACAATGATGATGCCACCATGGTGATGATACTACTGCAATGACAATGCCACCACCATAATGATGCCACCACCATGATGATGATGCCACAAGGATGGTTCCACCACAATGATGATGCCACTACCATGATGATACCATGACAGTGAAGATACCACCATAATGATGATGCCACCACAGTGATGATGCCACCATGGTGATGATATCACTACAATAATGATGTCACCACCATAATGATGCCACCACGGCGATGATCCCACTACAAAGACAATGCTACCACAACAATTGTGCCACCACGATGATGCCACCACCTCGATGGTTCCACCACAATGACGATGCCACTACCGTGATGACACTATGATGGTGAAGATGCCACCACAACGATGATACCATCCCCATGATGATGCCACCACCGGGGTGATGCCACTATAATGGCAATGCAACCATGATGTTGATGCCACCACCATGGTGATGCCACCACCGGGGGTGATGCCACTATAACGGCAACGCAACCATGATGATGATGCCACCAACACGGTGATGCCACCACCGAGATGACGCCACCACAACGCCAATGCCAACACGATGATGCCACAATGACAACGCAACCATGATGGTGATGCCACCACCAAGATGATGCCACCACCATGGTGGTGCCACCACCACAACGCCAATGCCAACACAATGATGACACCACCATGACAACGATACCATGACCATGACGCTACCACCACCAAGATGACGCCACCACCATGACGATGCCACTACAATGAAGATGCCACCACGGTGACGATGCCGCCACCACCACCCCGGCGACCCACGCTGGTGACTTTGCGGTAGATCTGCGCCGCGTTCTGGCACTCGGAGTAGGGATACTCGGAGGTGCCCATCTCCAACATGCACATCCCAAAGGCGTAGACGTCCACCGACTCATCGTAGCGCTCCTCATACATCTCCGGCGCCATGAACTCGGGGGTCCCTATGGGATGGGGTGGTGAGAGCCAGGAAGCCACCACCACCACCACCACCGGGCACAACGGGGCTCACCAATGACGCTCTTGGCAAAGGAGGTCCTCATGAGCGTGGCCAAGCCCAGGTCTCCGATCTTGACGGAGCCCGTGGGGCCCGTGATGAAGATGTTGTCACACTTGAGGTCCCGGTGGATGATGGGGGGGGTTCGGGTGTGCAGGAAGTGGAGACCCTTCAGGATCTGCCGGCACCAGCTCCGGAGCACCTTGGGCTTCATCACCTTGAACCTCTTGAGGTACCTGTGAGGAGGTTCAGGTCAATCTGAGACCTCAGCCATTGACTCCATGATGGTTTTGGGGTCTCCTTCTCTTTGGAAGGAGGTTCAGGATCCATTTGAGACCTCAACCATTGCTCCATGATGGTTTTGGGGTCTCCTTCTCTTTGGAAGGAGGTTCAAGCTCCATTTGAGACCTCAACCATTGCTCCATGATGGTTTTGGGGTCTCCTTCTCTTTGGAAGGAGGTTCAAGCTCCATTTGAGACCTCAACCATTGCTCCATGATGGTTTTGGGGTCTCCTTCTCTTTGGAAGGCATTCAGGATCAATCTGAGACCTCAACCATTGGCTCCATGATGAGTTTGGGGTCTCCTTCTCTTTGGAAGGGGGTTCAGGATCAATCTGAGACCTCAACCATTGGCTCCACGATGGTTTTGGGGTCTCCTTCTCTTTGGAAGTAGCTTCAACCTCAACGTGAGACCTCAACCACGGAAGGTGGCGCTGCCCATGGAACTGGATGCCATCCAGCTCCTTCCCACCCCATTCCATGCCCCTCATCACTCACGTCTTGAGGGTGCCCGAGGTCATCAGCTCGGTGACGAGGACGATGCACTTCTTGCCCTTGACCGTGGACTCCCAGGAGTCGTAGAAGCGGACGATGTTCGGGTGCTGCAGCCCCTTGAGCATCTCAGCCTCTTCCTTGAACCGCTGCTGCTCCATCTTGGTCAGCTTGCGGTCCTGGAGGCCACGGCACAACGTCAAACCCAACCCACAGCCAAGGAGCATCTCCCCCCATGCCTTTGGTGCTCCTTCGAGGCCCCGGGGACCATCGGTGGGGCAGGAAGAGGATGGGAGTCCACGCCGGGGTCAGGAGCTCCACCGGGACGTTGGGATGAGGGAGTGGGGAGCTGCAGGGGCTCAGTTGGGGTCTCCCTGACTTTGGAAGGGGGTTTGGGGTCAATGCGAGAGCTCAACCATTGGGTCCAGGATGGTTTTGGGGTCTCCATGTCATTATAAGGAGGTTCAACCTCAATTTGAGACCTCAGCCATTGGGTCCAGGATGGTTTTGGGGTCTCCATGTCATTATAAGGAGGTTCAACCTCAATTTGAGACCTCAGCCATTGGGTCCAGGATGGTTTTGGGGTCTCCTTCTCTTTGGAAGGGGGTTCAGGATCAATCTGAGACCTCAACCATTGGCTCCATGATGACTTTGGGCTCTCCATGTCATTGTGAGTGGGTTCAGCCTCAATTTCAGACCCCAACCATTGGCTCCATGAGGAATTTGGGGCCTCTTTGTCTTTATAAGGAGGTTCAAGCTTAATGGGAGACCTCAACCATGGGGTCTATGATGACTTTGGGGTCTTTGGAAGGGGGCTCAGGCTCAATGGGAGACCTCAACCATGGGGTCTATGATGACTTTGGGGTCTCTGGAAGGGGGCTCAGGCTCAAGGGGAGACCTCAACCATGGGGTCTATGATGACTTTGGGGTCTTTGGAAGGGGGCTCAGGCTCAAGGGGAGACCTCAACCATGGGGTCTATGATGACTTTGGGGTCTCTGGAAGGGGGCTCAGGCTCAATGGGAGACCTCAGCCATGGGGTCTATGATGACTTTGGGGTCTTTGGAAGGGGGCTCAGGCTCAATCTGAGACCTCAACCATGGGGTCTATGATGACTTTGGGGTCTTCGGAAGGGGGCTCAGGCTCAAGGGGAGACCTCAACCATGGGTCTATGATGACTTTGGGGTCTCTGGAAGGGGGCTCAGGCTCAAGGGGAGACCTCAACCCTTGGCTCCACCATCACCCCCCAAGGCCAACGACCGAAGCCCCCCCCCCGGTGCCCCCCCCGGCTCCGGTCCTCACCTGCAGCTCGCACCAGGCCACCTCCACCCAGGTGTCGGTGTCGAAGCCCTTGAAGACGGTCTTAAAGGCGCCGCGGCCCAGCTCAATGTCGAACTTCAGGAACCGCCCCCCCGGCGACGTCGCCACCCCGCCTTCATCTCCGCTTCCTCCTCCACCTCCTCCCCGCCGCCCCCCCCCGGGCCCCCCCCCAGTTTGGGGTCCCCTCGGAGCTCTTGGTCCCCCCCATCACTGGGGGGGCCCCGCTCCTCCTCCAGCAGCTCCACGCTCTTACGGAAGAAGCGCTTTGGGGGGGACGGGGGGGGTTTGGGGGGGCCCAAATCCGTGGCCATGGTTGGTTCCTATAGGCCTCAATAGGAGGGTGTTGTGTGTCCCCCTCCCACAAGGTGCAGGCACCCTATGGATCTATAGGGAGTTTGGGGGGGGCCTCAAGGGTGGTTTGGGGGTGTCAATGGAGGTGGTGGTGGTGGTGGCATCCCCCCCCATGGGGGGACCTGTGGGGACAAAGAGGGTTTGCTAAGGGGGGGTTAATCCCCCTATAGAGCCTATGGGCGCCTTAGACACCCCCCCCCCATTCTATAGGTGCCCCATAGTCATTATAAGCTGTGTAGGCACTGCACGCATGCTGTATATATGTATGTATACATACACACACATACATAGCCATACATAGGCCACCCATAGCTCTATACCCTGGCCCCATAGCCCCTGTGTGCCCCACACCCCCTATAGCCCCCTTATATATACCCCCAATTGGCTCTGCAGCCCCTGTGTGCCCTACACACCATAGAGCCCCCCCATAGCCCTATATACTCCAACAGCCCCTATATTCTCCCACCCTCCATATCCCCTATAGCCCCCATGTGCCCTCTCATCCCGTACAGCCCCCCCAGCTCCTACAGCCCCCATGCACCCCCTATTCTCTATACCCCTCTTCATCCCCTATACCTCCCATATCTCCTATAGCCCCCATATGCCCCCACACCCCCCTATAACCGCCGCGCACCCCCTCAGCCCCTATAGCCCCCATAGAGCCCTTATCCCCTATAGCAGCCCCTATAGCCCCCATTCCCCTTATCCCCTATAGCAGCCCCTATAGCCCCCATTCCCCCTTATCCCCTATAGCAGCCCCTATAGCCCCCATACCCCCCCACCCCTGCCCCCCATCACCCCCCAAGGCCTCCCCCCCCCAGCCCCACGGTCCCGCTCCCCTCCCTCCCCCCGCCCCTCCCGCGCACCTGCGTCACGTGACAGCGGCTGCGGGGGGGCTGCCGGGAGCTGGAGTCCTCGCAGGCCTCTGCTGTTGGCCACGCCCCCTGGCCACGCCCCCATCGGGCACTCGGCGCTCGATTGGTCCCTCGGCGTCCGCTCGATCCGGCAGCCGGCGACGCGATCGATCTCTCGGAGCTCGATTGAGCGATCGGCGCGCTATCGGCCGTTGCGTTCGGCGCAGCGATCGATTACTCGGCGCTCGATTTGACCCCCTCCCCTCGGCGTTGCGTTCGGTCGCTCGGCCGCCAATCGATCACTCGGCGCTCGGCCGCGGGCGCTGCGGCGACGGCGTCGCGATGGCGGCGCCCAGCGCGGAGGAGCGGGCGCTGCTGGAGCGCGGGGTGCGGGCGGTGCTGAGCGGTTGGGCCGCGCTGCAGGTGCGGGGGGGGGCGGGGGGGACCCGGGGGGGACCCGGGGGGTTGACGGGGACCCCAATGGCCACGTGTCCGTGTCTTTGCCCCGCAGTTGGCCGTGGCTCAGGGCTTCGGGGGGCCGCAGAGCCCCGAGAAGGCCGCGTGGTTGGTGGGGGCGCTGCTGGAGCTCCTGAGCCAGAACCGTGAGTGGGGGGGGGGCACTGGGAGGGGGATGAAGGGCACTGGGATGGACTGGGGGGGTATTGGGGGCACTGGGAGGGGGATGAAGGGCACTGGGATGGACTGGGGGGGTATTGGGGGCACTGGGAGGGGGATGAAGGGCACTGGGATGGACTGGGAAGGCATTGGGGGCACTGGGAGGGGGATGAAGGGCACCGGGATAGATTGGGGAGGCACTGGGAGGGGGATGAAGGGCACTGGGGGGCACTGGGAGGGAAGCAGCTCCATTGCAGCCCCAGTGCCCCCCTTCCCCCCCCCCCCGCAGCTGAACTGACCGAGGATGAGGTGGAGGATTTCCTGGCCGAGGTGATGGACAATGAGTTCGACACGGCCGTGGAGGACGGCAGCTTGCGGCAGGTACAGCCCAGTATGGACCAGTACAGACCAGGAGGCTCCCAGTTCCCCCCCTGCCAATACAGCCCAGATCCCCCCCAGGCTCTTCCAACCATCCTTTAGTGTTCCAAGTCCCCTCTCAGCAACCGCCGTCCCCTCCCAGTATAAACCAGTATAACCGGTAGCCTGCCAGTTCCTCACACGAGGCGTCCAGCCCCCTCCTGAGTCGCTCCCAGTATAGCCCACTTTATCCCCAGCCTCTTAATGATGCTCTGCAGTGCTCCCATTCCCCTCCCACTGTAAACCAGTCCTATCCCAGTCCCGCCCCAGCCCCTCCGAGTCTCAGGATATCCCAGCACCTCCCAGTGTATCCCAGTTCCCATCTCCTCCCATTATATCCCTGCTCCCGCAAGTGTATCCCGATTGCCACCTATGACTCCCTAGGTCTGCCCCATGGTGTATCCCACTCCCCTCCCAGTATATCCCAGTCCATTCCAGTCCACTTCTAGTCTATCTCGGGTCCCTTCCAGTCCCCTCCCAGCCCCTCGCAGTCTATCGCAATCCCAATGCCCTCCTTATGTATCCCACTCTGTCCCAGACCTATCCCTGTGTATCCCATTCTACCCCAGCCATATCCCATTCTATCCCAGCCATATCCCTGTGTATCCCATTCTACCCCAGCCATATCCCAGTGTATCCCATTCTATCCCAGCCATAGCCCAGTGTATCTCACTCTATCCCAGTCCTATCCCTGTGTATCCCATTCTATCCCGGCTGTATCCCTGTGTATTGCAGTTCTATCCCAGTGTATCCCATTCTATCCCAGCTGTATCCCTGTGTATCCCAGTTCTATCCCTGTGTATCCCATTCTATCCCAGGCCCTATCCCTGTGTATCTCATTCTATCCCAGCTGTATCCCTGTGTATCCCAGTTCTATCCCAGTGTATCCCATTCTATCCCAGTGCCTCCCATTCCCTCCCGCAGGTCAGCCGGGAGCTGCTGTCCGTGTTCACGCGGGCACGGGAGGGGGGACGTGGGGGGGGTGGGGGAGGCGCTGGCGGCCCTGGCCCGGCGTGGCCCCGCCCTCGCCTCTGCACTGGCCAATGCGCGGTCTGGCCACGCCCCCGACCCCCGCCCCTGACCACGGCCCCGTCCCTGACCACGCCCCACAGAGCTCCGGGAGCAGCAGCGAGGAGGAGGAAGAGGTATGGGGGGGCGATGACATCATAGAACGAGCGGGGTCACTATTGGTGGGTGTGGCAAGTGGTGATGATGTCATTGGGAGGGCGCTGATGACATCATTGATGTGGGGGACCCCAAAATGTATTGGGGGAGGAATGGGTCCCCTATGATATGTGTGGGGTTGATGACGTCATCAAACGGGGAAGGGCATCAGGGGCGCACAGGTGATGTCATTGAAGGGGGGGGCAACCTCCATGGGGGGAGGACAGTAATGATGTCATCAAACTGGGGACACACACTCCTAGGATGGGGGCCAATGATGATGTCACCAAAGGGAGAGTGACCCTGGTGATGTCACCAAGGAGGAGTGACACTGATGATGTCGACAAAGGGGGTGACACTGATGATGTCATCAAGGGGGTTGACACTGATGATGTCACCAAAGGGGTGTCACTGATGATGTCATCTTTCCCCCCCAGGCAATGGAGTGTGGGACCCCCCCGACTGCCCCTGATGGTTGGACCCTGGTGCGGAGACGGCGCCGATGAGGGCGGGGGGAATAAAGAGCCCCCGGTTGGGGGGGTGCAAGGAGGTGTTGAGGGGGTTTTCTTTGGGGGGGGGAACAGGCACTATGGAGACACCCCCAGCCCCATAGAGCTCTATAGCCCCATAGGGACCTATAGAGATCCTGTGGTCCTTGTAGAGCCCTCCCTGCCCCATGGAGTCCCTATGGCCCCATATAGACCCTTGGGACCCTATAAAGGCTCTATAGCTCCATAGGGACCCCCTCCACCCTACAGGGGCCTCCCAAAACCATATGAACTCGCACAGCCCTATAGAGACCCCCATGGACATATAGAGACCCTATAAGGACACCCCCCCCCCCACAGTCTATATGGCCCTATAGAGGCTCTCCCCCATCCCATAGGAGCCCCTATGACTCTATAGAGACCCCATTGCCCCATAAGAACACCCCTGGCCCCACAGAGTCCCTGTGGCCCATAAGGGCCTTCCAGTTCTATAGGATCTATATGGTTCCATACTGCCTTATGACCTTATAGACACTATATGTGGACACACCCCTATCCCATAAGGTCCCTATGGCCCCATAGGGCTCCCATAACCCTATAGACACCCCATAGATTCTATATGGCCCCATGGAGACTCTTATGATCTTATAGATGCTCGCTCTGTGGTCCGAAGGGGCTCTCGGCCGCTGGCCCGTCCCCATAGCAACGGGGTGGGCGGGGCCTGCCGGTACGAGCTGCTATTGGCAGCCTCCCCTCCGGGCGGGGTGGGCGCTGATTGGCTGCTGCCGCTGGGGTGGGCGGGGCGAGGAGGAAGAGCGGGAAGGGGAACCGGGCGCAATGGCGGCGGCGCTGGAGCGCGCTCGGGGGTGAGCCCGCGGGCGGGAAATCACCTCAGCGCGGCCGCCATCTTGGCTCCGGGCCCATAGGGGTCACCCGGGGGAGGGGGACCGGGGCTTAATGGGGGTCCCAAAGGTGTCCCTATGGGGCCCATGGGGGTCCTCGGGGGGGGTCCCGCGTCCGAGTGAGGGTCTTTGGTGTGTCCGTATGGAGTCCATGGGTCCCAGTGGAGGTCCCCCGTGGGTCCCGGGTCCTAATGGGGGTCCTTGGTGTGTCCCTGTGGGGTCCATGGGGATCTATGGAGTGTCCGCTCCTCCCCAAGGGGGTGCGGGGGTCCTAATGGGGGTCCATAAGATGTCCCTATGGGTCCCATTGGGGGTCCATAGGGTGTCCCTATGGGGTCTGTGGGTCCCAATGGGGGTCCTTGGGGTGTCTCCGGGTCCCCACTCGTCTCCCTGGGGGGGGTCCCCGCGGTGTCTCCAGGGCGTTGGTGGCTCTTGAGGCCGCCCTGGCCTTGGAGGAAGAGGACGGCGATGTCCCAGTCCCGGTCCTTGTGGAGCATCTGATGGTGAGAGCCGCGGCTGCCCCATGACAGCTGTGGCTGCCCCATAGCGCCCTTGTTTGCCCCATAACTGCCTTGTAGCGCCCCACATCTGCCCCTGTCACCCCCATTTACCCCCCCATCTGCCCCTATCACCCCCATTTACCCCCCATCCGCCCGTCACCCCCATTCACCCCCCATCTGCCCCCTATCACCCCCATTTACCCCCACATCTGCCCCTATCACCCCCATTCACCCCCACATCTGCCCCTATCACCCCCATTCACCCCCCCCATCTGCCCCTATCACCCCCATTTACCCCCCCATCTGCCCCTATCACCCCCATTTACCCCCCCATCTGCCCCTATCACCCCCATTTACCCCCACATCTGCCCCTATCACCCCCATTTACCCCCCATCTGCCCCTATCACCCCCATTTACCCCCATCTGCCCCTATCACCCCCATTTACCCCCCCCATCTGCCCCTATCACCCCCATTTACCCCCCATCTGCCCCATCACCCCCATTTACCCCCCCATCTGCCCCTATCACCCGCATTTACCCCCCCATCCGCCCCTGCCACCCCCATTTACCCCCCATCTGCCCCTATCACCCCCATTTACCCCCCCATCTGCCCCTATCACGGCCATTTACCCCCCCCATCTGCCCCTATCACCCCCATTTACCCCCCATCCGCCCCTGCCACCCCCATTTACCCCCCCAGGACACCCGTCGGAAGCAGAAGCTGCTCCTGGCCCAGCTGCGGGTCCTGCAGCTCCTCCTGGGGCTCGTTGAGAGCCCGGCCCCCCCCCCCCCCGGCCCCCCCCGGCCTCCGTGAGTGCCCCCCCCCCCGCCGGGTTCCTTACCGGGGGGGTGCCGCGAGGCTGCCCCCTGCTGGCCCGGAGGTCCGTGCTGACGCCGAGCGCCCCCTGCAGGAGAGGCGGTCTCAGAGGCGCGGGGCCGCTGGCAGCAGCTGAAGTCGGAGTACGGGGGGGCAGTGGCGGCCCTGGGGGGGGCTCTGCCCCCCGCCCTGGCCCAGATCGAGAAGGGGCAGCAGCTGCTGCAGAGGCTGCGGGGGGCCCTGGGGGGGGCCCACAAGCGGCAGGTATGGGGGGGTGTGGGGCTGGGGGCATCCTATGGGTGCTATGGGGTATGATATGGGTGCTGGGGGGGGATATGGGGGTGCTATGGGTGCTATGGGGTATGATATGGGTGCTGGGGGGGGATATGGGGGTGCTATGGGTGCTATGGGGTATGATATGGGTGCTGGGGGGGGATATGGGGGTGCTATGGGGTATGACATGGGTGCTGGGGGGGGATATGGGGATGCTATGGATGCTATGGGGTATGACATCAGTGCTGGGGGGGGACATGGGGGTGCTATGGGGCATGACATGGGTGCTGAGGGTGGATATGGGGGTGCTATGGGTGCTATGGGGTATGATATGGGTGCTGGGGGGGATATGGGGGTGCTATGGGGTATGATATGGGTGCTGGGGGGGATATGGGGGTGCTATGGGGTATGATATGGGTGCTGGGGGGGATATGGGGGTGCTATGGGTGCTATGGGGTATGATATGGGTGCTGGGGGGGATATGGGGGTGCTATGGGTGCTATGGGGTATGATATGGGTGCTGGGGGGGATATGGGGGTGCTATGGGTGCTATGGGGTATGATGTGGGTGCTGGGGGGATATGGGGGTGCTATGGGTGCTATGGGGTATGACATGGGTGCTGGGGGGGGATATGGGGATGCTATGGATGCTATGGGGTATGACATCGGTGCTGGGGGGGGACATGGGGGTGCTATGGGGTATGACATGGGTGCTGGGGGTGGATATGGGGGTGCTATGGGTGCTATGGGGTATGATATGGGTGCTGGGGGGGATATGGGGTGCTATGGGGTATGACATGGGTGCTGGGGGGGATATGGGTGCTTGGGTGGGTCCCATGGGTGCTGCCCCCCCCCAGAAGAAGGAACTTCAGGCAAAGGTGCAGGAAGCAAGAGGGAGATGGGAGCAGGTGAGCCCCCCCCCCCCAACCTGGGGGTCCCGGCACCCCCTTTCCTCCCCCCGATGTGCTCGGGTGGGGGGGGCCCCCCCCTAAACCCTCCCCCAAGCCCCCCCCAAACCCCCCCCATTGCAGCTGCAGCAGAGATTGGAGCAGCGGCGGCAGGAGCGGCTCAGCCAGCAGGGGGCGCTGCGGCGACAGCAGTGGGCGGCCCAAAGGTGGGGGGGGGCAGGAGGGTGATGGGGAGGAAATGGGGGGGGCCCAAATGCCCCCCCCCATCATGGCCCCCACTGTGGATGCAGGGCAGAGGCCGGGTGCCGCCTGTACCAGGTCCTGGCAGGGGTCCGAGTGCTGCTGCCCCCCCCGGGGGGGCTGGAGCCGGAGCTGGAGCTGGAGCCCCCCCCGGGCTCCCCTGATTCCCTCCCAAGCCTGCGCCTGCGCTGCAGCCCCCGAGGGGGGGTCCACGTCCTGGTGAGGGTGGGGTTGGGGGCCATGGGGAGGACTTAGGGGGCAGATGGGGCTTGAAGGGGCACTTGGGGGGGGGGAAGATGGGGGCTTGGGGGGGGTGCTTGGGAGCTCAGCGACCACTTGGGGGGCTGGGAAGGGTCAAAGGGGGGGCCGGGGGGGGCACTTTGGGGGCTGAAAGGGCTTTTTGGGGGGGCTGAGGGGGGGTCTCGAGGGACTTGGGGGGTCCAGGAGGGTACTTGGGGGTCTGAGGGGGGGGTCAATGTGGGGCTTCCTCTCCATTTTCATCCCCCCCCCAGGACCCCCCCTTCCCATTGCCCCCCCCCTTGGGCCCGGGGCTATTGGAGCTGCAGGAGCACTGCTGGGAAGGTGGGAAGGGTGCTCCCTATGGGCCGAGATGGAGCAGCTCCAGCGCAGGTAAAGAGGGGTGGGGTCAATGGGGGTGGGTTTGGGGGTTCTGGGGGGGGGGCCCCTAAGTGACCCCCCCCATCTCCATTCCCCCCTCTCCAAGGTTTGCCCTGGATTGGGATCCATCCCTGAGGTGCCTGCGGGTGCTGGGAGCATCCGGGACCCTCTGGATGCTGGAGCTGGAGCCGGGGTACCCACAAGGGGGGGGCCTCCGCGTGCTGCCCCCCCCCGGGGTGGCCCCCCCGAGCCCTGTGAGTGACTGTGGTCGGCTGGGGGGGGGGGATGACCCCCTAGGGGCAATTGTGGGGGTCTATGGCGCAGGTTTAGGGGACCTGGGGGGCGCTTGAGGGTGTCTGGGGGCAATTGGGGGGGGCAGTGGGGCAGGATTGAGAGTCCTGGGGGGCAATTGGGTGTCCAGGAAGGGGTGACTTATGGGGTTACCCCATTTAAACCCCCCCCCTTTTTCCCCCCCACAGCCCCCCTCTGCCTGCCCCACACTGACGCAGTGGCTGGAGCTGCTGGTGAGACCCCCCCAGATGCCTCCCAAGTAACACCCTCTCCCCAAATAAACCTGGTCGCCCCCAATAAACTTGGTCCCCCCCATAGAAACCTGGTTTCCCCCCCATAGAAACTTGGTCCCCCCCAATAAACTTGGTCCCCCCCAATAAACTCGGTCTCCCCCAATAAACTCGGTCTCCCCCCAATAAACCTGGTTCCCCCCCCCATATAAACCTGGTCCCCCCCCGTATAAACCTGACCCCCCCCAAATAAACCTGGTCCCCCCCCTTTACCCCCCACATCCCTCACATAACCCCCCCCAAGTGTGTCCCTGCCCCCGGGTCTGAAGCAGTGTCCTGACCCCCCCCGTATCCATGTGCCCCCCCCCATAAAGGGGTCCCGGATGTTCCGTGTCAGGAGCTTTACTGGGGAGGGGGTGAGGAGTGAGACGGGGTGGGGGGCGTGGCCTGAAGGCCGTGGCCGTGCCCTATAAGGCGCGGAGGGGGCGTGGCTACGGTGGCGGGTCGGCGCGCGGCCGCCGCGGTTGGTTGCGCTCCGGGTGCAAGAGGATGACGTAGACTTTTGGCGCGTAAAGGAGCCCGAGCGGGACCGAGGCCGAGAGGCTCATGGAGACCGTGAGCGTGGCGGTCTGCACGTGCACCTGCGGGGGGCGGGGCCAAAGGGAAAGGGGGCGGAGTCAGCGCCGCCGCGCTGCTGGGTGCTCACCGCCCTCCCGAGCCCCCATGGGCTTTCCTGTATTCTGCCCCCCCCCCATCGAACCCATCCTCCTTTGTGTGCTCCCCCCCGGGACCCCCCTAAAGCACCTCTGAATCCCTCTTCATTGATTCCAGCCCAAATCCTTCCTCTTCAACCTCTTGGGTACCCCCCAGGGTCACCATTGGTTGTCCTGGGACCCCCCAAAACCTTCAGTGTCCCCCCCCCAAAATCCACGTGGCCCCACTCAGCACTTGGATCTTCTCTGTGTCCCCCCCAAACCTTTTGCCATCCCCTCAATGGCCCTCAGGCTCCTGTTCTCTTCCAATGCCACCTGGGACACCCCCCCCAATCTCCCGTGCCCCCCCCCCCCAAGTCGACCACATGGGTCCACCCTGAACCCCATAGTCCAACTCTGAACCAACTCAACCTCAACCCCAACCCAACCTCAACCCAACCCCAACCTAACCTCAACCCAACCTCAACCTCAACCCAACCTCAACCCAACCCAACCTCAACCCCAACCTCAACCCCAACCTCAACCCCAACCTCAACCCAACCCAACCTCAACCTCAACCCAGCCTCAACCCAACCTCAACCTCAACCCAACCTCAACCCCAACCTCAGCCCAACCTCAACCCCAACCCCAACCCAACCTCAACCCAACCTTAACCCCAACCCAATCTCAACCCCAACCCAACCTCAACCCAACCCCTCCAACTCTTGTGTCCCCCCCCTCAAACCCTCCCTCCCAGACCTCTTGACGTCCCCTCCTCACCCTCTCAGCCGATCGGGCAGCACCGAAGAAGATGGGCCCAAAGGCCAACCACACCACGCAGGTGGTGTACATGGCGAAGCCAATGGGTTTGGCCTCATTGAAGGTCTCAGGGACGCCGCGGGCCTTGACGGCGTAGACGGTGGTGGTGAGCATGAGGAGCAGCGCGTGGGCCAGGCAGGCCAACGTGGCGCCCTCAGCCATGTCACAGCGCAGCACCCCCCGCGCGTCCTCGGGGTCGGGGGTGCGCCCCATCTCGTAGTCCACCAGGGCATGGGGGGGCCGCAGGAGGAGCCACATGGCGGCCCCCACCAGCTGCATCCCGCTGAGGGCGAAGGTGATGACGAGTTGCGAGGTGGGGCTGATGAAGCGGGGGGGGGGTCACCGAGCGCTTCCCTATGGGGGGGGGACACACAAAGAGGGGGCTGTGGGGCACACAGGAGCTCCAGAACCTTTGGTCAGCCCCATAAGTCACCTCGGGGGAGGATGTGGTAGAGGGGGGTGTTGTGGTGAGGAGGTTGGGGTAGGTGGAACCCCATCCCACGTCCCTCAACCCAAACTCTTGACCCTCAATTGGACCCCTATGTGGTTCCTGGGACCTCCAGAACCCATGGTCAGCCCCATAAATCACTTCAGTTGAGGGCACAGCAGATGTGTGTGGTTGTGGTGAGGAGCTCGGGGTAGGTGGAACCCCATCCCATGTCCCTCAACCCCCCTCCTCACCCTGCTCGAAGATGCGGTAGATGCGGTTGGTCTTGGTGAGCAGCGCGGCATAGCTGAGACTCATCCCTAAGCCCAAGAAGAGCCTCCTCATGGCACAGACGCCAACCCCTGGCTCGGCCACCATGAGGAAGGTGATGGCATAGACCAAAGCGATGCCCACCAGGAGGACGTAGCTCAGCTCCCTCCCCGACGCCTTCACGATGGGCGTCTCGTGGTGCTTGATGAAGGTGAGCAAGACGAAGGCGGTCGCCATCAAACCCAAGGTGGCCAACGCCAAGGGGACGGCGGCGCAAGGGTCCCCCCATTGCAGGCGCAGGACGGGGGTGGGCCGGCAGGAGGTGTGGTTGGTGGTGGGGCGCAGGTGGGGGGGGCAGGCCTGGCAGCTCTGCGGCTCCGCCAGGAAGCGGTACCCGGAGCAGAGCTCGCAGTGCCAACAGCACGGGACCCCCTTCACCGGGGTCTTCTTCTCGCCAGGACCACACGGGAGGCTGCAGACCGAGGGGGGCACCGAGCGGTTGGAGCCCCAAGTCATGGCGTCCACCTGGGGGGTTGGGTGGGCATAGGGTGCTCAGTTGGTTATTGAGGTCCCGCCAGTTGACCATGGGGCATCTAATTGATCATTGAGATCCAACCAGTTGACCATGGGGCATCTAATTGATCATCAAGATCCAACCAGTTGACCATTGAGGTCCATCCAGGTGACCATGGGGTCACTGAGATCCAACTGGTTGACCATTGAGATCCCAGCAGTTGACCACAGGGGCACCCAGTTGACTATGGGGTCATTGAGATTCAACCAGTTGGTCATTGAGGTCCATCCAGGTGACCATGAGGTCATTGAGATCCAAATGGTTGACCATGGGGCACCCAATTGATCATTGAGATCCCAGCAGTTGACCATTGAGATCCCAACAGTTGACCATAGGGCACCCAATTGATTATTGAGATCCCAGCAGTTGACCACAGGGGCACCCAATTGACCATGGGGTCATTGAGATCCAACCAGTTGACCATTGAAGTCCATCCAGGTGACCATGAAGTCATTGAGATCCAAACGGTTGACCATGGGGCACCCAATTGATCATTGAGATCCCAGTAGTTGACCATAGGGGCACCCAATTGACTATGGGGTCATTGAGATCCCACCAGTTGACCATTGAGATCCCAACAGTTGACCATAGGGGCACCCAATTGACCATGGAGTCATTGAAATCCAACCAGTTGGTCATTGAGGTCCATCCAGGTGACCATGGGGGTCTCACCAGTTTAGTAAGGGCACCCAGTTGACCATAGGGTGGCCAGTTGGTCATTGAGGTCCAACCAGTTGACCATGGGGCACCCAGCTGATCATTGAGATCCAACTGGTTGACCATGGGGGTTCCACCAGTTGAATATAGGGCACCAGGCTGACCACTGAGATCCCACCAGTTGACCATTGAGATCCAACCAGTTGACCATAGGTGCACCCAGTTGACCATAATGGGACCCAGTTGTCCATTGACATCCCCCCTGTTGACCATGGGGCCCCCAATTGCCCTGGAGGTTTCACCAGTTGACCTTTGGGCAACCAGTTGACCATGACGGGACCCACTTGACCACTGAGACCCTACCAGTTGACCATTGAGATCCCACCAGTTGACCATGAAGGCACCCCATTGACCATGATTGGACTCAATTGACCACTGAGGTCCCACCAGTTGCCCATTGAGGTCCCACCAGTTGCCCATGGGCCACCCAGTTGACCATGATGAGACCCAGTCGACCACTGAAACCCAACCAGTTGCCCATGGGTATCCCACCAGTTGACCATGGATGCACCCAATTGACCATGGAAGCACCCAATGGACCATGATGGCACCCAATTGACCACTGAGACCCAACCAGTTGCCCATGGGGCACCCATGGGGGGGGCAGCACCCACCTGCAGGTGCAGCCCCTGCACCCATTGCCCCACCGCTCGGTAGCTGCCGCTTCCATTGGCGCCCTGGAACTGGAAGATGTCGTATCTGCCCGGAGCATCGCCGTTCTCATTGAAGCTCACGGGGGTCCCTGCGCTGCCTGCACCGGTACGGACCAGTATGGACCAGTAAGGACCAGTATGGACCAGTATGGGCCATGGAACACCCGATTAGGACCCACTGAGGACCCTCCCACTGTGGTCTCCAGTGCTGCCTGCACCAGTACAGACCAGTACAGACCAGTACAGACCAGTATGGACCAGTATGGGCAAAGGAACACGCGGTAAGGCCCCACTGAGGACCCTCCCACTGTGGTCTCCAGTGCCCCCCAGGCCCCTTTCCAGTGCCTCCCATTCCCCTCCCATCCATTCCCAGTCCATCCCAGTCCATCCCATTCCCCTCCCATCCCTTCCCAGTCAATCCCAGTCCGTCCCATTCCCATCCCTTCCAAGTCAATCCCAGTCCATCCCATTCCCCTCCCATCCCTTCCCAGTCAATCCCAGTCTATCCCATTCCCCTCCCATCCCTTCCCAGTCAATCCCAGTCCATCCCATTCCCCTCCCATCCCTTCCCAGTCCATCCCATTCCCATCCCATCCCTTCCCAGTCCATCCCAGTCCATTCCCAGTCCATCCCATTCCCCCCCCCCGCTCACCGCTGAAGTTCACGCCCCGGATGTGCTGCAGGAGGCGGCGCCCATCGGGGGGGTCCATGTGGGGGCAGAGCCCCCCCCCGGGGCAGAGCTCTGCCGTGAGGCTGTGCAGGGCCCGCGCCATGGCCAGCACCGCATCGATGACGAATTGGACCTTCCCCTCCTGCTCATAGGGGGAGTCCCGGCCGATGCGCTCCCGCCCTGCCCCACACCTGGGGGTCAGACCCACAGCGCTGCCCCACAGCTGGGGGTCAGACCTACAGCGCTGCCCCACACCTGGGGGTCAGACCTACAGCACTGCCCCATAGCACTGCCCTGCCCCACACCTGGGGGTCAGACCCACAGCGCTGCCCCATAGCGCTGCCCTGCCCCACACCTGGGGGTCAGACCTACAGCGCTGCCCCATAGCGCTGCCCTGCCCCACACCTGGGGGTCAGACCCACAGTGCTGCCCCACACCTGGGGTCAGACCCACAGCGCTGCCCCATAGCACTGCCCTGCCCCACACCTGGGGGTCAGACCCACAGCACTGCCCCATAGCGCTGCCCTGCCCCACACCTGGGGGTCAGACCCACAGCACCGTCCCACACCTGGGGGTCAGACCCACAGCACTGCCCCATAGCGCTGCCCTGCCCCACAGTGCAGGGTACCCCAGGGGTGCTATGGGGCAGACGGGGCTTCACCTGTGCACTTGCGGACAGGGCCGGTGTGGGGCTCGCTCTGGGGCTCGCTATGGGGCAGGTGGCAGTTGAAATCCTCCTCCCAGAACTCGTGGAACCAGAGGTTGCGGCGGTTGTTCTCCAGCGAGCGGGAGGTGAAGTACTCATCGAAGCCTGCAGGGGGCACCCCATAGCGCCCCGTAGCACCATGGCTCCCCCCATAGTGCCCCATAGCACCATGGCTCACCCCATAGCACTGTGGCTCACCCCATAGCACTGTGGCTCACCCTATAGAGCCCCATAGCACCATGGCTCACCCCATAGCACTGTGGCTCACCCCATAGCACTGTGGCTCACCCTATAGAGCCCCATAGTACCGTGGCTCACCCCATAGCGCCGTGGCTCCCCCCATAGTGCCCCATAGCACCATGGCTCCCCCCATAGTGCCCCATAGCGCCATGGCTCACCCCATAGCACCATGGCTCACCCCATGGTGCCGTGGCTCCCCCCATAGCACCCCATGGCACCGTGGCTCACCCCATAGCGCCCCATAGCGCCATGGCTCCCCCCATAGCACCCCATGGCACCGTGACTCACCCCATAGCGCCCCACAGAACCATGGCTCCCCCCATAGCGCCCCGTAGCACCATGGCTCCCCCCATCGCGGCACTCACCAGGCACGGAGGCGCGCTTGGGCAGGATGGTGATGGCGCCGTCGGCCGCCGGCTCCAGGCCCTGCACCGGGCCCAGCTTCGCCCCCCACGAGTCGGAGCCCACCCACGAGAAGTGACCCGAGAGGTTGGCGCGAGCGGCGGCCTCCAGCACCCGCCTGCGGGAGGGAGGGGGGGCTGGGACGGACTGGGACGGACTGGGAGGGACTGGGATGGACTGGGAGGGGAATGGTGGCCAATGGGATGGACTGGGATGGACTGGGAGGGGAATGGTGGTCAATGGGATGGACTGGGAGGGGAATGGTGGCCAATGGGATGGACTGGGATGGACTGGGAGGGGAATGGTGGTCAATGGGATGGACTGGGATGGACTGGAATGGACTGGGATGGATTGGGATGGACTGGGATGGATTGGGATGGACTGCCCTACACTGGTCCATACTGCTCTGTGCTGGTCAGCGCTGCTCTATACTGATCCTTACTGCTCTATAGTGGTGTATATAAGTTTATACAGGTCTATACTGGTTTATACTCATCTATACTGGTTTACACTCATCTATACTGGTCTATACTCATCTATACTGGTCCATACTGGTCTATACTGGTTTATGCTGGTCCATACTGGTCTATACTGGTTTATGCTGGTCCATACTGGTCTATACTGGTTTATGCTGGTCCATACTGGTCTATACTGGTTTATGCTGGTCCATACTGGTCTATACTGGTTTATGCTGGTCCATACTGGTCTATACTGGTTTATGCTGGTCCATACTGGCCTGTACTGGCCCGCAGTGGCTCCTCACCGGATGTCGTCCTCGTTGGCGAACAGCACCACCCCGCGCGCCGTCGACGTCTCCATGAGCCTCCCGATGACTTTGTCGAACTCCCCCGGGCGCGGCTCCCGCGGGATCTTTATGGATTGGGCGATGCAGAGCCCCCCTGCGCCGATGGAGCCGGCGGATGACCCAGTGCATCCCGGCGCATCCCAGTGCATCCCGGTGCATCCCAGAGTATCCCACTGCATCCCGGCACATCCCACTGCATCCCGGTGCATCCCGGCACATCCCACTGCATCCCAGTGCAACCCAGCGCATCCCAGTACATCCCATTCCCCTCCCACTATACCCCAGTCTATCTATCCCAGTCCATCCCAATCTATCCCTTTCCCCTCCGACTATACCCGAGTCTATCCCACTCCATCCCATTCCCCTCCCACTCTATCCCATCCCATCCCATCCCATTCTATCCCATCCCCTCCCACTCTATCCCATCCCATCCCATTCTATCCCATCCCCTCCCACTCTATCCCATCCCATCCCATCCCATTCCCCTCCCACTCTATCCAACCCCATCCCACTCTATCCCATCCCATTCCCCTCCCACTCTATCCAACCCCATCCCATTCTATCCCACTCCATCCCATTCCCATCCCACTCTATCCCACTCCATCCCATTCCCCTCCCCCTCTATCCCATCCCATCCCATTCCCATCCCATCCCATCCCCCTCCCGCTCTATCCCACTCCATCCCATTCCCATCCCATCCCATTCCCATCCCCCCCCCCCACCAGCCTCTCGGGAGCTCTGCACGAAGGCCTCGACGCCGCTCTCTCCGTAGCTGCCCTCGGAGGCCACCGTGGCCACGTAGCTCCAGCCCAGGGCGCGCGCCACGGCCACCATGGCCTCCGCCTGCTCCGAGTCCGGCGGCACCACACGGGAGAAGAACCCGTACCGGGCGGGGTCACTGAGCTCCGGAGCCGTGGAGGCGTAACTGATCTGTGGGATCTGGGAATGCCGCGGGATACAGGGATACAGATGGGAATGAGCGTGGAAGGGGATGGAAGGAGCTGAGCATCATCCACGTCCAACCGTGGGCATCTTGCGCCAAGCTGGGCTTGAGTAATGGTAGGGATGGGGCATGGGGATATGGGGATGTAGCCTTGGAACTGAGCTGTGGGATCTGGGAATGTCAGTGGGATACAGGGATATAGCTCGGATTGAGCATGGAATGGGGTGGAAGGAGCTGAGCATCATCTGCGTCCAACCATGGGCATCTTGCGCCAAGTTGGGCTTGAGTAACGGTAGGGATGGGGTATGGGGATACAGCCCTGGAACTGAGCTGTGGGATCTGGGAATGCCGTGGGATCTGGGAATGCCATGGGATACAGATGGGAATGAGCATGGAATGGGGTGGAAGGAGATGAGCATCATCCACGTCCAACCATGGGCATCATGCACCAAGCTGGGCTTGAGCAATGGTAGGGATGGGGCATGGGGATACTGCCCCGGAACTGAGCTCTGTGGTCTGGGAATGCCGTGGGATACAGGGATACAGATGGGAATGAGCATGGAGCCGAGCATCATCCACGTCCAACCATGGGCGTCTTGCGCCAAGTTGGGCTTGAGCACCGGCAGGGATGGGGTATGGGAATATGGGGATACAGCCCTGGAACTGATCTGCGGGACCTGGGAATGTCAGTGGGGACATGGGGGCACGGCGGGGGGGGGACAACACTGGGGACATATGGACACCGGTGGGGGAGGGCCCAATCCCATGGGGCGTCCCCCCCCCTCCCTTGTGTATTCCCTGTCCCTAATCCCTCCTAATCCCTGGAGCCATTTGCTGCCGCCCCATGGCATTGTGGGTAAGGGGGGGTGTTGGAAGGATCCATTGGGAATGGGGGGATCAGAGCTGTCACCACCCCCCAATGTCCCCAGTGTCACCTTGATGGGGATGGGGCTGCCCCCATGTCCTGCTCAGTGTCCCCCCAATGTCCCCAAACAGTCACATTGAGACCGAGGACATCAGCCACCATAATGGAGATGGATGGAGATGCCATGGCCACCATGATGGAGACACGTTGGCCACCATGATGGAGATACATTGACCACCATGATGGAGACACGTTGACCACCATGACGGAGATACGTTGACCACCATGATGGAGACACATTGACCACCATGATGGAGACACCTTGACCACCATGATGGAGACACCTTGACCACCATGATGGAGACACCTTGACCACCATGATGGAGATACATTGACCACCATGATGGAGATACATTGATCACCATGCTGGAGACACACTGACCACCATGAAGGAGACCCATTGACCCCCATGATGGAGACACCTTGACCACCATGAAGGAGACCCATTGACCCCCATGATGGAGACACCTTGACCACCATGATGGAGACCCATTGACCCCCATGACAGAGATGGAACTTGCCCCCATCTCCTCCCCTCACCCCCCTGCCCCACTCACATTGAAGAGCCGCAGCACATTGGCCACCATGATGGAGACGGAGCTTGCCGAGGCCCCGATGACCCCCACGAGGCGCTCGGGGGGGGGCCGGCGCGGGGGGCTCCCATCCGCGCATTGGCCCTCCCCTTCGGCGGGGGGCAGGAGGCTCCGGACGAAGCCGAGCGCCTGCTCCAGGGCGTAGGTATCCCGGGAGCACGTGTCCAGGATGCGGGCGCCCAGCGTCAGGTTGGGCAGCACCGTCGGGTCCCCGTTGACGCGGTCCAAGGCGTAGAGCATGGCCTCCAGGCGATGGATCCCCTTCTCCTTCTTGATGGGGCCGCAGGGGACCCCCGCGGGGCCCTTGGCGTGCACGGGGAAGAGCCCCCCCAGAGTCAGGTCCCCTTCCAAGCGGATGCCATGGGGCTGGGTGGGTGCTGGGGCAGCCAGGATGTGGCCCCATAGGGTGCTCAGCGGGAGCAGGAGCTGCAGCATGGCCCAGGCTGTGGGGGGAGAATAGGGGTTGGGGGGGGGGGGGGGCACGATGGGGCAGGGGTGGAGGGTATGGGTGGGGCACTATGGGGTTATACCCTATGGAGAAGGGACTCACCCCCCCCCCATGGCTCAAGGGAGATTTGGTGCCTATAGGGTGAGCGATGTCCCCCCCCTCCAGTGGCTGAGCCCAAAGGGGGGTCGGGGGGGGCCCAAATCCCTCCACACACCACCCCCCCCCCCCGCAGCTGGATTAGGGGGGATGTTGGGGGGGAGAGGGGATAATCCGGCTGCTCGGCTGCAGCTGGGGGGGGCAAGGGGAGGCTACGGTGGGGGCTAAGGGGATGTAGGGGGGTTAAAGGGGGTTATGGGGGGTCTAAGGGGACATTAGGGTGGCTTTGGGGGGTCTGAGGGGACATGGGGGGGCTCAAGGGACATGAGGGGACACGGAGGATAGCGGGGAGACCCGAGGGGGGGCTATGGGGGGGGATAAGGGGACATTGGGGGGGCTTAAGGGACATGGACACTGGGGAGGTCAAAGGGACCCGGGGAGGGGGTTTGAAATGATGGGGGGATGTTTGGGGGGGGGTAACGTACTTTAATGTGACATGAAGGGGGCATTAAAGGGACACGGGGGGGGTTAAGGGGACACGGGGGGGCCATGGGGGGGTGGCACGAGCCTGATGGACGCGGAGCCTCGCGAGGAGCCGCCGCCCGCGGCCGTTCGGGACGGGAGCAAACGCCGCGGAGCGGCCGAACGGCGCTTCCCGCCCGAACGGGGAGGCCACGCCCACAACCAACACTAAGCCACGCCCCCAACTAATCCCGCCAATCAAACACGCCTCCGTCTCTTTAACCACGCCCCTAACCATTAACCACGCCTCCATTGCAGTAACCACGCCCCCAATCACAAACAACCAATCAGACACGTCTCCTACCCTTAGCCACGCCTTTCCCCCCCCTCTGCCACGCCTCCCCTCTTATCCCCACCTCTCCGACTCCCTTTGCGACTCCTTTCGGCGATGCTTTACGACTTTTCTTCCTCTTTACGACCGAGGCCAGCGCTGCTGCCAAGGTGCGGAGCGGGGGGGGGAATTTGGGGGTCTCGGTGAGGTTTGGGGTGCGGGGACCCCCCATAGGAGGTAATGGGGAGGTCCAGGGATGCCCTATGGGGGTCTGGGGGTGTTTGGGGTGTGGGGATCCCCCCATAGGAGGTAATGGGGAGGTCCAGGGGTGCCCTATGGGGGTCTGGGGGTGTTTGGGGTGTGAGGACCCCCCCATAGGAGGTAATGGGGGGGTCCAGGGGGGATGTTGGGGAGTTTGGACACATTACGGGGGGGTTTTGGGGTGTTCCCCCCCCCTTAACCCTTTCCTCCCCACTATAGGGCCAATGGCTGCCGCCGAGTGTGGGGCCCCCTCCCCAGAGGAGGAGAAGGAAGCGGAAAAGGAAGAGGAAGAGGAGAAGGAAGAGGAAGAGGAGAAGGAAGAGGAAGTGGAGGCGGAAGCGGGGGCCGGTGCCGCCCCCCCCCCGCGCCGCCCGGTCCCGGGGGTGCTTTACCTTTCCTTCCTGCCCCCCGGCTTCGGCCCCCGCCAGGCCCGGGCGCTGCTCGGGGCCCATGGGGAGCTGGGCCGGGTTTTCCTGCAGCCCCGAGGTGAGCGCGGGGGGGGCTCCATTGGGGCCCTATAGGTCCAGGGCAGGGGTCAGGCAGCACCCATGGGGGGGCAGTCATGGGTGGGGGTCAGGGTGCTCATAGGGGTCAGTTGGGGTCAGGGTGCCCCATAGAGCCCTCATAGGTCCAGAATGGGGGTCAGGGCACCCTAACACTGTGTGTGTGGGGAGCTGCTGAGCACCCATAGGGTGATGCTGAGCACTCATGGGAGGTGCTGAGCACCCATAGGAGCTGCTGAGCACCCATGGGGTGATGCTGAGCACCCATAGGAGCTGCTGAGCACCCATAGGGTGCTGCTGAGCCCCCACAGTGTAACGCTGAGCACCCCTGGGTGCCGGTCCCGCAGGCGGGGGGGTGCGCAGGAGGCGGCAGCGCCCGGGCCCCCCCCTCGGGCTCCTTCGCCGAGGGGTGGGTGGAGTTCCGGGACAAGCGGGCGGCCAAGAGGGCGGCATCGATCCTGCACGGAGCCCCCATGAGCCCGCGGCCCCGCAGCCGCTTCCGCCACCACTGCTGGAGCATCAAAGTACGGGGGGGCCACGGGGGGAATGGGCGGCTATGGGGGGGTCCTGGGTGGCTATTGGGGGTAATGGGTGTCTATGGGGGGGGGGGTCCTGGGTGGCTATTGGGGGTAATGGGTGTCTATGGGGGGGGGTCCTGGGTGGCTATTGGGGGTAATGGGTGTCTATGGGGGGGGGTCCTGGGTGGCTATTGGGGGTAATGGGTGTCTATGGGGGGGGGTCCTGGGTGGCTATTGGGGGTAATGGGTGTCTATGGGGGGGGGTCCTGGGTGGCTATTGGGGGTAATGGGTGTCTATGGGGGGGGGTCCTGGGTGGCTATTGGGGGTAATGGGTGTCTATGGGGGGGGGTCCTGGGTGGCTATTGGGGGTAATGGGTGTCTATGGGGGGGGGTCCTGGGTGGCTATTGGGGGTAATGGGTGTCTATGGGGGGGGGTCCTGGGTGGCTATGTGTCTATGGGGGGGGTCCTGGGTGGGCTATTGGGGGTAATGGGTGTCTAGGGGGGGGTCCTGGGTGGCTATTGGGGGGTAATGGGTGTCTATGGGGGGGAGTCCCTGGGTGTTGGGGGTCCCCTTTTGGGGGTCCCTGGGTCTTTTTGAGAGGGGAAGTGTCTATGGAGGGGGGGCCCAATTGGGGGGCCCATTTGTGGGGTGGACACAGACCTGGGGCTGGTTTAGGGGTATCTCCAACACCCAAATCCCTTGGGGGAGGGGGGGGTCTATGGGCAGGGATAAGGGGGTGCCTATTGGGGGGGGGCATCATTGGGTGCTGGGTCCCCTTTCACACATTGGGGGGGGGGTCGTTTTGTGCCACTCAGCTCCATTATAAACACGGGGGGGTCCCTGTTTGTTGTGTTTGTACCAATGGGGGGGTCCCCTCTCACTGTGCCCCCCCCCCCCCCCCCCAGTACCTGCCCGGGTTCCGATGGCCCCACCTGAGCGAGCGCCTCAGCTACGAGCGCCAGGTCCGGGCCCAGCGCCTGCGGGTGGAGGTGGCGCAGGCCAAGCGCGAGGGGGGTTCTACACCCGCCGCCCCCCCGCCACGGCCCCTGCGCCCCCCCCCGCAGAAGCTCCCGCCCCTCCCCCCCCAGCTCCCTCCTGGGGCTTCACCCAAACCCCCACCGAGGAGGAGATTTGGGGGCGCAAAAAGCAGCCGCCCCCCGCGCGCCCCCCCCGCAGCCTCCTCCAGAAGGTGTTTGGGGGAGGGGGGTGAGCAACGACCCCGACCCCACCCCCCCCGAGCCCCGACCCCACCCCAATGCCCCACCCCCTCCTCCCTCGCCCCAATCCCCTCGCCCCTCCCCCCCCCAACATCCCTCAATGGCCCCATCCAACCAAATACCCCCCCCATTCCCCCTCGCAGCCCCTCCCCCACCCGAAGCACCCCCTTCTCCAATCCCCTCCCTCCCCGAACTCCAAATTTCGCTCATTTCGGTTCCATTTTTGTACTTTTTCTCCTTAAAACTTTGAACTCCTTTAACAAAAATAACTCCGCGCGGTCTCTTTAACGGTGCTGAGGGGGCGGGGCTTGAGGAAGGAGGCAGGGCCTAAGAGAGGGGCGGGGCGTAAAAGGGAGGCGGGGCTTATGGCTTCGGCGCGAAACTCCCTGAAGGCAGCGAGGGCATGGGAAGAGGGAGGGGTTAAAGGTGGGCGGGGCTACGAAGGCCCCGCCCCAACCCACGTGACCCGTGTACTCAGTGCCCCTCCCCCTTTTCCCACAAAACTCATCGTGCCCCAAATTCCCCCTTTTTCAACCCAAATAACTGGGGGGGGGGTGGGTGGAGGGGGCTGCCGCAGGCTCAGCCCCTTATGGAGGGAGGGGGGCGGGGTTTGCAGCGGAGGGGGCGGGGCCTAAAGGCAAAAGGGGAGGGGCTTAAAGGGGCCGCACCCCCATTGGGGGGGGCGGTTCCAGTGTCAAAAATAGAAGCTCTGGGGATGGGGGAGGGGTGAGCGGGGAGGGGGGGGGCAGGGCCCAATGGGGGGTGGGGGCCCACCCCTAAACCTGATGACCCCAAAGGGGGTCCCTGTGCTATGGGGGGGTACCCCCATGATCCCTGGGAAACCGAATGGGGGGGGGGGAATGCCAACATTGGGGTCCTCAAATTGGGGGGGTTCCCCCCCCCGGACACCCCTAAACCGTGACCCCCCCACCCCATTAACACCCTATGGGTCCGTCCCCAAACCTGTTCCCCCATGTCCCATTGGTGCAACACAAACCCTCCCCCTACAGCCCCGTTCCCACCAACTCTGGTTCCTCCCCTTTTAGTTCCCCCCATTAATCCCCCTTCCCCACTCAGTTCCCATTCAATCCAATTGAACCCCCCCCATTAAATCCCCCCCTAATGTGCTCCCTTTGACCCCCCCTCCCATTGTGACCCCCCCCATCAGCTCCCTTAACTTTGCTACTCCTCAATTCCACATCCCCCCCCTTAAATCCCAACCCCCAGGTACCCCCAACTCCAATGAACACCCCCATTAAACCCCCCCACCTTTAATGTGTCCCCCCCACTTTAATGTCCCCATTAAACCCCCCAACCCTTAAAGTGTTCCCCACTTTAATGTCCCCCCATTAAACCCCCCTTTAACGTGTCCTATTAAACCCCAACTTAATGTGTTCCCCCCTTAAATCCCCCCCACTTTAATGTACCCCATTAAACCCCCCCCACCCTTAATGTGTCCCATTGAACCCCATCCTAATGTGTCCCCCCCACTAAACCCCCCCCTTTAATGTGTCCTATGAAACCCTATCTTAATGTGTCCCCCCCACCTTAATGCCTCCATTAAACCCCCCCCACCCTTAATGTGTCCCATTGAACCCCATCTTAATGCGCCCCCCCCATTAAATCCCACTTTAATGTCCCCCTTAACCCCCCCTTAATCTCCCCTATTAAACCCCCCCTTAAATCCCCCCCACTTTAACACCCCCCATTAACCCCCCCCCTCCAATCTCAGCCCCCCCCCCCTTTCACTCCCCCCCCGCCACCATGGCGCAGGGCCGGCAGCAGCGCCCCGCGGGTACCAGGACGTGGCACCGCGGCGCCGGGGGCCGGGGGGGGGCCCCGGGGGGGCCGGGACAGGGCCTGTAGGCCTCCAGGTCACAAAGCAGCTCCACGAGGTCATCGACCGAGCGCAGGCGGGGGGGGCGCCGGGTCAGGACCTCGTGGCCGGGGGGCACCGGGCGGCCCCGGGCCACCAGGACCCGGAAGGCGAGGCCCGGGGCCAGGAGCACAACGGTGGCGGCCATGGGGGAGCGGGGGGAGCGTTGGACCAAGCGGAGCCCTGCGCCTATGGGGGGGTGATGGGGGTGGTGGTGGGGGGGGGTGGGAGGTGGGGGGGGGCAGCAGGAGGAAGGCGGGGGGGACCCCTCCTCATCCTCACGCACCACCCCCA
>CM077903.1:445341-490809 GCA_039720435.1 Amazona ochrocephala
TGGACCCCCCCTCACTTTGGGGGGGCCAGGACGCTCCAGCCCACTCTTGAAGTCGAAGTTGCCGAGGTCCCGTCCAGGCCCAAGGAAGCGGCTCAGCTCGATCTTGCTCCGAAACTTCTCCCCTGTGGGGCTGGAGGGGACCCCAAAATCAAGGGGGGGGCCCCCCAAACCCCCCCCTCCTCTTTGGGGTTCCATTGGGGGAGGGGGGCACCCCAAAACTCAATGGGAAGAATGGGAATGTATGGAGAGGGGGGAAAGGAAGAAGGCGAAGGGAAATGGGGGGGGGGTCAAAGATGGAGCGGAGCATCCCAAAGTGGTCCCCATCACCCCGAAATGGGGGGGATTTGGGGGGGGGGGTCTTGAAACGGATATGGGTGTAAAGGGGGGGGCTTCAACAGGTAGATTTGGGGGGGTGGAAGTGGGGGGCAAAAAGCAGCCCTAAAGGGGGGGTTAAGGGTATGGGGGGGCCCTATAAATGCTGCTATAAGGGGGTTAAAGGTATACACGCCCCATAAGTGCCCCTATGGGGGGGTTAAGGGTATGGGGGCCCCATAAGTGCCCCTATGGAGGAGTTAAAGGTATGGGGGCCCCATAAGTACTCTTATGGGGGGGGGGTTAAGGGTATGGGGGCCCCATAAGCGCCCCTATGGAGGAGTTAAGGGTATGGGAGCCCCATAAGCGCCCCTATGGAGGAGTTAAGGGTATGGGGGACCCCATAAGTGCCCCTATGGGGGGGGTAAAGATATGAGGGCCCCATAAGTACCCTTATGGGGGGGGTTAAGGGTATGGGGGCCCCATAAGCGCCCCTACGGGGGTCCAGGCTATGGGGGCCCCATAAGCGCCCCTACGGGGGTCCAGCCTATGGGGTACCTCTGGTAATAGGTGTCGGTGCGGCCGCAGGTGGCTCCCGACTTCCGGAACGCTTCCCGGCGCTTCCAGCCGGGCCCCAGCGCAGGGCACTCCACCCAACCCTCAGCCATGGTGCCCGGGGGGGGCTACTGCGGGATGGGGGGGTCAGGCGGGAGCCCAGGGAGCCCCAAACCCCACCGAAACCCAGCCAAATGCTGCCCCCCCCCCCAAACCTTCCTAACGCACCCAAACCTCCCCTAAACCACCCCAAAACTGCCCCTAAAGGCGGCCTGACCAGCCCAAACTATGCCAAAATCCACCTAAATCACCCCAAATCCACCTAAATCACCCAAATCCACCTAAATCACCCCAAAATCCACCTAAATCACCCCAAATTCACCTAAATCACCCCAAAATCCCCCTAAATCACACCAAAATCCACCTAAGTCACACCAAAATCCACCTAAATCACCCCAAAATCCACCTAAATCATCCCAAATCAACCTAAATGACCCGAAAATCCACCTAAATCACCCCAAATCCACCTACATCACCCCAAAATCCCCCTAAATCACCCCAAATCCACCTAAATCACCCCAAAACCACCTACATCACCCCAAATCCACCTAAATCACCCCAAAATCCACCTAAATCACCCCAAATCCACCTAAATCACCCCAAAATCCCCCTAAATCACCCCAAAATCCACCCGTCACCCCAAAACCCACCTATATCACCCCCAAATCCACCTAAATCACCCCAAAACCACCTACATCACCCCAAAATCCCCCTAAATCACCCCAAATCCACCTAAATCACCCCAAAATCCACCTAAATCACCCCCAAATCCACCTAAATCACCCCAAAACCACCTACATCACCCCAAAATCCACCTAAGTCACCCCAAAACCACCTAAATCACCCCAAATCCGCCTAAATCACCCCAAAGTCTACCTAAGTCACCCCAAAATCCACCTAAATCACCCCAAATCCACCTAAATCACCCAAAATCCACCTAAATCACCCCAAATCCGCCTAAATCTCCCCCAAATCCACCTAAATCACCCCAAATCCGCCTAAATCACCCAAAATCTACCTAAATCACCCCAAAATCCCCCTAAATCACCCCAAATCCACCCAAATCACCCCAAAATCCCCCTAAATCACCCCAAAACACCCCAAAGCCCCCCCATAATCCCCTCCAAACCACCCCAAAACTCTCCTAAACCCAGCCCAAAATACCCCAAAATCACCCCAAAACCGAAGCCTCCCCCACGACCCCCCTCCGCGCTGCCGCCGCGCTCAGGCCCCGCCCCCCAACCCGAAGCTCCGCCCCCAAACACAGCCCGGCCCCGCCCCCTCCCTGCCCCGTGACCTCCGGAACCGGCCCCTCCCCCCTCCACACACTCACCCCCCCCAACCTGTTCTAAACCTGCCCCTCCCCCCCCGATACCCCCGAAACTGCCCCTCCCTCCCCCAACCCACCCCCAAATCCACCCCTCCCCCCCCCCGATCAGGTCCCTCCCCCACAAACACCCCAAAACCGCCTCTTCCTCCTCAAAAACACCTCAACCCCCCCCCCTTCGCCTCCTCAAAACACCCCAAAACCGCGGTTCCTCCTCCCTAAATCCACCCCTCCCCCCCCAACACCCCAAGAACACCCCTCCCCCACACAGAGACCCCAAAACTGCCCCTCCCCCCCTCAAACCGAACCCTTCCCCCCCTCAAAAACAGCACCGAAACCGCCCCTCCCCCTCACAACCCCTCCCAACCCGGCCCCTCCCCCTCACACCCGCTCCCCTCCCCCCCACCGCCTCCCCCGCTTCCCCCCCCCCGCCGGTACCGGTTCGTTCATGGCCGTCCCGATCGTGGCGCAGCGGCGCGGGAGCAGCGCGCGAGGGGCGGGGAGGGGGGCGGAGCCGGGGGGCACCGGAAGCGGAAGAGCCCGCGCGGGAAACTGTAAGGGAGGGGGGCAAGGTGGGGGGTAACCACGTGACGCGGCGTGAGCCAATGGGGAGGGGAGGGGCGGAGCTTGGCGCTGGATGAAGGAGGAAGGAGTGCAGCACGTGACCCACGGGGGGGACGTCAGCTGACGGGGAGGGGCGGGGTCCGGTTTTATGCAAATGAGTGTTGGTCACGTGAGGCGGTGCCACCGCCCACCAGCAGCCGCAGCTTCCCGCGGGAGCCCGCGCGCGCGGGGGAGCGGCACGTGACGCCGAGAGGGGCGGGGTTATGCTAATGAGCTCCTGCGGGTCCCAGAGCCCCTATAGAGCCCCTATAGGCTCTACATAGACCCCATATGCCCTATAGAGCCCCCATAGGCCCTATAAAGACACCATATGCCCTATAGATCCCCCACAGGCCCTATAGATCCCACCCATAGATCACAAGGACCCCAACAGACCCCATACGGGTGCCCCTGGCCCTATAGAACCTTTTCGGCCCTATAGAACAGCCCCCCACTCCCCATAGGGACCTCCCAACCCCATAAAGCCCCTATGGTGCCATAGGGACCTCCTCCAGCCCTACAGGAGACCTCTCAGCTCCATGTGCCTCTCCCTCCCTATAGACCCCCCCATCCCCATAGACACCTCTGCCCTATAGACACCCCAATCTCTATTGTCACCCTCCACCCTATAACCCCCCCAGCCCTATACAAGCCCCCAGCCCCACAGACACCCCATATCCACCTCCCTTGACACCCATTTTATTTGGGGGGCAGCAGGGTTGGGGTAGGATCCATGGTGGGGAAGGGGGGGGGATCCTCCATGGAGGGGTCCAGGGGGAGAGTCCATGTGGGGGTCCTGTGGGGGGGAGCCATGGACAAGTCCATGGAGGGGTCCTGGAGGGTACATGGGAGGGTCCATGGGGAGCTCCATAGGGGGTCCATGGGGGTCTGGGGGGGTCCATGGGGGGGTCCGGGGGGGTCAGCGCTCGGAGCGCAGGTCGGTGGTAAGGGGGTCGTGTTGGATGGTTTGGTGCAGCATCAGCGCCAGCAGCCCCGCGCGGTTCGTCATGGCCGCCCGCACGTTGCGCTCCTGCTCGAAGAGCTCGTCCAGCTTGTACCACTGCGGGACGGGGGGGGGACAGTCAGGGATGTGGGGACACCCATGGGGATAGGGACAGGGATGTGGGGATACCCATGGGGACAGGGACAGTGACGTAGGGATAGGGGAAGGGACATGGGGACACCCATGGGGATAGGGACAGGGACATGGGGATACCCATGGGGACAGGGACAGGACAGTCAGGGACACGGGGATATCCATGGGGATAGCAACAGGGCACAGCAATAGGGATGGAGACATGGGAACACGCATGGGGACAGTGATACCCGTGTGGATAGAGGCATGGGACACCCATTGGGATAGGAAGAGGGGCACAGGGACAGCCATGCAGACAGGGGCCAAGACACTGGGGTGCCCCTGGTGTCCCTATTGATGCCCTTGGGTGCCCCTGGCGTCCCCTTGGTCCCATTGGGGCACCCCCCGCATCCCATTGATGCCCTTGGGCTGCCCCTGGAGTCCCATTGGTGCCCTTGGGCTGCCCCCCGCATCCCATTGGTGCCCTTGGGGTGCCCCTGGAGTCCCATTGGTGCCCCTCGCACCCTATTGGTGCCCTTGGGTTGGCCCCCGCGTCCCATTGGTGCCCTTGGGCTGCCCCTGGAGTCCCATTAGTGCCCCTCCCACCCCATTGGTGCCTTCGGACTGCCCCCCGCATCCCATTGGTGCCCTTCAGGTGCCCCCTGCATCCCATCGGCGCCCTTGGGCTGCCCCTCGCATCCCATTGATGCCCTTGGGGTGTCCCTGGAGTCCCATTGGTGCCCTTGGGCTGCCCCCCGCATCCCATTGGTGCCCTTGGGCTGCCCCCTGCATCCCATTGGTGCCCTTGGGGTGCCCCTCGCACCCTATTGGTGCCCTTGGGCTGCCCCTGGAGTCCCATTAGTGCCCCTCCCACCCCATTGGTGCCTTCGGACTGCCCCCCGCATCCCATTGGTGCCCTTCAGGTGCCCCCCGCATCCCATTGGCGCCCTTGGGCTGCGCCCCGCATCCCATTGATGCCCTTGGGCTGCCCCTGGAGTCCCATTGGTGCCCTTGGGCTGCCCCCCGCATCCCATTGGTGCCCTTGGGCTGCCTCCCGCATCCCATTGGTTTCCTTGGGGTGCCCCTGGAGTCCCATTAGTGCCCCTCACACCCCATTGGTGCCTTTGGGCTGCCCCCCGCATCCCATTGGTGCCCTTGGGCTGCCCCCCCGCATCCCATTGGTGCCCCTCGCATCCCATTGATGCCCTTGGGCTGCCCCTGGAGTCCCATTGGTGCCCTTGGGCTGCCCCTGGAGTCCTATCGGTGCCCCTGGAGTCCCATTGGTCCCCTTGGGCTGCCCCCCCACATCCCATTGGTCCCCTTGGGCTGCCCCCCCCACACCCCATTGGTCCCCTTGGGGCATCCCCCGCAGCCCATTGGCTGCCGCGGCGCCGCTCACCACGCGCACGCGCTCCAGGTCCACCTCGGCGCGCCGCAGCTTCTCCCAGCAGTAATGGCGGTGGCAGCGGCGCTTGGGCGCGCGGCAGAACTCCCCGGTGAGCTCGAAGACGTCGCGCACCAGCGGGCACCCCGCACACCTCGTCCGCAGGCACCTATGGGGGCAAAGGGGGGGGGGGGGGGGGCACCCAAGGGTGAGCCCATGGGGTGGGGGGGGCGACGCGTTGGGAGCGCCCCGTGACACCCATAGGCGTAGGGTATGGTATGGGGGGAGCGCTGCCGAGCACCCGTGTGTGCGCTATGGCATCCATGGTGTAGTGGGAGTGCAACACAGCACCCATGGGTGCACCCTATAGCATGGGGTGAGCACCCCACAGCACCCATGGGTGCACCCTATAGCATGGTATGAGCACCCCACAGCACCCATGGGTGCACCCTATAGCATGGTATGAGCACCCCACAGCACCCTTGGGTGCACCCTATAGCATGGTGTGAGCACCCCACAGCACCCGTGGGTGCACCCTATAGCATGGTATGAGCACCCCCCAGCACCCATGGGTGCACCCTATAGCATGGTATGAGCACCCCACAGCACCCATGGGTGCACCCTATAGCATGGTATGAGCACCCCACAGCACCCTTGGGTGCACCCTATAGCATGGTATGAGCACCCCCCAGCACCCATGGGTGCACCCTATAGCATGGTATGAGCACCCCATAGCACCCATGGGTGCACCCTATAGCATGGTATGAGCACCCCACAGCACCCTTGGGTGCACCCTATAGCATGGTATGAGCACCCCACAGCACCCATGGGTGCAATCTATAGCACAGTGTGAGCACCCTACAGCACCCATGGGTGTAGCCCATAGCATGGTGAGCATCCCATAGCACCCATGGGTGCACCCTATAGCATGGTATGAGCACCCCACAGCACCCATGGGTGCCACCTATAGCATTGTGTGAGCACCCCCCAACACACATAGGCACCCTCCATTGCCCCCCAGCACCCATGGGTGCACCCTATAGCATGGTATGAGCACCCCACAGCACCCATGGGTGCCACCTATAGCATTGTGTGAGCACCCCCCAACACCCACAGGCACCCTCCATTGCCCCCCAGCACCCATGGGTGCCCCCTATAGCATGGTGTGAGCACCCCCCAGCACCCATGGGTGCCCTCCTTTGCCCCCCAGCACCCATGGGTGCCCCCTATAGCATGGAGTGAGCACCCCCCAGCACCCATGGGTGCCCTCCATTGCCCCCCAGCACCCATGGGTGCCCTCACCTTGGGGTCCCTGGAGTGCTCAGGGCACAGCACCTGCAGGCGCTTGCAGTAGGTCTTGCTCTGGGGGTTGTAGACGTCGCAGAAGAGGCGGGTGGCCCTGGGTGGGGGGGCACCCAAAGCGTCGGGGGGGGCACCCATGGGTGCAGGACACCCCCCACCCATGGGTGCCCCCCCTACACTCACCCCTCGATGCGTGTGGGGTACATGGACCCGAAGGATGTTTGGCTCTCGTACTGCAGCAAAGGGAGGGGGGGCTATAGGTGCTGGGGGCCTATAGACACCCCCTTGGAGGCCCCATAGAGCCCCATAGTGGGGTCCCTATGGCACCTATAGCCCCTCGATATAGGTTATATCCACCATACAGCCTTACAGCAAGGTCCGTACAGCCCTATAGCCCCCCAGGGAGCCCCTATAGTACCCCACAGTGGGGTCCATATGACCCCTATAGCCCATAGGAAGCCCCTATACCACCCCACAGCAGGGTCCATACAACCCCTATACCCCCAATATAACACATAACCCCTATAGAGCCACTATACAGCCTCCCAAAACACCCTATATCCCCCATATACCCCCACAGCAGGGTCCATATGGCCCCTATACCCCATAGGAAGCCCCTATACCCCATAGGAAGCCCCTATACCCCACAGGAAGCCCCTATACCCCACAGGAAGCCCCTATACCCCATAGGAAGCCCCTATACCCCATAGGAAGCCCCTATACCCCATAGGAAGCCCCTATACCCCATAGGAAGCCCCTATACCCCACAGGAAGCCCCTATACCCCACAGGAAGCCCCTATACCACCCCACAGCAGCATCCATACAACCCCTATAGCCCCGTAGGGCGCCCACCAGGAATCCCCCAGGCTGTGTGGGGCTGCTGCTGAGGCCTGGGGGCATCCCCACGGGTGCCTATAGGGCCCATAGGTGCCTATAGGGCCCATAGGTGCCTATAGGGCCCATAGGTACCTTGGCGTAGCAGCGCTCCATGTGCCGCAGCGCCACCTTGGGGTTGATGGGGTGACCGCAGGACACGCAGAAGATCTGCAGGTCCGTGTCCTCGCTGTCCCCCTCCGTGCTCTGGGGGGGGGGGGGGGACGGGACAAGGGGGTCAGGGGGGGACCCCAAAAGCCTTGGGGGTGTTTTGGGGTTCGGGGGGGGGTCCCAAGGATGGGGGATGGGGGGGGTTAAAGGGTTCAGGGGGACATAAAGCAAAGGGGATGGGGATGAGGGGGGTAAAGGGTTCAAGGGGACCCCAGGACCCAGGGGGTGTTTAGGGGTTCAGGGGGACCCCAAGTATGGGGGTAGGGGGGGAATTAAAGGGGTTGTGGGGCCCCAGGATGGGTGTTGGGGCTCAAGGGGACCCCATTGATCCAGGTTGGGGGGTGTCGGGGTTCATGGGGGTCCCAATCATGGAGGATGGGGGGGGTTAAAGGGCTGGGGGACCCCAAGAGCCTGGGGGGTGTTTTGGGGTTCAGGGGGACCCCAAGTATGGGGAAGGGGGGGGGGTTAAAGGGGTTGGGGGACCCCAAGAGCCCTTGGAGGGGGGGGGGGGATATTTTGGGGTCCAACCGGAGCCACTCGTTCCAGGTTGGGTGCTGTGGGGCTCAAGGGGGGGGACCCCAGGACCTGGGGATGGGGGGGGTTCAAGGGGACCCCAAGAGCCAGAGGGGAGGTGCTGGGGTTCCGGGGGGGTCCCCATGACCCAGGGGGATGTTTTGGGGCCCCCCCCCCACCTCCTCGTCCTCGCGGGCCGGGAACCCCTTGGCGCGGGCGATGAGCGCCTCGAGCTCGTGGAAGCGCCGCTCCATCTCCTGCAGCCGCAGCCGCGCCTGGTGCTGCTCCCGCCGGATGCGCTCCAGGAGCCGCTTCCCGTGCTCCTCCGCCACGCACGGGCTCTGCTGCCACTGCTGGATGCGCTGCGGCAGGATCTCGTAGATCCGGCTGCGGGAGAACGGGAACCACAGGATCAATGGGATCCATAGGGATCAATGGGATCCATTGGGAACAATGGGATCCATTGGGATCAACGGGATCCATAGGGATCAACGGGATCCATTGGGGCAGGATCTCGTAGATCCGGCTGCGGGAGAAGGGGAACCACAGGGATCAATGGGATCCATTGGGATCAACGGGATCCATAGGGATCAATGGGATCCATTGGGGCAGGATCTCGTAGATCCGGCTGCGGGAGAAGGGGAACCACAGGGATCAATGGGATCCATTGGGATCAACGGGATCCACAGGGATCAATGGGATCCATTGGGGCAGGATCTCGTAGATCCGGCTGCGGGAGAAGGGGAACCACAGGGATCAATGGGATCCATTGGGATCAACGGGATCCATAGGGATCAATGGGATCCATTGGGGCAGGATCTCGTAGACCCGGCTGCGGGAGAAGGGGAACCACAGGGATCAATGGGATCCATTGGGATCAACGGAATCCATAGGGATCAATGGGATCCATTGGGGCAGGATCTCGTAGACCCGGCTGCGGGAGAACGGGAACCACGGGATCAATGGGATCCATTGGGAACAATGGGATCCATAGAGATCAATGGGATCCATTGGGGCAGGATCTCGTAGATCCGGCTGCGGGAGAACGGGAACCATGGGATCCATTGGGAACAACGGGATCCACAGAGATCAATGGGATCCATTGGGGCAGGATCTCGTAGATCCGGCTGCGGGAGAACGGGATCAACGGGATCAATGGGATCCATTGGGAACAATGGGATCCATAGAGATCAACAGGATCCATTGAGGCAGGATCTCGTAGATCCGGCTGCGGGAGAACGGGAACAACTGGATCCATTGGGAGCCATTGGGATCAATGGGATCCATTGGGGCAGGATCTCGTAGATTTGGCTGCAGAACGGGAACAATGGGATCAACGGGATCGAGATCAAGGGGATCCATTGGGGCAGGATCTCGTAGATCCAGCTGCGGGAAAATGAGAACCACAGGATCCATTGGTATCAATGGGATCAACGGGATCCATTGAGATCAACGGGATCCATTAGGGCAGGATCTCGTAGATCCAGCTGCAGGAGAACGAGAACCACGGGATCCATTGGTATCAATGGGATCAACGGGATCCATTGGGATCAGTGGGAGCCATTGGGATCAACTGGATCCACTGGGGCAGAATCTCGTAGATCCGGCTGTGGGAGAAGGGGAACAACGGGATCCATGGGATCAATGGGATCCATTTGGAACAATGGGATCCATTGGGATCAATGGGAGCCATTGGGGCAGGACCTCGTAGACCCGGCTACTGGATAGGAAATGGTCCATGGGATCCCTGGGATGCAGTGTGGGAGGCACTGCGGGATGGGCTGGGGAAAGGATCACTACGGATCCCAGGGTATCCAGCCGCTCCATTGCACTCTATACCGGTCCATCCCGGCCCATAGCGGTCCCCAGCGGCCCACACTCACTTAGCGGCCAGCTTGACCCCGCAGGCCTCGCTGCAGTACTTGGAGGGCGGCCGGGCCGGGCGGGTGCAGCCGGGGCCCAGGCACTGCCCCAGCCCCGCCGGGTCCCGCGGGTCGGCGCGCTCCGGGTGGCGGCTGCGCTCCCGGTGCCGCGGCTTCTGCCGGTGCCGCTTATAGCGCTCCTCCTTCTGCGGCCACAGGGGGCGAGAGTGAGCGACGGGGCAATGGGGGTAATGGGGGGCAATGGGGCTAATAGGGGGCAATGGGGGGCAATGGGGGTAATGGGGGCAATGGGGGCAATAGGGGGGTAATGAGGGCGATGGGGGGCGATGGGGGGCGATGGGGGGCGATGGGGGGCAATATGAGGTAATAGGGGACAATAGGAGGCAATGGGAATAATAGGGGGTAATGGAGTAATAGGGGGTAATAGGGGGCAATAGGGGAGCTAGTGGGCAACATGGGTAGGTAATAGCGGGTAATAGGGGACAATAGACGACAATGGGGGTAATAGGGGGTGGTAGTGGGCAACAGGGAGCAATGGGGGTCATAGGGGGCCAGAGTGGGCAACGAGGGCAATAGGGGGTAATAGTGAGCGATAGGGGGCAATAGTGAGTGACAGGGATGATAGTGACCCTCCCAGTAAGAACCAGAGCCTCCAGTAAACCCCAGTCATACCAACAGGACCCTAGGGGTCACCAGAAGCCCTTCCAGTAACCCTTTGGCCACCCCAGTAGCTCCCAGTAACCTCCAGTTCACACCAGTACAGTCCCAGGGACCACCAGCAGCCTCTCCGGTGGCTCCCAATAACCCTCCTAATGACTCCCAGTAAACCCCGTGCCCCTTCCACCCGCCATTAGGCCCAGTATAGACCAGTATAAACCAGTATAGACCAGTATAAACCAGTATAGACCAGTATAAACCAGTATAGACCAGTATAGACCAATACAGACCTTCTTGTCCGACTTCTTCTCCCGGCGCTTGACGTGTTTGACTTTGACGGCGCGTTTGCGCAGGACGGGGTCGAGGAAAGGGGCGTCCTCAGGGTCACTGAGCCACGGCTGGGGGGGAACACGCCAAGAACACGCTTAAAACACAGCTCTGCATGCTTAGAACATGTCCCAATGTGTCCCTGCATGCTTAAAACACAGCTCTGCATGCTTAGAACACGTCTTGATGCAATTCATGCTTAAAACACAGCTCTGCATGCTTAGAACATGTCCCAATGTGTCCCTGCATGCTTAAAACACAGCTCTGCATGCTTAGAACATGTCTTGATGCATCCCTTCATGCTTAAAACACAGCTCTGCATGCTTAGAACATGTCTTGATGCATCCTGCATGCTTAAAACACAGCTCTGCGTGCTTAAAACATGTTTTGGTGTGCTTCTCCATGTTTGAAACACATATCTACATGCTTAGAACATCTTGATGTGTCCCTGCATGCTTAAAACACAGCTCTACATGCTTAAAACATGCCTCAATGTGTCCCTGTAAGCTTAAAACACAGCTCTACATGCTTAAAACATGCCTCGATGTGTCCCTGTAAGCTTAAAACACAGCTCTACATGCTTAGAGCATGTCCCAATGTGTTTGTGCATGATTAAAACACATATCTACATGCTTCAAACATGTCCCAATGTGTCCCTGCTTGCTTAAAACACAGCTCTACATGTTTAGAACATATCTCGATGCGACACCGCACACTTAAAACACAGCTCTACATGCTTAAAACATGTCTTAATATGCCCCTACATGCTTACAACACACTTTGACACACCTGAACTTACTTAGCACATGCCACAACATGGTAAAACACGCTTAGAACACATCTCTACATGGCCAAACAGGGCTCGAACATGGCTCAGTGTGTTTAGGCCCTATAAACTGTACTTTGACATGCATGAACATGCTCAAGTGTGTCTAAACATACTTAAAACACGTTCCAACACGCTTTGACACACGTAAAGATGCTTAAAATGTGCCTCAATGTACTCAAAACACACCAAAACACGTCCCAGCATGCTAAGAACATGCCTTGGTAGGCATGATGCTGAAACCAGGGGATTTGGGGTCCCCAAGGCTGAATTTGGGCCATTTTGGAGCAATTCTGGTGGCATTTGAGGCATTTTGGGTGCCCAGAGCCCAATTGAGGCCATTTTGGCGCCATTCCAGTGGGATTTGGTGCATTTTGGGGGGATTTGGGGTCCCCAGAGCCCAATTGAGGCCATTCTGGTGCCATTCGAGCAGGGTTTGGTGCATTTTGGAGGGATTTTGGGTTCCCAGACCCCAACTGAGGCCATTTTGGAGCCATTCAAGTGGGGTTTGGTGCATTCAGGCAGGATTTTGGGTCCCCAGAGCCCAATTGAGGCCATTCTGGTGCCATTCAAGTGGGGTTTGGTGCATTCAGGTAGGATTTGGGGTCCCCAGAGCCCAATTGAGGCCATTCTGGTGCCATTCAAGTGGGGTTTGGAGCATTTTGGAGGGATTTTGGGTTCCCAGACCCCAATTGAGGCCATTTGGAGCCATTCAGCGGGGTTTGGTGCATTCAGGTAGGATTTGGGGTCCCCAGAGCCCAATTGAGGCCATTCTGGCACCATTCGAGTGGGGTTTGGCACATTCAGGGGGGATTTTGGGTCCCCAGAGCCCAACTGAGGCCATTCTGGCGTGCTCGGGGGCCGTTGGGTGCCCGCAGCACCGGTTGGGTGCGTTCCGGCGCGGGGGGGGTCCTCACCAGGCCGTGCTCATCGAAGGCTCCGGCGCAGAGCTCCTGGTAGAGGCGGGGGGTCGAGCGGCAGCTCCTCGTCCGAGAGGGTCCTCGGGGGGCCCCGCGGCCCCGAGCTGCTCCTTCAGCAGCTCCAGCTCCCCCTCGCGCCCCCGGGCCAGCTGGGGGGGGGGTCAGCACCAAAGCCACCCCATACCCACAGAGGGTATTGGGGGGACCCCCCTACTGCCACTATGGGGGGACCTCGGTACCATGGGAACCCCTTATTGCCACTATGGGAGGACCTGGGTATCATGGGGACCCCCCTATGGCCACTATGGGGGGACATGGGTATCATGGGGACCCCCCTATTGCCGCTATGGGGGGACATGGGTATCATGGAGACCCCCCTATGGCCACTATGGGGGGGCCTGGGTATTGTGGGGACCCCCCTATTGCCACCACGGGGACCCCCCCTATTGCCACCACGGGGACCCCCCCCTATTGCCACCATGGGGACCCCGGTATCCCTGGAACTCCCAACCCCCCCTCCCAGCCCCATGGGACCCCCCCATCCATGGGACCCCCTCAGGACCCCCCCCAAAGGGCTCCAGGACTCACCGAGGTGGGGAAGTACTTGTAGGACTCCTGGGGAGAAAAGGACACGTCAGGAACACGCCAAGGACACGCCAAGGACACGCCAAGGACACGCCAAGGACACGCCAAGGACACGGGGAGACTCAGGATGGGGTGACACAGCGACACCAATACCAGGTTATTGCACTAAGAACACGCTAAGCACATGCTAATGGCATCTGAACATGCTAAGGTAGCCTCAGGCATAAAGGAAAGGCAAGCTAACACACTCAACCACACAACAAATACATGCTAAAAACATGCTAAGCACACGCTTAAGCCACGCTATGCACATACTAACAACACATGAAACACTCGCCCCATACAAGACCATACCAAGCACATGCTAAGCGCATTGTAAGGATACTTAACCCACGCAAAGCCCCATCCGATGCCAACAACACGCTAAGCACATTCTAAAAACACACTTAGCACCCGCTAAGCTCATGCTAAGTCCAGCTCAAACCCAGCCCTATCACATGCTAACAACATGCTAACAACATGCTAACAACATGCTAACAACATGCTAACAACATGCTAACAACATGCTAACAACATGCTAACAACATGCTAACAACATGCTAACAACATGCTAACAACATGCTAACAACATGCTAACAACATGCTAAGCACTGACTCCACTGTGATCATGCACACACTAAGGACATTGTAAAACATGCTTAACACACACTAAGGTCATGCTAATCCCACCTCAACCCCACGCTCCCACACGCTCCCACATGCTCCCAAGGTGTTAAGCACTAACTCCCCACTAAGATCATGTCAAGCACACGCTAAGGACACCATAAGAACACACTTAACCCACACTAAGCTCACGCTAAGCCCAGCTCAGTCACATGCTCCCAACACTCCTAACACACTAACACACATTCCTAACATACTCCAACATGCCAACAACATGCTAACAACACACTAACATGCTCCAAACATGCTCCAGCATGCTAACAACACACTCCAACTTGTTAACAACACACTCCTAAGACACTAACATGCTAACAACACAGTAACAACACGCTTCTAACATGCTCCAAAACACTCACATGCTAACACATTCACAACATGCTCCTAACACACTCTAACATAACACACTCCAACATACGAACAACAGGCTCCAACACGCTCCTAACACACTCAACACACCAACATGCTCCAACACACTAACAGCATGCTCCTAACAGACTCCAACACAAGGACAACATGCTCCAACATGCTAACAACACACTCACACGAACAGGCTCCAACATGCTAACAACATCCGCCAATCCACTCACAACACGTTAACATGCTCCTACACACTCATATGTTAACACACTCCAACACACTAACAACATGCTCCAACACCCTAACATGCTCCAACATGCTAACAACACGCTGCTACCATCCTCCAACATGCTACCAACATCTTCCAACCCACTCACACCCTGTTCACCCACTCCAAAACATCAGGGCCGTGTTCCCACACGTCAGGGCCACGCTCCAACGCCACGGCCATGCTCCAACATGCTAAGACCACATTCCCACATGCTAAGGCCATGCTCCAACACCACGGCCATGCTCCGGCATGCTAAGGCCATGCTCCCACACCCCACGGCCATGCTCCAACATGCTAAGGCCACGTTCCCACATGCTAAGGCCATGCTCCAACACCATGGCCATGCTCCAACATGCTAAAGCCATGCTCCCACATGCTAAGGCCACGCTCCAACATGCCACAGCCACACTCCAACACCACGGCCATGCTCCCACATGCCACAGCCATGCTCCACCACCACGGCCACGCTCTAACATGCTAAGGCCACGCTCCCCCCCCATGGCCCTGCTCCCACACGCCATGGCCACACTCCAACATGCTAAGGCCAGGTTCCCACATGCTAAGGCCACGCTCCCACACACCACGGCCACGCTCCAACATGACACAGCCATGTCCCATCCGCCACGGCCACGCTCCCACACGCCACGGCCACGCTCCCACACGCCACGGCCACGCTCCCACACGCCACGGCCCCGTCCCATCCACCACGGCCCCGCTCCCCCGGCGCACTCACGCGCGCCCGCAGCTGGCACTGCCGCAGGCGGCACTTCTGGCGGATCTTGTTGGGGCCCCCGAACTTCTTCATGTCGCGGCAGAAGTCGCAGTGGCCGCAGTCCTCGGGGCGCCGGCACGCCTCGCACTCCCCACACATCCGCGCCGAGCGCTTGATCTGCGGGGGGGGGGGCACCCCCCAACCACGGAACGGGGTTGGGTTGGAAAGGACCCGAAGGGCGCTGGGGTCCAACCCCGGGCCACGGGCAGGGCCGCCCCCCGCTGAACTGCGGCACCCATGGGTACGTCCCACGCGGCCTGGGGTGGCCCTCGGGGATGGAGCGTTCCCAACGTCCGTGCGGGTGCCTCTGCGCCCTCCCATTGAGCTTCCCTATGTCCCATCCAATGCAGAGTCCATCCCCGCATCCCTATGGCCCCCTTTGGACACCCGAGGGCGCTATGAGGTCTCCCACAGCCTTCTCCTCCCCGGGCTCAGCAGCCCCAACGTTCCCATCCTGTCTCCATCCCATGCTCCTCACAGCCTCCTCTGGATGTGCTCCAACACTTCCATGTCCATGTCCTGTTGGTGCTGAGGACCCCGGAAGTGCTCCCACTGAGGTCCCATAGAGCAGAGCATCACCTCCATGACCTCCGGATGCACCCCCCTCCCGTTCAGTTCCCCATTCCCAACATCCCAACGCCTTCCCTTTGGGATGCTCCCACCCTCCCCTATGCCCAGCCTGGAGCTGTGCCCGGGATTGCTGCGCCCCAATGGAAGCCCTCGCACTTGGCACGGTTCAACTCCATCAGTAGGGCGCTATGGGGTGGGGGTCATTGTGTGCCCCCCCGCTCCCTGTGCCCCCATAGGGCCCCACCTTGGCCGCTCGGCCCTGCTCCAGCGCCAGCTCCTGCGCTTTGGAGCTCTCGTGCTCCCGCTCCTTCTCCCGCCACTTCTTGTGCCGGTAGCGGATCTCCAGGGTGGGATCCTTCTCTGGGAGGGGGGAAGGGGGGAATGGGGGGGGGGCACCCACATTTGAACCCCCCAACACCCAGAAAAGGGACCCATGACCCCCATTGCCCCCCTCAACCTCAACCCAGACCCCCCCAGAAAGGGGATCCAAGGACCTGGGACCCCCATTTTCCCTCCTTTAATCCCAACCCAGACCCCCCCCAAAAGCCTTAAAATGGGACCCAGGGATGCAGGATCCCCATTTCCCCCCCTTCAACCTCAATTCAGACCCCCTGAATGCCCATAAAGGGGATCCAGGACCCCACTGACCCCCTCAACACCCATAAAGGGGACCCAGGACCCCATTGACCCCCTCAACACCCATAAAGGGGACCCAGGACCCCCACTGACCCCCTCAACACCCATAAAGGGGATCCAGAACCCCCATTGACCCCCTCAACACCCATAAAGGGGATCCAGGACCCCATTGACCCCCTCAACACCCATAAAGGGGACCCAGGACCCCCATTGACCCCCTCAACACCCAGAAAGGGGATCCAGGACCCCCATTGACCCCCTCAACACCCATAAAAGGACCCAGAACCCCCCAAAAGGGACCCCAAAACTCATCCTCCCCCCAAAAAAGGACCAGGACCCCCCCCAAACCTGCCCCTTCTCCCCATAAAGCTCAACAGAACCCCAACCCCCTCCCCCCAGCAGGGAATAAGGGGGGGTTGGAAGCAATGGGGGGGGGCAGACCCCCCATAGGGACCCCCCCGTGTGCCCCCCCCAGGGGCTCACCCCGGCACTGGAGGCAGTACCACTCCCGGATGGCTTTGGCCATCTTCTCGGTGATGTTGATGCAGTCGCCATGGAACCACTCATTGCAGTTATCGCATCCGCTATGGGTCACGGGGGGGTCCTGAGCACCCCCAAGCACCCCCATAGGGGTCCGGGGTCCCCAAACCTCCCCAAATCCTCCCCCTGTGGGACCCAGGGGGCCAGAACCCCCCAACCCCCCCCCCAGGAACCCGTAACCCCCCCCCCAACCCCTTCCTAAAGCACCCAGAGGTCCAACCCCCCCCAAAGACCCCCAAAGGGCGCCCCTAAGCCTCCATCTGAGGGACCCAGGGGTACAGAACCCCCCCAAAACCCCCTTAAAGGGTACCCAAACCCCCACCCCCAAGGAACTGAGGGCTCCAGAACCCCCCAACCCCCCCAAAGGAACCCATACCCCCCCCAACCCCCTCCTAAAGCACCCAGAGGTCCAAACCCCCCCCCCAAAGACCCCCAAAGGGCGTCCCTAAGCCTCCATCTGAGGGACCCAGGGCTCCAGAGCCCCAAACTCCCCCCAACCCCCCAAAAGCACCCCCCCTCGGGTCCCAAGCATCCGGACAACCCCACAACGGGGGGTACCCGGTTCTCCCCCCCCCAACACTCACATCATGAAGCAGTTGATGTCGGGTTTGCGGCACACGCAATACACGGGCGCGTTCTCCTCCCCTCCCGGCCCCGCTTCCGCGTCCGAGAACTCGCTGTCCTGTGAGGGGAACATACACACACGGCAATGGGGGGGGTCAGGGCCTCCATTGCTGCCCCCCCTACACCATAAGGACCCATAACAACCGCTCACCATCGCTCCTCGGCCCCGACGAGCTCCGCCATGAGCCGGAACGAGGAAGCGCTTCCCGGTTCCGCTTCCGTGTAGGAAGCGGCTCCCGCCTTCGCCCACAGGGAAGATGGCCGTTCCCGCTCCTAAAATGGCGGCGCCGCATGCGTGGAGTGACACAAAATGGCGGCGCGCACTGCGAGGCTGGTGGTAAAATGGCGGCCGCCTATGGAGGCGGCCATGTTGAAAGGGGGAGGGATGTCCCCTGTGCCTCCTGAGCCCCCATAGACACACATGGGGGGGGGAGGGTTAGGAACGTTCAATGGGGATGTAGGGGGGGACGTGGGAACGTAGCAGGGGGGAATAGGGGGGGTGCAGGTCCCTCTTATAACGGGAGGAGGCAAAATGGCGGCCGCCAATGGAGGCGGCCATGTTAAAAGGGGATGTCCCCCGCGCCTCCTGAGCCCCCATAGGCATGCATGGAGGGGGGAAGGGTTAGGAAAGTTTAATGGGGACGTAGAGGGGGGATGGGGGGGGCAGGTCCCTCCTATAGAGGGAGGAGGCAAAATGGCGGCCACCTATGGAGGCAGCCATGTTGAAAGGGATTGGGACGTCTGGTGTACCCCCCATAAAGACACGTAAATGGGGGGGGTGAGTGTAAGAACGTTTATTGAGGGGACGTAGTGACGTGGGGGGGAACTTATGGGGGTGACGTGGTGGGGGGGTCTATAGGGGACCTATAGGTCCCCCCCCTTCACTCCTCACTCGCGCTGAGCCTCCAGGGGGCGCTGCAACCTCTCGAGCTCTTCGGCCAACCTAAAGATGGCGGGGCCAGAGCGAACGTGGGCGGGGGTCACGTGGTCGCAGGGGGCGGGGCCTGTTGGGGAGGGAGCGGGGCCCACCTGTCCCGGCGACGCTCGCAGCCCTGGCGCCGTGCAAGCTCTGCCCCCAGGCGCTGCCCCGCCCACTCCGCCTCCTGCTCCACCAATCGACTGCGAGAACGGGGTGGGGAGGCGGAGTCAGGGGGGGAGAGGGTGAGGCCAAAGGGGCGAGGGGCGGGGCCAAGCGGGGGGGGCGGGGCCTCTGAGATCTCACGTGGCCACGAAGGCTTCGGGTCCCAGCTGCTGCTCTGCCTCCAGCAGGTGGCGCTCTGCAGGGGGCGGGGCTGGTCACACAGGGGGGCACATGGTGGCAATGGGGGGGGGGACATGGGTTCAATGGAGGGGGCCATGGGTTTAATGGGGGGGACATCGGTTCAGTGGGTGGGCCATGGGTTCAATTGGGGGGGCATGGGTTCAATGGAGGGGGCCATGGGTTCAGTGGTGGGGGGCCATGGGTTCAATGGGGGTCCATGAGTTCAATGAGGGGGACATGGGTGCAATGAGGGGGGGCACGGGTTCAATGGCGGGGGGACATGGTTCAATGGGGGAGACTAGGGCTCAATGGGGGGGCCATGGGTTCAATGGGGGAGACTAGGGTTCAATGGGGGTCCATGAGTTCAATGAGGGGGACATGGGTTCAATGGGGGGGGGCATGGCTTCAATGGGGGGCAGACATGGGTCCAATGGGGGGGCCATGGGTTCAATGGAGGAGACTAGGGCTCAATGGGGGTCCATGAGTTCAATGACGGGGACATGGGTTCAATGGGGGGGGCCATGGCTTCAATGGGGGGCAGACATGGGTTCAATGGGGGGGCCATGGTTCAATGGGGGGGTCCGGGGCTCACCGTGGCTCAGCAGCTTCCCCAGCGCCTCCTGCAGCCGCTCCAGTTCAGCCTCCAAATAGGCCGGGGCCTACAGGGGAGGGAAGGGGGGGTTATGCGGGGGGGGGGGGGGGCTATGTGGGGGCGGGGCCATGGGGGCGTGGTCACGTGTGTTGGGGGGGTGTCTCACGTGCTCCTCCCGCAGCCTCTTGTGCTGCTCCATGATGTCCTCGAGCTGCCTCCAGAACTGCTCCCTGCGGGGGGGCCACGTGGGTGACGCCTGGGTCACGTGGCCGCCGCCCGCTGCCCCCTGCCCACGTGACCCCACCTGTGCGCGCGGCGCTGCAGGCGGAGGCGGCTCCGCTGCTCCCCCGCCCCCGACACCTCCCGCTGCCGGCGCAGGCAGCGGCCCTGGCACCTGCGGGGGTCAGGGGTTAAGGGTCACGGGGTCAACGGGGAGGTCATCCAGGGGTCAGAGGTCATGGGGGAGAAAGGGCAGGGGTTCAATGGGTGGGGGCCATGGGTTCAATGGGGGGCCATGGGTCCAAAGGGGGGGGACATAGGCTCAATGGGGGGGGACATAGGTTCAATGGGGGGGTCAAGGGTCAATGGGGGGGTCAGAGAGCATAAGGGTCAATGGGGGGAGCAGGGATTAGTGGGGGATGAAAGAGGTCAACAGGGGTCAGGGGTCACCAGGGGGTTTTGGATGGGTCAGGGGTCACCAGAGTGTGAGGGTGTGTGTGTGTGTGTGTGTGTGTGTGTGTGTGTGTGTCACCTGTGGGGTCAGAGGTCATCAGGGTGTCAAAGGTCAGCAGTCACATGATATGTTTGCAGGGGGTTTTGGTCACAGGAGGACCCTGTGGCCCCTCCCTCTCACCTTTGACCTTTGGCCTCCACCTCCTCCCTGCGCAGCCGCGCCACCCGCAGCGCCTCTGGGGGGGGGACAATGAAGGGACGCCCAAAACCCCCCCTTGACTCCTCCTTGATCCCCCTAAACCCCCCCTTGATTCCCCCAAACCCCCCCTTGGCCCCCCCAAACCCCTGCTTTGACCCCCCCCGAACACCCCCTTGACCCCCCCAAACCCCTGCTTTGACCCCCTCAAACCCCCCCTTGACCCCCCTGAACACCCCCTTGACCCCACAATACCCCCTTGACCCCCCCAAACACCCCTTGACCTCCCCAAACACCCAATTGACCCCCCAAACCCCCTTGAACCCCCCAAAACCCCCCCCTTGACCCCCCAAACATCCCCTTGACCCCCCCAAAAAACCCCCCTTGACCCCCCCAACCCCCCCTTGGACCCCCCAAAACCCCCCTTGACCCCCCAAACATCCCCTTGACCCCCCCAAAACCCCCCTTGACCCCCCCAAACCCCCCTTGACCCCCCCAGACCCCAAAGTGGCCGCTGGCCATGGCCTCACCCTGCTTCTGCTGCCAGAGCCCCTCCAGCGCCGCCCGACGCTCCTCAACTGCAGCCAGCCCCCAAACCCAGGGGGTCCCCCCCAGAACAGAGCCCCCCTTAAGCACCAGGGCTCCCCAAACACCGGGTTCCTCCCCTCAACCAATAGGGTCCCCCCCCGAGGTTGGGGGTCCCCCCCCGGTGATAAGGGACCCCCAACCTTTGGGGTCCCCCACGCTCGGCGGTCCCCACTCACGCTGCTGCAGGTGCCGGCGCAGCCCCTCGCTGTGTCCCTGCGCCGCCGCCAGCTCCCGCGCTGCGGCCCTCGCGCGCTGTGGGGAGGGATGGGGATGGGTGAAGGGGGATGATGGGGGATGATGGTCAAGGATAACAATGGATTATGATGATGATGATGATGATGAAGATGGTGGATGATGAAGGATAACGATGGATGATGGATGATGATGATGGTGGTGGATGATGATGGTGGATGATGATGATGATGGCGGATGATGGTGGATGATGAAGGATAACGATGGATGATGATGATGATGATGATGATGGCGGATGATGATGGATGATGAAGGATAACGATGGATGATGGATGATGATGATGATGGTGGATGATGATGATGGATGATGATGATAATGGTGGATGATGATGCATGGTGACGATGATGATGGATGACAATGATTAATGGAGAATGACGATGGATGACGATGAAGATGGAGGATGACGGATGATGATGATGGTGGTTGATGATGAAGGAAAACGATGGATGATGGATGATGTTGGATGATGATGATGGATTATGATGCATGATGATGATGACGATGGATAACAAAGGATGCCAATGGATGATGATGGATGATGATGATGATAATGGTGGATGATGATGCATGATGACGATGATGATGGATGACAATGATGATGGATGACGACGATGGATGACGAAGGATGAAGATGGATGATGACGGATGATGATGATGGTGGTTGATGATGAAGGATAACGATGGATGATGGATGATGTTGGATGACGATGATGGATTATGATGCATGATGATGATGATGATGGATAACGAAGGATGCCAATGGATGATGATGATGATGATGATGATGATGAATGAAAATGGATGAAGATGGATGATGATGATGGATAATGGATGATGATGATGATGATGATGGATGATGATCGACAGACACCATAGGGACAGACAGAGGGACCCATGAGGGGGTCCTCATCACTCACCCCGGTGCAGGTTATGGATCTGGTCCAGCATCACCTCCGGCCGCGGGTCCCTGGCAATGGGGGGATGGAGGGGAGCTGGGGACGGACACACGCACACATACATGTAACACGCGTGTGCCCTGGGCTCACATGGGGACACACGGGATCACACGTGTGCCTCACCCAGCGCCTCGGCACCATCCATCGCTGCAGCCTGAGGACACAGGGACAATGGGGACATGAGGACAATGGGGACAATGGGGACATGGGGACAATGGGGACAAGGGGATGATGGAGACAATGGGGACATGAAGACAATGGGGACAATGGGGACATGGGGACAATGGGGACATGAGGACAATGGGGACATGGGGACAATGGGGACAAGGGGATGATGGGGACAATGGGGACATGACAATGGGGACAATGGGGACATGAGGACAATGGGGACATGAGGACAATGGGGGCAAGGGGATGATGGGGACAATGGGGACATGAGGACAATGGGGACAATGGGGACATGAGGACAATGGGGACATGAGGACAATGGGGGCAAGGGGATGATGGGGACAATGGGGACAATGGGTCCCCCATGTCCCCTCTTCCTGACACTCTCCATTACATTCCCCCCATTTCCCCATCATTTCCCCCTCTCATTTCCCTCCTCTCCATTTCTCCTCCATTTCCCTGCATTTCCCATCCCTTCTTCCACCTTTGTGCTTTTCCCCTCCATTCTCCATCACTTTCCTTCCCCATCAATGCTTCCCCCCATTTCCCATCATCTTTCCTCCCTTTGCCCCCCCTTTCCATCCCATCTTTCCCTCTTTGCTGTCACCTTCCCCCTGATCCCCTTTTCCCCCTCCTTTTTCCCTATTCCCTCCATTTTGTCCCCTTTCTGCCCACATTTTATTCCCTTTCTGCTCCCATTTTGTCCCAATTTCCCTCTTTCTTCTTCCTCTTTCCCTCTCTTTTCTCACCTCTTTGCCCTTTTTCCATCCCCTCTTTCCTGTTTTCTGCCATCTTTTGCCCATTTTCCATCCCCTTTTCCCCTCGTTTTATCCCATTTTCCTTCATTTTATCCCATTTTCCCCCTTCATTTCCCATTGTCTCCTTCACATCCTCCCTGTCCCTCCTCCCACCATTTTCTGTCATGGCTTCCCCTCATCTCCTCCTCCCTTCTCCGCCATTTTCCATCCCCATTTCACTTCCATTTTCTCTCCCCTTTTTCTCCTTCCTTATCCCATTTCCCCCCTCTTTTCTGTCACGTTCCCTCCATTTTCCACCCCTTTTTGCCCTCATTTTCCTGTCACCTTTTCCACATCTCTCCTCCCCCCCCCGCCATTTTGTCCCCTTTCCATGCACCAATTCCTGTGCCCCTTCCTCCTTTGCTTCCCCATTTCCCTTCCATTTTCCTCCTTCCTGCCCCTTCCATCCCCTCCTTTCCCTCACGCCTCCATTTTGTCTCCTCTTCCCCTTCTTTCCACCCCCTTCCCTCCATTTTGTGCCCCATTTCCATCACCTCCTTCGCATCCTCCTCCCTGTCCCCTCCTCCCGCCATTTTCTGTCATGGCTTCCCTCATCTCCTCCCCCTTCTCCCCCCATTTCCCATCCCCATTTCACCTCCATTTTCTCTCCCCTTTTCCTCCTTTCTTGTCCCATTTTCCCCCTTTTCTGTCACATTTTTGTCCATTTTCCACCTTTTCCCCCTCATTTTCCTGTCACCTTTTCCATGGCTTTCCTGCCCCCTCCTCCATTTTGTCCTCTTTCCACGCACCAATTCCCGTTTCCTCTTCCCTCTTTTGCTTCCCTCTTCTCCCTCCATTTTCTGTCCCCTTTCCCCTCACGATTCCCTCCATTTTATCACCCTTTCTCCCCCAATTCCCTCCATGTTCTTTTCCCTCATTTTACCACGTTTTCCTCCATTTTCCACCCCTTTTTGCCCTCATTTCCCTCTCACCTTTTCCACGTCTCTCTGTCCCCCTCCTCCCACCATTTTCTGTCATGGCTTCCCCTCATCTCCTCCCCTCTTCACCCTCCACCTTCTCTCCCTTTTCCTCCTTTCTTCTCCCCTTTCCACCACTTTCCTGTCACATTTCCTTCCATTTTATCACCCTTTTCCCTCCTTTTCTCCCCCCTCTTCCCTCCATGTTTCTCTCCCTCACTTTTCCCTCCATTTTCCACCCCTTTTTGCCCTCATTTCCCTCTCACCTTTTCCACGTCTCTCCTGTCCCCTCCTCCCGCCATTTTCTGTCATGGCTTCCCCTCATCTCCCCCCCCCCCTTCACCCTCCACCTTCTCTCCCCTTTTCCTCCTTTCTTGCCCCATTTTCACCCTCTTTTCCCTCCATTTTCCACCCCTTTTTGCCCTCATTTCCCTGTCACCTTTTCCACGTCTTTCCCACCCCCTCCTCCCGCCATTTCCTCCCTCCTCCTCCTCTTCCCCCCCTTCCCCTCCCACCTCCCTCCATCCCATCACCCCCCCTCTCTTCCCTCCATTCCCCATCCTCTCCCCCCTTTCCCATCCCCATCCCGGACACAGGCGACTCTTCCCCGGCCATGGTGCTTTATTCCCGGCTCATCCCTCGCCCTCGGCGCCCTCGGGGCGGGAAGCGGCGGCACAATATGGCGCCGGGTAGCGGATGAAGAGCCAGTCCTCCTCCTTCTTCAGCCAGCGCAGCAGCTTGGTGAGCACCGCGATGGCGCCCGCCTTGCTCACCAAGGGGCTGAAGCAGCCATAGAGCTCGAACTTGGGGGTCACCTGCAGGAGCAGAGCCAGCGTTAACCCCGGTCCCTAATGATGGAGCCGAACCCCTGTTAACCCTGGTCCCTAAGGATGGAGCCGACCCCCTGTTAACCCTGGTCCCTAAGGATGGAGCCGACCCCCTGTTAACCCTGGTCCCTAAGGATGGAGCTGACCCCTGTTAACCCTGGTCCCTAAGGATGGAGCCGACCCCCTGTTAACCCTGGTCCCTAAGGATGGCACCAACCCCCTGTTAACCCTGGTCCCTAAGGATGGAGCTGACCCCTGTTAACCCTGGTCCCTAAGGATGGAGCTGATCCCCTGTTAACCCTGGTCCCTAAGGATGGCACCAACCCCCTGTTAACCCTGGTCCCTAAGGATGGAGCTGACCCCCTGTTAACCCTGGTCCCTAAGGATGGAGCTGACCCCCTGTTAACTCTGGTCCCTAAGGATGGAGCCGACCCCCTGTTAACCCTGGTCCCTAATGATGGAGCTGACCCCCTGTTAACCCTGGTCCCTAAGGATGGAGCTGACCCCCTGTTAACCCTGGTGCCTAATGATGGCACCAACCCCCTGTTAACCCTGGTCCCTAAGGATGGAGCCGACCCCTGTTAACCCTGGTCCCTAATGATGGAGCTGACCCCCTGTTAACCCTGGTCCCTAAGGATGAGCTGACCCCCTGTTAACCCTGGTCCCTAATGATGGAGCCGACCCCCTGTTAACCCTGGTCCCTAAGGATGGAGCTGACCCCTGTTAACCCTGGTCCCTAAGGATGGAGCTGACCCCCTGTTAACCCTGGTCCCTAAGGATGGAGCTGACCCCTGTTAACCCTGGTCCCTAAGGATGGAGCTGACCCCCTGTTAACCCTGGTCCCTACTGATGGCACCAACCCCCTGTTCACCCTGGTCCCTACTGATGGCACCAACCCCCTGTTCACCCTGGAGCCCACTGACAGCTCCCTGCCCTCCACCTCACCCATGCCAACAGCGTCTCCTTCTCGGCCACGTGGTAGAGGAGGCGCAGGGGCCGGTGGGGGCTGTGCACCCGCTGTGCAGGTAATGGTAGAGGTCGAAGAGCCGGTGCTGCTCCTCCTCGCTGCTGTAGGGCTCCTCCAGCTCGGGGCTACACCCGGTTAAGGGGACACCACCAGCATCAGGCACACAGTGCGGTGACCCCCCCGCCCCCCCCTTTTCCCTCCCCCTCACCTTGTAAACTGCGGCAGCTGCTGCATCTCCTCTGGCCCTTCCAAAGGCTTGTAGAGGAAATGCCGGAGCTCGGGAGCGCCGGGGCGGGCCGGGCCGTACCCTGCTCCCCCCTTCACGGCAGCGCCCAGCTCCCGCAGCCACCCTTGCGCCCTCAGCGCCTCCTCCAGCTGCCTCCTGCACCCCGCGGCCGCATAGAAACCTTCGCGCTCCGTCGACAGCAGGATGAGCGTCACCCCATGGCCGCCGCTGCCGCCATCCTCCTCCTCCTCCTCCTCGCCCAGCGCCGCCGCGTAGGCATAGAAGTACCCATCGGGGTTGAAGCGGGGCAGGCAGACGGGGGTCCACACCTCCCCCGCTCCCACCCCGCTCCCCAACAGGTTGAGCAGGAGATGGAGGTCGCTGGCGCACAACCGCCCCCCTTCCGCCAGCGCCCGCTGCCGCGCCGCCGTCACCAACCGCCCTCCGGCCGCCAGCAGCGCCAAGGCGGGCGCGGGGACGGCGGCGGCGGCGGCGCGGCGCAGGGCGCCCGATACCGCCCTCCGCAGCGGCGCCGGTAAAGGCAAACAGCGGGCGGCCCCCAGCAAGAGGCGGCCGTCGGCGGCGGCTCCGGATAAGAGGCGGTCCAGGACGGCTTCGGCGCCGGCGAGGAGGCGGCGGAGGTCGTAGCCGCGGCGGCGGGCGAAGACGCGGGTGATGCCGCCGCGCGTCAGCAGGCTCAGGATCTGCTCGTGCACGAAGGTGAGCTCCCGGCGGAGCTGAGCCGCCGACTGCCGCGTGCGCGACACCGAGACCAGCAGCAGCGGCCCCGCTGCTCGAAACACCAGCGTGCGGTCCTCTGCGGGGATGGGGGGGGTGGTTATGGGGTGGGTTGGGGGGGGTGGTTGTGTCATAGACCCATTGAATGGTTTGGGTTGGGAAGGACATGAAGATCATCCAGTTCCAACCATTACACCATGTCAGTTGTTAGAGGGGATGGTTGTTTTAGGGGGTGGCTGTACCTGGGGTTGGTTGTTGGGGGGTCAATCATTGGGGGGGGGGGCAGTGGTTAGAGGAGGTGGTTCTTTTTTAGGGGGTGGTTGTGTCATAAACCCATAGAATGGTTTGGGTCGGAAAGAACCTGAAGGTCATCCAGTTCCAACCATCACGCTGGTATTCGAGGTCGGTTGTTAGAGAGGAAGGTTGTTTTAGGGGTGGCTGTACCTGGGGTTGGTTGTTGGGGGGGGGTCAGTCATTGGGGGGGTCAGTTGTTAGAGGAGATGGTTCTTTTTGGGGGGTGGCTGTGTCATAGACCCATAGAATGGTTTGGGTTGGAAAGGACATGAAGATCATCCAGTTCCAACCATTACACCATGTCGGTTGTTAGAGGGGATGGTTGTTTTGGGAGGGCTGATTGTACCCTGTAGTTATTTAGGGGGGGGAATAACCTCGGGGGGGTGATGATGGTTGGTTCTGTGGCGCTCAGGTACCCAGAGCCATCAGTAGGGGCCAGAGTTAACAGGGAGGGTTGGTTGTTCTATGTATGACTTTGATGGTACCCCCCCATCCCACCGACACCCCCCCACCTACCGGAACAGATCGCACGGATGGCGTTGCCCCCCGCTCTGGATGAAGGACACCAGCGCCATCATGACGCCCATGGTGGCCGCCAGGGCCTCCTCGTTGCCGTGCCGGGAGTAGATGGGCTTCCCGGCCTCGCTCAGAATGAAGACGTGCTTCCTGCGGCCCCGCCACCCCCGCTGCCGTCACGTCCTCCTCCGCGCCGCGCCGGCACCACAGCGACGACGTGGCCGCCGCCGCCGTCACCGCCGCCGTCACCTCCTCCTCCACGCGGGGACACCCGGGGGATGCCATGGCCGCCGTCACCTCCTCCTCCTCCTCCACCTCGTCCTCTTCCTCCTCCTCGCCCGGGATGGGCTGCACCAGGGTTGGGGTCTGGGGGGCTCCATCGTGGTGGAGGGGGGCAGAGGAGGGAGGCGTCGCCATGGCAACCTGGGGATGCAGGGGGTAGCACACGTGGTCCGGGAAGCCACGCCCCAACACCCCCGCTGACCACGCCTCCAAAACCATAGGCCACGCCCCCATCACCCAATCAGGGCCATGCCCTTGGCCACAGGCCACGCCCCCTACCGCACAGCCCCGCCCACCCGGGCTCTTTATCCCCGCCCCTCCGGTCGGTTCCCTCCCTCAGCCCCCCCCTCTCGCCGTGCGCCCCCCCCCTTAGCCCCGCCCCTTCCCCGCTCACCCCGCGCGCGCGGCCCCGCTCCCTCCGCCGCCGCCGCTGGTACCGGGGAGCCGCCGCACGCGCGCGCGCCAGGTGACGTCACCGCGGCGACGCACCGCCCCCTCTCCCCTTTCCTCCAATCAGCGCCCGTCTGGAGGAAAAAGGGGCGGGGTCTATCAGCGCCTACCAATAAGACCGCACGAGGGGCGGGGCCTGGGCTGTGACGTAGCTTTTTGGCGGGTTCTCCCCGTCAGCTCGCGGCTCTTCCGCGCGGCTTCCCCGGCCACGCCCATTTGTGACGTCACCGGAGGGGCGGGGGCCGGAGCGCTCCCATAACCCCGATGTATGGGTCCTCGCTGATGCCCTGTGGGGAGCCCAGGGTGCCATAGGGGTCCCCATAGCGGCTATAGGGCATCCACAGAGGCCCTATGAAGTTCTGTACCCCCCCCCCGAAGTTCTATAGGCCCCAGAGGTGCTTTAAGAGCCCCCCAGATGCGCCAAAGGTCTCCCCGCATGACTATGGGGCAGCCCCATGAGCCTATGGGGACCCCCAGAGCTCTCTATAGAGGTTGCGGGAGCCCTATAGGGTCTATGGAGCCCCCCCCAAGGTGCTACAGGAGCTATAGGGACCCCAAGAGGTTCTACAGGGTTAAAAGAGACCCCCCCCGGGGATATAGGGACCCAGTGGGCGGGGCTTAGCCGAGGGGGCGTGGCCTGCGGGCCCCACACTTCCTCTCGTGGGAAAGGGGAAGTGCGAGGAAGGACTGGGGCGTCCCGGGGGGGCAAAGAGCTCGGGACCCCCCTGACCCCCCCCATCAGGTGAGTCCAAACCCCATGGGGCAAGGGGGGGGACACGGGACCCCTCGGTCCAACTCCTCCCCCCCCCATCTCTTCCATTTTCCACCCCCCCATAGGAGCGCGTTGGACCCTCCCGGGCCTCCCCCATCACTCAATGGACGTCACCTATGCCGTGGTCAATAAGGCGCGAAAAGGGGGCGTGGCCGGAGGGAGAGACCACGCCCCTTTGGGACGAGGCCCCCGCCTCCCCCCTCGGGAGCCCCGTGCACCGCCCCTCCCACACCCCAGCCGGTGAGTGTTGGGGGGGGGTGGGGGACCCTATAGCACCCATAGGACCCTCATAGGGGCAGCTCTAGGCCCATTCCCCACTATAGGCCCACAGAGCACTCAGTGGGGCTGCAGGACCCCTCCGTCCCCCCATAGGTGCACCTATAGGCCCCTTCCCCCCCCCATAGAAGCTATAGGACCCCTCCGTCCCCCCATAGGTGCACCTATAGGCCCCTCCCCCACCCTATAGGACCCCCATCTTGCACCCACAGAGCCTATAGGGCACCCATAGGACCCCCATCGCTCTGACCTCCATCTCCACCCCCCCCCCTAGCCTCCCCCCACCCCAGTGACACCACCTATGAGGTTGTGACCCCCCCGGAGGACCCCAGCAGCCCCCCCAACCTCGGTGAGTATTGGGGGGGGGGGGGACGGGGGGGGGGATTACCCCACGTGACCCCAGGTGACCCCTTTCCCATTGCCCATCCCATAGGATTCAACACCCGCATCCGGAAGCCCAAAGGCCCCCGGGAGCCTCCGGCTGAGTGGGCAGAGCCTGCAGCCCAATGGGGGCAGGGATTCACAGCCCCTCCCCCCCACATTAATCACGATTAAATCGTTTTAATATCACGATATCAAAACCCTGAGGGGGGGGAGGGGACTTCCCCCCCCCCCCCCCAGGGTCAAGGGGTGGGTCAGGGTGCAGGGGGGGGCGCCGCCAGCAGGTGGCGCTTGTGCGCCGTGGCCGTGTACGGGTGCCAGCGCCACTCCACGTCCGCGGCGTCGCCCTGGTCCAGGGTCCCCAAGCGGATGAGGTAGGCTGGGGGGGGAGGGGGGGTCAATGGGGACAGGCTGGGTCAACGGGGACACATTGGGGGCAATGGGGAAGGTTGGGGGCAATGGGGACACATTGGGGTCATTGGGGACCGGTCGGGAGCAATGGGGACACATTAGGGTCAATAGGGACACATTAGGGTCAATAGGGACACATTAGGGTCAATAGGGACACATCTGGGTTAATAGGGACAGGCTGGGTCAATGGGGACACATTGGGCCTATAAGACCCATGTTGGGGCTACAGAGGACACATTGGGGTTATAGGGCCCACGTTGGGGTCATAGCGACCATGTTGGGCCTATAGGGACCATGTTCGGGCTATAGAGCCCATGTTGGGGCTATAGAGGACACATTGGGGTTATAGGGCCCACGTTGGGGCTATAGGAACCATGCTGGGGCTATAGAACCCATGTTGGGGCTATAGAGGACACATTGGGGTTATAGGGCCCACATTGGGGCTATAGGAACCATGCTGGGGCTATAGAACCCATGTTGGGGCTATAGAACCCATGCTGGGGCTATAGGGACCATGTTGGGGCTATAGGGGACACATTGGGGCCGCGGGGGCCGCCCTGGGCTCACTCACGCCGCAGCTGGAACCGGGGTCCCACCTCCTCCAGCTCCACCTTGCGGCCCCGGCGCCGGTAAACGTGGTTCCTGTGTGCGGGGGGGGTCAGGGTGGGGGGGAGCCCCCCCTTGTGTGTGACCCCCCCATTGTGTGTGAGCCCCCCCACCGTGAGTGCCCCCCCCCGCACCCACCGGACCAGGATCACGTCGTCCTCGTTGGCGAACGTCACCACCCGGCGCGTGTCGGGACGGGGCACCGGGAAGAGGTGCTTCAGGATGGTGCCGACCTGGGACGGGGGGGACACAGGGATGGGACCCCCCCAAAATGGCCCCATGGGACCCCCATCCCCATTGTCCCCCCCATCCCCATTGTCCCCCCCATTCTCATTGTCCCCCCCATCCCCATTGTCCCCCCCATCCCCATTGCCCCCCTCACCCCCATTGTCACCCCCATGTCCCCCCCATCATGCCCCCCCTCCCCATTGCCCCCAATGTCACTCCCATCCCCACTGCCCCCACATCTCCCCCCCATCCCCATTGCCCCCAATGTCACTCCCATCCCCACTGCCCCCACATCTCCCCCCCCATCCCCATTGCCCCCAGTGTCACTCCCATCCCCACTGCCCCCACATCTCCCCCCCCCCATCCCCATTGCCCCCCCCAGGTGCTCACCCGGCGCCCCAGGGCCGAGTCGAGGCGCAGCAGCAGCAGATGGGGGGCAGCGAGCGGGGCCCCCCCGAGCCCCCCCACCTCCTGCCGCAGCACGGCCCCGCTCAGCGTGAAGTGCGCTGTGGGGCCGTGGGGGAGGTGGCAGAGGCAGAGCCCGTCTGGGGGCAGGGCCTCGTCAGGACACGCCCCCTCCCCAACGAGGGCACGCCCCCTTCTCAGTGACCCCTCCCCTTCCCACAAGCCCCTTCTATTAACAGCAAGCCCCGCCCCTCACAAAGCCCCTCCCACCATTAAACCCCGCCCTTTTCCATTACCCTCCCATTGGAATCAAGCCCCCCACACACTCAACAGGCTCATTGCAATCAACCCCTCTCCCACAACCTCTAATTAGGATAACCCTGCCCCCTTTAATAAGCACCGCCCCTTTCCATAGCCCCTCCCATTAGAATCAAGCCCCGCCCCTCTTCAATAGCCTCATTGCAACCAAGCCCCTCACATGAACCCTCATTAGCATAAACCTCGCCCCTTCAATAAACCCCTCCCCTTCCATATCCCCTCGCATTAGCACCAAGCTCCACTCAATAGGCTCATTGCAATCAATCCCCCCACAAGCCCTCATTAGCATAAACCCCACCCTGTGGCCCTTAGCTCCTCCCCTTTCCCACACCCCCCATTCCAAGCCCCGCCTCTCACCGGGCCGCCCCCGGGTCTCGTGCAGCAGCACCAGGTCGGTGACGCCGGCGCCCCGGCACGCGGCCACGAGCGCCCCGAGCTCCGCGTGGCCCCGGTTCATGCGCCGGGCGCCCGGGATCAGCAGACAAAGCTCCTGCGGGCGGCGGGGATGGAGAGGAGATGGGGGCAAAATGGGGGGGACGATAGGGATGGAGGGGGCAATGGGAAGGGGAAGGACATGGGGGGGAGAGTGGGGATGGAGAGGGAGAAGGGGGCAGTGGGGATGGGGGGGATATGGGGGGGACAATGGGGATGGAAAAGGAGATGGGGGCAATAGAGTGGGGGGAATTGGGGGGCAATGGGGATGGGGTGGAGCCAAAGGGGTGTGGCATCTGCAAACTGCACCCCTCTACCCATATATGGTCACAGAGGTGTGGCCAAATGAGGCCCTCCTCCCCCTTAAGCCCCGCCCCTGCATCCCCATTGGAGAACACGCGACGCCCCGCCCACCTTGGCGAAGATCCGAAGGCGGACGCTGGGGTCACGTGATGTCGTCACCATCACCTTGGGGGGCTCCAGCCCCGCCCAGCGGTACTCGTCGTCATGGTTACCGAAGGCCTCTGCGGAAGGGGGCGGGGCTTGCCTAAGCCACGCCCCCTCCTCCCGCCAAAGCCCCTCCCCACGTGGAGGGGGGGCATTAAACTCCATTTTGGGGTGATTTAGGGAGAATTTGGGCAAATTCGTTGTCAGACCCCCCCAATTTAAGGGTGTTCCCCCCTTTTTAGAGGTTCCCCCACTCACCCCCCACCCCGGGGGCGTCGAACTCGAGCTCCTTCTGCAGCTCCAAGGCCTCGCGCCGCAGCTCCGTGGGCAGCAGTCGGTTCTCTGCAATGGGGAACGGGGGTGAGATGGGAGCCCCCCCCCCGCTAAAAGACCCCCCCCAAACCCTCATTCACCTCCCCAAGACCCCCTTAAACCTTTCATTATCCCCCCAAACCCCCTTTATACCCCAAAACCCCCTTTCAGACCCCCACCCCCCCTTTCCTCCCCTCCAATGCCCCCCATGGGCTCTCCCATCCCCACGGCCCCCCCCACCATCCAGCGCCTGCCGCAGCCGCTCCTTCTTGTCCCGCTGCCGCCGCAGCCGCTCCTCCTGCGCCCTCCGCTGCAGATACTCGCGGCGCTCCCTGGCCTGGCGGCGGAGCTGCGGACGGACGGGAAGGGAAACCCCGTAGGGGGGACACTGAGGGACACGGGGCCCCCGTTGTCCCCTATGGGACACGGTGGGGGGGAGGGCAAGGCCCCCGCAGCACCCCCCTCGCTCCTCACCATGGTGCGGTCCTCTCCACGCCGGCACCTCCCAACAAAGGCACCGCTGATTGGTGACGCTCCCAAGGGCCAATGAGAGCGCTCGGTGCTGCCCTCACGCAATATGGAGGAGAAGGGAAAAGGCAACGTGCTGCCCTCAAGAAAAATGGCGGCTACAAGTCCCGCCTCCCGCCGCTGATTGGCTCAAGGGGTTTGGAGGGTGGCTCCTATTGGCGGAGGCGGTTGCGCGGGGTGATAGGCGTCAGGGGCAAGCCCCGCCTCCCTCCGCTCTGATTGGCTCAAGGGTAAGCGAAGGCGGCTGCTATTGGAGGAGGCAGTTTCCATGCGTGGGGTGGTGGAGGCAGAGATGGGAGCCAAGCCCCGCCTCTCGCCGCGCTGATTGGTTCAAGGGACAGCGAGGGCGGCTCCTATTGGCGGAGACAATTGCCATGCGTTAAGCCGCGAAGGCGTTGATGGAAGCCAAGCCCCGCCCCCCTGCGCACTCTGATTGGCTGAAGGGGCTCTGAGGGCGGCTCCTATTGGCGGAGAAGTTGGGCGGGGTGAGACCGCAGCGGCTCCAAGCCCCACCTCCCGCCGCTGATTGGCCCAAGGGGCGCTGAGGGCGGCTCCTATTGGCGGAAGCAGCGGCGGCGATGGCGGGGCTCGGAGCGGAGATGGACGCGGCGGCGTTGGCGCTGATGGAGGCGTTGGAGGCGCTGCAGCAGCGGCGGCGGCTCCTGGAGGGGCTCCTGCGGGAGGTGACGGGGGGGGGGGGGACGGCCCCATAGGGACCCGCGTGGGGCAGCGGCGGCCCCATAGGGACCCCATGGGGTGACCCCGTGCCCCCCCCCAGGGGTGGCTGTCGCTGTCCCACGCCCGTTACTCCCTGGGCTGCCACCGCGTCTCGTCCCTGCAGTACGGGGCCACCATGGCCCCACGTGTGCGGGTCCTGGCGAGGTACGGGACGATGGGGGGGGGCATTGGGGACTATGGGGGGGATATGGGGGGACAATGACGAGGATATGGGGGGACAATGGGGGGATATGGGGGTGACATTGGGACAATGGGGGGATATGGGGGTGACATTGGGACAATAGGGAGGATATGGGGGGACAATGGGGAGGATATGGGGGGACAATGGGGGGATATGGGGGTGACATTGGGACAATGGGGGGATATGGGGGTGACATTGGGACAATGGGGGGATATGGGGGTGACATTGGGACAATGGGGAGGATATGGGGGGACAATGGGGAGGATATGGGGGGACAATGGGGGGATATGGGGGTGACATTGGGACAATGGGGGGATATGGGGGTGACATTGGGACAATGAGGAGGATATGGGGGGACAATGGAGGGACATTGGGGACAATGGGGAGGATATGGGGGGGACATTGGGGACAATGGGGGGATATTGGGGTTCAATGGGGGTGCTGGTGACATCCGTGCCCCCCCCCCAGTCAGGACCCGGGGGAACCCCTGCACTTTGAGGAGGTGCCGGGCACTGGCGATGACCCCGAGGACCCCCAGGAGGGGGGGGGCAATGGTAAGAAGGGCCGGGGGGGGGGGGGCTCAGTTACTTTGGGGTCACCCACATTTGTATCCCCCCCCCCTTCCAGGGCTGCGCCAGCGCCGAGGACCCTCAGAGAAAGGGGGTGCCCCCTCTCGCCCCCCCCCGGACCCTTTGACGTGGTTCGGGGTCCTGGTGCCCCCCTCCCTGCGGAGGGCTCAGGGCTCCTTCACCCAAGGTGAGGGGACCCCAAAAGGGGGGGGGGGGGGGGGGGCTCTGCCCCACACGTGGGGGTCTCAAAGGGGTCTCTGCCCCCCCCAGGGGTGACGCTGGCGCTGGAGGTGGCGGAGCTGCAGAGCGCGGTGACGGCGGCAGCGGAGCGGTACCGGGCCCTGCGGCGGAGGCAGCGGCGCCCCCGTGTGGACACCGAGGGCAAAGGTGGGGGGGGGCCGAGGGACAGCAGCGCCGTGGGGGACACTGAGCCCCATGGGTGACGGGGGGAGCTATGGGGACATTGAACCCTATGGGGGACATTGAACCCTATGGGGGCCACTGAGCCCCATGGGGGACATTGAACCCTATGGGGGACACTGAGCCCCATGGGTGACGGGGGGAGCTATGGGGGACATTGAACCCTATGGGGGCCACTGAGCCCCATGGGTGACATTGAACCCTATGGGGGATATTGAGCCCCATGGGTGACGGGGGGAGCTATGGGGGACACTGAGCCCCTCGGGTGACATTGAGCCCCATGGGTGACATTGAACCCTATGGGGGACACTGAGCCCCATGGGTGACATTGAACCCTATGGGGGACATTGAGCCCCATGGGTGACGCTGAGCCCCATGGGTGATGCTGAGCCCCACACGTCCCCTCCCAAAGGTGACCTGGAGCTGCACGAGGACCCTGCGGGTAACATGGAGCCCATCTGCGGGTGACAGTGACATCACCGCTCAAAACAGTGACATCACAACACGTGACAATGACATCACCGCTCAAAACAGTGACGTCAGCATTGGTGACAGTGATGTCACCGCTTGTGACGTGTCACCATATCCCTAATAAAGACAACGGCAGCCGCCGGTTTTGTGTCACCGTTGTCCCCACTATGACATCTCTGTCCTCATCTCGGTGCCACTATGACATCACTTTGTCCCCATTTTGGTGCCACTATGACATCACTGTGACATCACCATGTCCCCATCGGTGCCCCTATCCCGTCCCCTGGTACCCATCTTGGTACCACTATGACATCACTATGACATCACTCTATCCTCATCTCGGTGCCACTATGACATCACTTTGCCCCATCTCGCTGTCACTATGACGTCACAGTGACATCACTACACCCCCATCTCAGTGCCCCTATCCCATCCCCTGGTACCCATCTTGCCCCCCCCTTCCCCCCCCATCCAATGGCAGCCGCCCCCCTTTGCCAATCTCTATGTTTATTGGTCAGGTCCCCCCTTACCCCGCCCCCAAGGCCCCGCCCCCCCCGGCGGGCGAGACCAAGACAACCACGTGGGGGGGGGGCTCTGTGTGTGTGTGGACAAAGGGGCGGGGTTTCGCGGGAAGGGGCGTCTCCTGTGAATGCCGCGCCCATAAGGGGCGGGGCTTAGCGAGGAAGAGGGCGTGCCCCGTGTCGGCTCCGCCCACAAGGGGGCGGGGCTTAGCGGATGCTGTACCGCACGTAGGGCACCTCGATGTCGGCGTCGCTGTCGTCGTTGCAGCAGAGCTCGAAGACCAAGGCCTTGACGTGGCGGCCCAGCTTCTTCTTGGAGACCCGCGCCACGATCTCCGTCATCCTGCGGGGGGCGGGAGGGGCACTTGGGGGGCTCGACCCATAGAGAGGGAGCCCCATAGGGACATGGTCATGGGGGGGAGCAGCACTTGGGGGGCTTGACCCATAGAGGGGGAGCCCCATAGGGACATGGCCATGGGGGGGTGCAGCACTTGGGGGGCTCAACCCATAGAGAGGGTGCCCCATAGGGACATGGCCATGGGGGGGGTGCAGCACTTGGGGGGCTCAACCCATAGAGAGGGTGCCCCATAGGGACATGGCCATGGGGGGGGTGCAGCAATTGGGGGGCTCGACCCATAGAGGGGGAGCCCTATGGGGACATGGTCATGGGGGGGGAGCTGCACTTGGGGGGCTCGACCCATAGAGGGGGAGCCCCATAGGGACATGGCCATGGGGGGGTGCAGCACTTGGGGGCCTCGACCCATAGAGGAGGAGCCCCATAGGGACATGGTCATGGGGGGGTGCAGCACTTGGGGGGCTCGATCCATAGAGAAGGAGCCCCATAGGGACATGGCCATGGGGGGGTGCAGCAATTGGGGGGCTCGACCCATAGAGGGGGAGCCCTATGGGGACATGGTCATGGGGGGGGAGCTGCACTTGGGGGGCTCGACCCATAGAGGGGGAGCCCCATAGGGACATGGCCATGGGGGGGTGCAGCACTTGGGGGCCTCGACCCATAGAGGAGGAGCCCCATAGGGACATGGTCATGGGGGGGTGCAGCACTTGGGGGGCTCGATCCATAGAGAAGGAGCCCCATAGGGACATGGCCATGGGGGGGTGCAGCAATTGGGGGGCTCGACCCATAGAGGGGGAGCCCTATAGGGACATGGCCATGGGGGGGAGCTGTACTTGGGGGGCTCAACCCATAGAGGGGATGCCCTATATGGTGTCACCCTATAGGGACATAACTGTGCAGTGGGAGCAGCACTTGGGGGCTCAACCTATAGAGGGTATTGACCCATAGGGGATGCCACCCCATAGGGTGGTTATCAGCCCTCGGTGACCTCGACCCATAGAGGATGTCACCCCATAGGGCCACGGTGGCCATGGGGTGGGAGCAGCCTTGCAGTGGGCTCAACCCATAGAGGATGCCACCCTATAGGATGCCACCCCTACATTCTATGGGGCGGTGTTCTATGGGGCCATGGAGAGACCCCAGCTCGTGTTGACCCCCAACCCTATGGTTACACCCTATGGGGCTGCCTCCACATCCAATCCCCATTGAACCCACACCCCCTCAATGGGACAACCTCCTTCACCCCAAACCTCACTCCCCCCCCCCCCATGGGTGCCCCCCACCCATGGGTGCCCCCCCCCCATGGGTGCCCCCCATGGCCTACGGTTGGTCGTGGCGCTCGCGCAGCTTGGCGGGGGGCATGAAGAAGGAGTAGAGCATGGAGACCCCCTGCGACAGCATCGTGATCTCCAGCCGATGCTCCCTCTGTGGGGCACAGAGCAAGGGACCCATGGGTGCCCCATAGCAACCCACAGCACCCCACAAGTGCCCCCCCTCCCCCCCCCGGGGCTCCCAGTAGGTCCCAGTACCTTGAAGTAGGCGAGGAACTGGCGCAGGGTCATCTCCTGCCCATCCGGCTGCAGCCCCTGCACCTCGAACCGGTCCCACAGCGTCCACTCCACCTCATAGTACTGGGGGGCAGACCCATAGCAAGGGGTCAGACCCATAGAGAGGGGGCAGACCCATAGCGAGGGGGCAGACCCATAGCGAGGGGTCAGACCCATAGAGAGGGGGCAGACTCATTGCGAGGGGTCAGGCCCATAGAGAGGGGGCAGACCCATAGAGAGGGGGCAGACCCACAAAGAGGGGTCAAGCCCACAGAGAGGGGTCAGGCCCATAGCGAGGGGGCAGGCTCATAGCGAGGGGCAGGCCCATAGAGAGGGGTCAGTCCCATAGCGAGAGGACAGGCCCATAGAGAAGGGGCAGACCCATAGCGAGGGGCTTGGACCCATGGTGAAGGGGAACAAGGACCCAGGCTGGGCAGTTGGGGGTCACCAGGGCCGTGGGGTGACTCGGGCCACCTCCAGGGTCTCCCACCACCCACAGGTATGGGGCTGGGGTTCTATGGGGCCGGTTTCTATGGGGATGGGGTTCTATGGGGCCAGTTTCTATGGGGCTGTGTTCTATAAATCCACGTTCTAGGCCTCCATATCCTATAGTTGTGTTCTATGGGTCCGGTTCCTATGGGTCTGTGTCTATGGGCCCAGTCTCTATGTGTCCATGTCCATGTGTCCATGTCCACGGGCACGGTCCCTGTGTGTCCACATCCTATGTGTCCCTGTCCATGTGTCCATGTCTATGGGTCCATGTCTATGGGTCTGTTCCCTATGTGTCCATGTCCATGTGTCCATGTCTATGGGTCCATGTCTATGGGTCTGTTCCCTATGTGTCCATGTCCATGTGTCCATGTCTATGGGTCCATGTCTATGGGTCTGTTCCCTATGTGTCCATGTCCCTGTGTCCATGTCTATGGGTCCATGTCTATGGGTCTGTTCCCTATGTGTCCATGTCCATGTGTCCATGTCTATGGGTCCATGTCTATGGGTCTGTTCCCTATGTGTCCATGTCCATGTGTCCATGTCTATGGGTCCATGTCTATGGGTCTGTTCCCTATGTGTCCATGTCCATGTGTCCGTGTCTATGGGTCCATGTCTATGGGTCTGTTCCCTATGTGTCCATGTCCATGTGTCTGTGTCTATGGGTCCATGTCTATGGGTCTGTTCCCTATGTGTCCATGTCCATGTGTCCGTGCCCACAGGCCCGGTCCCCATGCACCCACTGGCCCGGCCCCCACAGGCCTGGCCCCCACAGGCCCAGTCCCCATGCACCCACAGGCCCTCTCCCTATGCACCCACAGGCCCAGTCCCCACAGGCCCAGTCCCCACAGGCCCAGTCCCCATGCACCCACAGGCCCACTCCCTATGCACCCACAGGCCCGGCCCCCACAGGCCCAGTAACCACAGGCCCGCTCCCTATGTACCCACAGGCCCAGTAACCACAGGCCCGCTCCCTATGCACCCACAGGCCCGGTCCCCACGCACCCACTGGCCCGGTCCCCACGCACCCACAGGCCCGGACCCCACGCACCCACAGGCCCGGTCCCCATGCACCCACAGGCCCGGTCCCCATGCACCCACAGGCCCGGTCCCCACAGGCCCAGTCCCCACAGGCCCGGTCCCTCTGCACCCACAGGCCCAGTCCCCACAGGCCCGGTCCCCACAGGCCCGGTCCCCATGCACCCACAGGCCCAGTCCCCACGCACCCACAGGCCCGGTCCCCACGCACCCCCCGCCCCGCTCCCCCCAGCCCCTCACCTTGTTGCGGGGGCAGGCGATGGGCTCGGAGAAGCCGAGGAAGGGCAGGGCCAGGTTGAGGAAGCCGTTCTTGTAGGAGCCCAGCCGGCGGTGGCCCTGCACCAGCTTGAGCAGCTCCAGGCAGCCCAGCCCCACCACGGCCGCCGTCGTCGTGGCGATGGCCGGGATGATCTTGCCCGCGATCAGCTTGCTCTGCCCGCACACACACGGCCTACAGCGCCGGCCCGGCAGCGCGCGGGGCCCTGGGGGGCCTATGGGGCCGCTATGGAGCCCTGTGGGGCCGCTATGGAGCCCTGTGGGGCCACTATGGAGCCCTGTGGGGCCTCTATGGAGCCCTATGGGGCCTCTATGGAGCCTCTATGGATCCCTATGGGGCCGCTATGGAGCCCCATGGGGCCGCTATGGAGCCTCTATGGATCCCTATGGGGCCGCTATGGAGCCCTATGGGGCCGCTATGGAGCCCTGTGGGGCTGCTATGGAGCCCTGTGGGGCCTCTATGGATCCCTATGGGGCCACTATGGAGCCCCATGGGGCCACTATGGAGCCCCATGGGGCCACTATGGAGCCCCATGGGGCCTCTAAGGAGCCCTGTGGGGCCGCTATGGAGCCCTGTGGGGCCGCTACGGAGCCCTGTGGGGCCGCTACGGAGCCCTGTGGGGCCGCTACGGAGCCCTATGGGGCCTCTATGGAGCCCTATGGGGCCGCTAGGGATCCCTATGGGGCCGCTAGGGAGCCCTATGGGGCCTCTATGGAGCCCTATGGGACCCTATGGAACCCTATGGGGCCCTATGGATCCCTATGGGCTGCCCAGGGACACAAATGGGGCCTCTATGGATCCCTATGGGGCCTCTATGGATTCCTATGGGCTCCCCACGGACCCCTATGGGGCCGCTATGGATCCCTATGGGCTCCACATGGACCCCCATGGGGCCGCTATGGACCCCCATGGGCTCCCCATGGACTCCTAGGGGGCCGCTATGGATCCCTATGGGCTCCCCATGGACTCCTATGGGGCCGCTATGGGCTCCCCTTAGAGCCCTATGGGGCCTATAGGCCCTCTACAGCTGCCTATGGGCTCTCTATAGAGCTTACAGCAGCCACAGGCCCCCCCCATAGCACCCACAGGGCCCCCCCATAGCATTCTCCATAGCACCCCCACAACACCCACAGGCCCCCATAGACCCACAGTATCCAAGGACACCCCTGATATCCATGGGACCCCATTGAAAACCTCTAACAAGACCATGGGACCCCCATAGCACCCATAGGAACCCCCATAGCACCCACAGGAACCCCATAGCACCCATAGGAACCCCCATAGCACCCACAGGAACCCCCATAGCACCCACAGGAACCCCCATAGCACCCATAGGAAACCCCATAGCACCCATAGGAACCCCCATAGCACCCACAGGAACCTACAGAGCACCCATGGGCCCCCCATAGCACCCATAGGAAACCCCATAGCACCCATGGGCCCTCCCATAGCACCCATAGGAACCCCCATAGCACCCATAGGAAACCCCATAGCACCCATGGGCCCTCCCATAGCATCCATAGGAAACCCCATAGCACCCATAGGAAACCCCATAGCACCCATGGGCCCTCCCATAGCATCCATAGAAAACCCCATAGCACCCATGGGAAACCCCATAGCACCCATAGGAAACCCCATAGCACCCACGGGCCCCCCATAGCACCCATGGGAACCCCCATAGCACCCATGGGCCCCCCATAGCACCCACCTTGTGGCGGTCGGCCGGGGGGATGTCGTAGTTCTCCGCTCGCAGGTTGGAAGCAGCAACAATGAAATCCATGTGGAAGTTGGTGTCATCGTCCTGGGGGGGGGGGGGGGGGGGGCAGCACCCATGGGTGGGGGGCAGCACCCGTGGGTGCAAGGGGGAGCAGCCATGGGTGCTCGGGGGGGCAGCACCCACCTTCTCGAAGTCAATGGGGTACATACGGAACCCGCGCAGCTCCTCGGGGCTCGGCAGCGCTGCCTTCAGCTCCTCCAGGCGCCCGTCGTCTGGGGGGGGGGCACCCATGGGACCCCCATAGCACCCATGGGACACACAGACCCCATAACCCCTCCATCAGCACCCACGGGTCCCCCATAACCCCTCCATCAGCACCCACGGGCCCCCCATAACCCCTCCATCAGCACCCACGGGCCCCCCATAACCCCTCCATCAGCACCCACGGGCCCCCCATAACCCTCCATCAGCACCCACGGGTCCCCCATAACCCCTCCATCAGCACCCACGGTGCCCCATAACCCCTCCATCAGCACCCACGGGTCCCCCATAACCCCTCCATCAGCACCCACGGGTCCCCATAACCCCTCCATCAGCACCCACGGGTCCCCCAGAACCCCTCCATCAGCACCCATGGGTCCCCCATAACCCATCAGCACCCACGGGTCCCCCATAACCCCTCCATCAGCACCCACGGGTCCCCATAACCCCTCCATCAGCACCCACGGGTCCGTCCCCCCCCCCCAGCACCCATGGGTGCCCCCCCGCACCCATGGCGGTGCGGCGCTCTGCAGCTCCTGGTCGAGACGTGGATGCGGACCCCGGCCTTGGGGGCGAAGGGGGGCACCCGCACGTGGCGCAGGAGCTCGGCCACGGCCGCGCGGTCCCGGGAGCCCCCCAGCCCATAGCTCTGAGCAAAGAGGTTGGCGGCGGCCATCACGTAGTCCAGGTGCAGCGGCTGCGTGGGGGCACCCATGGGTGTCAGTGGGGGGCACCCATGGGTGTCAGTGGGAGCACCCATGGGTGTTATTAAGGGGCACCCATGGGTGTCAGTGGGGGCACCCATGGGTGTTATTAGTTATTAGGGGGTATCCATGGGTGTCAGGGAGGGGCAGATATGGGTGTTATTAGGGGGCACCCACGGGTGTCAGTGGGGGGCACCCACGGGTGTCAGTGGGGGGAACCATGGGTGTTATTAAGGGGCACCCATGGGTGTCAGTGGGGCACCCATGGGTGTCAGTGGGGGGGGAACCATGGGTGTCAGTGGGGGGGAACCATGGGCATCAATGGGGGGACCATGGGTGTCAGTGGGGCACCCATGGGCGTCAGTGGGGGGAACCATGGGTGTTATTAAGGGGCACCCATGGGTGTCAGTGGGGGGAACCATGGGCGTCAATGGGGGGCACCCATGGGTGTCAATGGGGGGAACCATGGGCGTCAATGGGGGGCACCCATGGGTGTTATTAAGGGGCACCCATGGGTGTCAGTTGGGGGCACCCATGGTTGTCAGTGGGGGCATCCATGGGTGTCAATGGGGGGCACCTATGGGTGTTATTAGGGGGTACCCATGGGTGTCAGGGAGGGGCAGATATGGGTGTTATTAGGGGGCACCCATGGGTATCAGTGGGGGGCAGATATGGGTGTTATTAAGGGGCACCCACGGGTGTCAGTTGGGGGTGCCCATAGGTGTTATTAGGGGGCACCCATGGGTGTCAGAGAGGGGCAGATATGGGTGTTATTAGGGGGTACCCATGGGTGTCAGTTGGGGGTGCCCATGGGTGTCAGTTGGGGGCGCCCATGGGTGTTATTAAGGGGCACCCATGGGTCTTATTAGGGGGCACCAATGGGTGTCAATGGGAGGCAGGTATGGGTGTTATTAAGGAGCACCCATGGGTGTCAGTTGGGGGTACCCAATGGGTGCTAATTGGGGGCACCCATGGGTGTCAATGGGGGCAGATATGGGTGTTATTAACGGGCACCCACGGGTGTCAGTGCAGAGCACTCACAGATGTTAAGGGGGGGCATCCACAGGTGTTAAAATGGGGGGCACCCATGGGTCTGAATGGGGGCACATATGGGTGACAATGGGGGGAGATATGGGTGTCAACAGGGGGCACCCATGGGTGTTAATTGGGGGCACCCATGGGTGCTAATTGGGGGCAGGAGGCACCCATGGGTGCCAGTGCAGAGCACACATGGATGTTAAGGGGGGGCATCCACAGCTTTTAAAGTGGGGGGACACTCATGGGTGTCAAGGAGGGGGCACATATGGGTGTCAATGGGGGGCAGATATGGGTGTTAACTGGGGGCACCCATGGGCGTCAGTAGGGGGGTGGGAAGGAGATGGGAACCTGCCAACAGTGATGGGTGGTACCCAAAGGGTGACAGACACTAAGGAAGGGTGATGGGACGGTGCCCAATGGCACCCAAGGGTGATGGAGGGCACCCAATGGTGACAGATGGCACCCAAGGGTGATGGAGGGCACCCAATGGTGACAGATGGCACCCAAGGGTGATGGAGGGCACCCAATGGTGACAGATGGCACCCAAGGGTGATGGCCAACACCCAAAGGTGATGCGATGGCACCCAAGGGTGCTGCTGCACTCACGTTGTCAGGGTCAAAGACCAATGGGTGGGGGCAGCGCTTGGGTCCCGACCAGAAGAGGGTCCCCGAGTTCGTTTTCTGTGGGGGGGAGACACAATGAGGACCCCCAATGAACCCCTATGGGTCCCACAGCACCCTGAGCCCCCAATGCACCCCTATGGGTCCCACAGCACCCCGAGCCCCCAATGCATCCCTATGGGTCCCACAGCACCCTGAGCCCCCCAGTGTATCCCTATGGGTCCCATAGCACCCTGAGCCCCCAATGCATCCCTATGGGTCCCACAGCACCCTGAGCCCCCCAGCGTATCCCTATGGGTCCCATAGCACCCTGTGCCCCCTCATGCACCCCTATGGGTCCTGTAGCATCCCAATCCCCAATGACCCCCAATGCACCCCTATGGGTCCTGTAGGATCCCAATCCCCAATGACCCCCAATGCACCCTTATGGGTCCTATAGCATCCCAACCACCCAATGACCCCCAATGCCCCCCTCTGGATCCCATAGCACCCTGAGACCCCAAATGTCCCCCTATGGATCCCAATGCCCCCCTCTGGATCCCATAGCACCCTGAGACCCCCAATGGCCCCCTCGGGATCCCAATGCCCCCCTCTCAATCCCATAGCACCCTGAGACTCCCAATGCCCCCCTCGGGATCCCATAGCACCCTGAGACCCCAAATGTCCCCCTCTGGATCCAATGCCCCCTCGGGATCCCAATGCCCCCCTCGGGATCCCAATGCCCCCCTCGGGATCCCAGAGCACCCTGAGACCCCCCCATGCACCCCTATGGGTCCCACAGCACCCTGAGCCCCCCCATGCCCCCCCCGGGTCCCGCAGCCCGCTGGGACCTGTCCCA
>CM077903.1:491009-531340 GCA_039720435.1 Amazona ochrocephala
TATAGCACACCTGGGGTACCTGTTGCCTGCCTGGGGTCCCTATAGCACTCCCAGGGTGCCTATAGCATCCCTGAGGGGCCCTAGAGCATCCCTGCTGCCCCCCCACTGTTCCCCACCACTTCACTATAACCGCCCTGACGTTACCCATAGCCCAAACCCCCCAGAGAACCCAAATGATGCCCCCAACGCCCCAAGGACCCCCCTACAGCACCCCCAAAACCCCCCACAGCACCCCAATGACCCCCCCCATAGCACCCAAGGCCCCCAGCGGGTGCTCACGGGCATCGACGTTGTCGAGGGCGTTGGCGACGCCATCGAGGGCCTCGAAGAAGTCATCGTCGTAGACGCGCTCGGTCTCGGGGCCGACGCGCTCGGGGCGGCTCGTGATGCGCAGCGAAGGGTTCATGGCCCGCACGGCCGCTGCCGCCCGCTCCGACTTCAGCTTCTGCAGGGGGGGGGCATGGAACATCGGGACATGGCCCCCCCGCTTTGGGATACCCCCCTCTTTGGGCCCCATCCAATCTCCAGTGAACATCAAGAGAACTTGAAGGTTGATGTTGGGCAACTTGAACCAACTCCATGTTGACAATGGCCAAGTGGAGCCAACCCAACCGTTGACAACGGCCAACTGAACCAAATGGGACATTGACATTGGCCAACTGGAACCAACCCAACCGTTGACAATGGCCAACTGGAACCAACCCAACCGCTGACAATGGCCAACTGAACCAAATGGGACATTGACATTGGCCAACTTGAATCAACCAAATGTTGACATTGGCCAACTGGAACCAACCAAACGTTGACAATGGCCAACTGGAACTAACCCAAACATTGACAATGGCCCACCTGAACCAACCCAAACATTGACAATGGCCAACTTGAACCAAATGGGACATTGACATTAGCCAACTCGAACCAACTGAATGTTGACAATGGCCAACTGAAACCAACCCAAACGTTGACAATGGCCAACCTGAACCAACTCAAACGTTAACAATGGCCAACTGGGACACTGCTGTTGGCCAACTTGAACCAACTCAAACACTGACATTGGCCAACCAGGATGGCGATGTTGGCCAACTTGAACCAACCTGAACCCCGACGTTGACCAACTCACTGTTGAGCATCTCGGACATGGATATTGGGTAACTCAAACCAACCTGAACGTTGACGTTGGCCAACTCAGACCTAACAGGACACTGACACAGACCAACTTGAACCAACTGAATGTTGACATTGGCCAAGTGGGACTAACTTGAACCCTGACATTGGCCAACTCAATACTGACCATCCGGGACATTGATCAACACAAAGTAAACCAGACGTTGACCAACTTGAACCAACTCAAACGTTGCCATTGGCCAACTTGAACCAACTCAAACATTGACTACGGCCAACTCAAGCCAATCTGAATGTTGACATTGGCCAACTCAAACCAACTCGGACATTGACATTGGCCAACTGCGACACTGACAGTGGCCAACTTGAACATGGACGTTGACCAAATCCAACCTTGTCCAACCTGAACGCTGACAATAACCAACCAAACACTGACATCTTAATGGTGGCCCCCGAAGACTCCACCCCCTTCCTCTCTACCCCATAGGCTCCTCCCCCCTTGCCCCCACCCCTCACCGTGACCATCCCAAGGCCGGAAGAGGAACTGGCGGTTGAGGTTGGACTTCTCGATGGTGTCCATGTCAGTGACAGTGATGGAGCCCTCGGGGGCCGCAGCCCAGCCCCATCATGGCGAAGTTCTTCAGCAGCTCACAGCCGATGGCTCCTGCACCCACCTGAGCACAGGGGACACGTGGGGACACGTGGGGACACGTGGGGACACAGCCTAAGGTGGCCCATGCGCAGTTGGGGACACATGGATGGGATGAGGGACATTCATGGCTGAACAGCGACACCTGGGGACACTCTGAGGACCCATAGGAACATGTGGGGAGAGCCGTGAGGAGGCTTGGGGACACATAGGGACACATGGGGACAGGGAGGGGACACTGACCACAAAGTACTTCTGGGCTCCCAGTTTGGCCTGCAGGTCGGCCCCCGAAACACCGCGATCTGCCCGTCGTAGCGGCTGTTGCGCTAGGGACAACCCAAGGTGTCACCCGGACGTGTCACCCTGCCATGGGGACACACCCAGGACCACGAAGCCACCCTAAGGGGGGCAAGCACCAAGGCATGGGTGCCCCCAGGGTGATGGCCAGCCCATGGGTGCGCAAGGGATAACGTCAACCCATTGAGATGCCCACATATGGGCGCCCTATGGCTAATGCCAATGCTAATAACACGTTCATGTCAAGGAGAGGGCACCCATGGGTACCTCACGATGGGTGCTAACCCTAAGATGACCCCCAGCTATGGGGCTCCACATAAAGCTGGTGAACCCATTGGTTTCCTCAAGGAAGTGTCCACCTCATGGTCAATCCCACCCCAACCCAAGGAGATGCCCACCCACGGGTGCCCCTAAGGTGGTCAAGCCATGGGTGTCCTGTGACCAATGTCCGTTCCCAAGGAGATGCCCACCTAAAGGGGGTGTCCACAAGGAGAGCGCCCACCCATGGGTGTCCCCAGAGTAACAACCAACCCCATGGGCATCCCCAACCCATGGGTGCCCTATGAGCAACACCTACCCCAAAGAGATGCCCATAAGGAGGGTGACCACCCATAGGTGTCCCCAACCCATGGGTGCCCTATGAGCAACACCTACCCCATAGAGATACCCATAAGGAGGGTGCCCACCCATAGGTGTCCCCAGTGAAACAACCAACCCCATGGGCATCCCCAACCCATGGGTGCCCTACGAGCAACACCTACCCCAAAAAGATGCCCATAAGAAAGGTGACCACCCAAAGAGCTGACCAACCCCATGGGCACCCTCAAGAGGGTGCCCCCCACCCATGGGTGCTCACCGGGCGACACTGCTCCTCGGTCAGAACCGTCTCTTTGTTCTCCTCGGGGAGACATTCCAGGGCGTCAAAGTAGAGCCATTGGGTGATGGGGGGTGAACTTCCCGGACACCGCCTGCACCACAGACCCCATCAGGAGACCCCCATGTCCATGGAGGGCACCCACCTGTGGGATGGGACCCCCCCGGATGGCCAAGGAGAGGACCTGGGTGTCGGTACCTTCATGACCTCCTGTGCTGCCAACCCCCCGATGAAGGCGTTGACCGGGGCCAGGTCTCCGGTGGCCTGGAAGGCCAATTCCTGCAGCAGCTTCTCATCCAGCTCCACTCCTGGGGCCAGGTCCCGGGTCAAGGCCACCATCTCGGCTGCGTCACCCTAAGGGGGGGACACACACTTTGGGTTGGGGACAAGCAGGGGGGACCCCGTGGTGACAGCACAAGATGGGATGGGGAAGTGTTGGAGAAGGAACTGCTGTGGTGTCCATGTGCTCCATGGTGGTGGCAGTGTTTCAATGGCTCCAATGTTCCACTATGTCCCAACAGCTCCCTGTGTCCCACCATGTCCCACCACATCCCAACTCCATCCGTACCCCACATCTCAACATCTCCAACATCCCACCACATCCCAACTCCATCTGTACCCCATCACATCCCAACTCCATCCATACGCCACATCCCAACATCTCCGATGTCCCACCACATCCCAGCCCCATCCATACCCCACATCCCAAACCCATCCATACCCCACCGCATCCCAACCCCATCACATCCCAACATCTCCAATGTCCCACCATGTCCCAACTCCGTCCATGCCCCACCACATCCCAATCCCATCCATACCCCACATCCCAACCCCATCCATATCCCACCACATCCCAACCCCATCCATACCCCACCACATCCCAACCCCATCCATATCCCACCACATCCCAACACCTCCAATGTCCCACCATGTCCCAGCTCCATACCCCACCACATCCCAACATCTCCAATGTCCCAACTCCATCCATACCCCACCACATCCCAACACCTCCAATGTCCCACCATGTCCCAACCCCATCCATACCCCACCACATCCCAACATCTCCAATGTCCCACCATGTCCCAACCCCATCCATACCCCACCACATCCCAACATCTCCAATGTCCCACCATGTCCCAACCCCATCCATACCCCACCACATCCCAACACCTCCAATGTCCCCACCATGTCCCAGCTCCATCCATACCCCACCACATCCCAACACCTCCAATGTCCCACCATGTCCCAGCTCCATCCATACCCCACCACATCCCAACACCTCCAATGTCCCACCATGTCCCAACTCCATCCATACCCCACCACATCCCAACCCCATCCATACCCCACCACATCCCAACACCTCCAATGTCCCACCATGTCCCAGCTCCATCCATACCCCACCACATCCCAACACCTCCAATGTCCCACCGTGTCCCAGCTCCATCCATACCCCACCATACCGCACCACCTCCAACACCCCCCAGCTTCCCCACACCCCCACCCCGATGACAGCCCCACGGTGGCCCCCACGTCCCCACCTGGTGGCGTGGCCGTGGCGCGTGGCCGCGCTGGGCCATGAAGCGGTGCAGGCCCTGCCAGCCCCAGTGCAGCATCGGGGGCCTCTCGGCCTTGGCGAAGTCGGTGACCATCAGCTCCGGTTCCACCAGGGACTCCCGCAGCCGCTTCTGCCATGGAGGGGGGGGGCACACAACAACGGTGAGCACACAGTGCCCCCCCCCAATGCCCCCCCCCCACAGGGCCCCCCCAGTGCCACTCACGAAGCGGATGTGTTTGGGCATCTTGACCTGGGTGACGATTCCCCCCCGCACGTAGTCCCCGAAGTCGCTCGTGTCCCCGATGCTGAAGGTGTAGGGCCCTGTGGGGAGGGGCTGTCACCGGGGACCCCCACACAGGGACCCTATAGGAGGGCCCCACATCTCCATAGCCCCCTATAGAAAGGCTCCAGGTCTCCATAGCCCCCTATAGAAAGGCTCCAAATGTCCATAGTCCCCTGTAGAAAGGCTCCAGGTCCCCATAGTCCTCTCTAAAACGGCCTTAACTCTCTATAGTTCTCTATAGAACGGCTCCAGATACCTATAGCCCCTATACGAAAGCCTAGGTATCCATGGCCCTCTATAGAAAGGCTCCAGGTCTCCATAGCCACCTACAGAAGGGGCTCCAGGTCTCCATAGCCCCCTATAGAAGGGGTCCACATCTCCAGAAGCCCCCATAGAAGAGACCCAAACCTTCAGAACCTCCTACAGAAGAGCCCCAAGCACCTATACCCCCCCATAGAAAGCCCCCAGATGCCCATAGCCCCCTATAGAAGGGGTCCACATCTCCAAAAGCCCCCATAGAAGAGACCCCAAACCTTCAGAACCCCCTATAGAAGAGCACAAGCACCTATACCCCCCCATAGAAAGCCCCCAGGTGCCCATAGCCCCCTAAGAAGCCCATAGGGGTCGGTCAGGGCTCACCGAGGACGCCGGGGATCTCGACGGGGCCGCAGGAGTTGAGCTGCTCCATCCCTTCCACCTCGGTGAAGGTGACGAAGTCGCCCGTCTCGAAGCCGTGCCGGGCCTCATCCAGACACGTCACCTCCCCTGGGCAGCCCTGGGGGGGGCGGGACACGGCATCAATGGGTGCTGAGCACCCCCCCCCCAGCATCGCTATATGGGTCCTCTATAGGGGCTACAGGTACCTTGGTCACCATGGAAACCATGGCGCTGAGGGGCTGCTCCCCGTTGGTGTCTGTCACCACCATGTCGTCCCGAAGTCACAGAAAAGAGCTGGCTGGGGGGGGGAGAGGGGGGGGTCAGGGAGAGGGGATGGGGGGGGCCCCGAAAGGGACCCAGGAGACCCCCAAAAGGGGCCCAAAAGGGACCCAAGGGGACAGGGGACCCCAGAAGGGGCCCAAGAGAACCCAGAAGGGACCCAAAGGGAACAGGGGGACCCCAAAAGGGACCCAGGAGACCCCCAAAAGGGGCCCATAAGGAACCCCAAAAGGGACCCAAGGGGACGGGGGACCCCACAAAGGACCCAAGTGACCCCCAAAAGGGACCCAAGGGGAACAGGGGGACCCCAAAAGGGACCCAAAAGAACCCCTAAAGGGACTCAAGGGGACAGAGGAGCCCGAAAAGGGACCCAAGAGACCCCTAAAAAGGGACACAGGGGGAGCCCAAAAAAGGACCCAAAGGGATCCAGGAGGACCCCAAAAGGCACCCAAGAGACCTCCAGGAAGGACCCAGGGGGAAAAGGAGCCCAAAAGGGCCCAGGGGGACCCCAAAGGGGACATGGGGGGGACAGGAGACCCCCAAGAGGGCCCCTGTGGGGCTCACCCGAAGAGCCCGCGGGTATCGGCCACCACCAGTTTGATGCCATGGCTGTGGCAGAAGTCCCCGACCCAGAGCTGCTCCTCCAGGGCTGAGTTGGTCAAAACCACGACCTATGGAGAGCCCCATGGCTGTGGGTCCGGCCCCATGGCCGTGGGTCCGGCCCCATGGCCCCCAGGGCAGGGGACACACAAATAGGAGGCCATTGGTGCGGGAATCAGGGGTTAGGGGGTACAGGCGGCCGTAGAGGTACAGGCGGCCGCACAACCGTGGTGATGGATGGGCAGAAGGACACCAAATGGGACGGGGAGGGGTGAAAGAGGGGGTGCAGGGGATACAGGAGGCCTTGGGCACCCAAGCGGTACAGTCAGACACAGTCAGACACACGCGACAGGCGGACATTGAAGTACAAGGAGGTGGAGGAGATACAGGCAGCCGAAGGTGGCTACAGAGAGGTGTAAGGGGTACAGGCAGCCAAAAGGGGGGGGCACAAGGAAGTGTACGGGACACAGCAAAAAGGGGGGCACAGGGATGCGTAGGGGTTACAAACAGTCGAAGCGGGTACAGGCAGCCAAAGGTGAATACAGGAAGGTATAGGGGGTACAGACAGCCAAATGGGGGAGAGTGTAGGGGGTACAAGCAATCAAAGGGGGGGGTACAGGCAGCCAAAGAGAGAGCACATGGAAATACAGGGGTACAGGGAGGCATAGGAGTACAGGCAGCAAAGGTGGGTATAGGGAGGTGTAGGGGGCACAGGCACTCGGGGGGGGGGGTACAGGCAGCCAAAGGTGGGTATAGGGAGGTGTAGGGGGTACAGGCACTCGGGGGGGGTACAGGCAGCCAAAGGTGGGTAGAGGAAGGTGTAGGGGGCACAGGCACTCGGGGGGGGGGGGGGGGGGGTACAGGCAGCCAAAGGGGGGGCACAGCAGCCATGGGGGGTACCTGGAAGGCTGCGAGCAGCTCCTGGCTCAGGGGCTCTTGGCTGCTGCTCACGGCCACGTAGGAGTTGAGCTCTGCCAAGCGCGGCAGCGTCGCCTCCGCCCGGTTCTGCCCCACGTCCTCCTCCCGCAGGTAGAACTTGGGGGGGGGGACGGACACATAAAGGGGGGGGGTCAGAACCCAAAACAGCCCCAAAACAGCCCCAAATACACAGAAACAACATCAAAATACCCCAAGTACACAGAAACAACCCCAAAACAGCCCCAAATACACAGGAACAACCCCCAAAAGACCCCCAAATACATAAGAACAATCTCCAAGGGACTACGGGGGGGTTAGGAACCAAATGGAGAAGGGGGGAGGTTAAGGGGCATGGGGGGGATTTAAGAGTCCCGGGGGGGTATTTAGGTACCCTGGAGGGGGGTATTTACCCCCAAAGGGGGTATTTAGGTACCCTGGAGGGAATATTTACCCCCAGGAGAGTATTTATGTACCCTAGAGAAGATATTTAGCCCCCCAAGGGGGTATTTAGGTACCCCAGAAGGGAATATTTAGACCCTCAAGGCGTACATAAGGGTCCCAGGGGGCATTTATGTCCCAGGGGGCATTTAGCGCCCCAGAGGGGGTATTTAAAGACCATCAAGGCCACAAGCACCCCCAAAAGCAAATGGGGGGCTATTTATCTGCCCTGGAAGTGCATTTACCCCTCATCCCCTGGGGGGGCAATTCCCACATAGCTTAAATGAGAAAGGGGTACTTAATACCCCAGGAGCATCACCAAGGATTGATCCATTACCTTGGGAGGGGGATCACAACAACATTTAACCCCCTCATATACACACAACCCCCCCCCATTAATGAGGTTCAATGGCCCCATAGAAGGTGTTAATGCCCCAGGGGGGGGTTAATGAAGGAGCTCACCTGGGAGGCCAGGTCAGGCCATGCCGCGGGGTGGGGGTCGTGGAGGGTGACGGATTTGACCCCCCCCAGCACCAGGTTTTTGGCCACTTCCACCCCGAGGCCTCTGAGCCCTGAGACCAGGACATTGGACGTCTGCATCCGCTTCATGGCCTCGTGGCCCAGCACGTACCTGGGGGGGGACACACATGGAAAAGGGGGTTCAGGGCACCCCGTAATCCTTATGGGGACCCCCAAACCCTTATAAGGACCCCCTAAGGGCCCCCCCAGGGACGTAGCAATGGTTGGAAGTACCTGGGAGAGCCCATATCCATCGGGATGGCTCTAAATCCCCCCCCACCCCCAGCTTTAAAGGGCCCCAAATTCATGGACTCCCCCCATAGCCTAAATCCATCCGGATATCCCCAAGCACCTATGGAACCCCCTCCAAATCCATAGGAACACCCCGAGGCACCTATAAAACACCCTCCAAATCCACAGGGATACCCCCAAACACCTATGGACCCCCCCAAATCCATAGGGCCCCCCCCAACTCACAGCTGGCGGGAGTAGAGCCCCTCATCGATCTCGGCTTCGCCCCCGTTCTTCGCCATGCCCTGGGGGGGGAACAACGTGACAATGGCGTCAGATGGGGGGACACAACGTGACAATGGCGTCAGAGGGGGGGACACAACGTGACAATGGCGTCAGATGGGGGGACACCACGTGACAATGGCGTCAGATGGGGGGACACCACGTGACAATGGCGTCAGATGGGGGGGACACAACGTGACAGTGGCATCAGATGGGGGGACACAACGTGACAGTGGCATCAGATGGGGGGACACAACGTGACAATGGCATCAGATGGGGGGACACCACGTGACAATGGCGTCAGATGGGGGGACACAATGTGACAGTGGCGTCAGATGGGGGGACACAACGTGACAATGGCGTCAGATGGGGGGACACAACGTGACAATGGCGTCAGATGGGGGGACACAAGGTGACAATGGCGTCAGAGGGGGGGACACAACGTGACAATGGCATCAGATGGGGGGACACCACGTGACAATGGCATCAGATGGGGGGACACCACGTGACAATGGCATCAGATGGGAGGACACAACGTGACAATGGCATCAGATGGGGGGACACCACGTGACAATGGTGTCAGATGGGGGGACACAACGTGACAATGGCATCAGAGGGGGGGACACAACGTGACAGTGGCATCAGAGGGGGGGACACAACGTGACAATGGCATCAGATGGGGGGACACCACGTGACAATGGCATCAGATGGGGGGACACCCACTGGGTGGGGCTGAGACGGGACACATGGGTGCCACAGGGTGCAATGGGCTGGGGGACATCCAACGAAGGTGTGGGTGCTGTGGCACCATGGGAAGATGAATGGGGGGACAATGGGGGGGACACTTCCATTGAAAGGGGTGGTTCTGAGCATTACGGGGGGGACACATTGGGGACCCCCAGGTGACAACGGGTGACACCTCCATCAATGGGGGTTTCCTCTGAGCAGGGGCTGACAACAAGAGCAGAGACAGTGACAACGCCACCCCCAGGGGTGACAGCAGATGACAACCCCTGGATGAGGGGTGCTGAGCACCACAGTGACAATGGGGACCCCCCAGCAGGGCACCCCTATAGGTGTCTATAGGCATCCATATGGGTGGCAGGGGGTGACAGGGACCCAAGGGGGGGGGGGGACAGGGACCCAAGGGGGGGGGGGGACAGGGACCCAAGGGGGGGGGGACAGGGACCCAAGGGGGGGGGGACAGGGACCCAAGGGGGGGGGGACAGGGACCCAAGGGGGGGGGGACAGGGACCCAAGGGGGGGGGGGACAGGGACCCAAGGGGGGGACACTCACGTTGGTGGGGGTGGCGCTGGGGGACACGCTGGGTGGGACAGGGGCACGGTTGGAGCCCGTCGGTGGCTCAGACCCGGAGATGCGGCGCTTCTTCGACAGCGGGGAGCTGGACATCTATGGGACAGGGGGCACCGGAGCACCTATGGATCCCCTATATCCATAGGGACACCCACAAACACCTATGGACCCACTATATCCATAGGACACCCACAAGCACCTATGGATCCACTATATCCATAGAGACACTCACAAACACCTATGGACCCACTATATCCATAGGAACACCCACAAACACCTATGGATCCCCTATATCCATTGGACACCCACAAGCACCTATGGATCCCCTATATCCATAGGGACACCCACAAGCACCTATGGATCCCCTATATCCATAGGGACACCCACAAGCATCTATGGACCCACTATATCCATAGGGACACCCACAAGCACCTATGGATCCCCTATATCCATACGGACACCCACAAGCACCTATGGATCCACTATATCCATAGGGACACCCACAAGCACCTATGGATCCCCTATATCCATTGGACACTCACAAGCACCTATGGATCCACTATATCCATAGGGACACCCACAAGCACCTATGGATCCCCTATATCCATAAGGACACCCACAAGCACCTATGGACCCACTATATCCATAGGGACACCCACAAGCACCTATGGATCCACTATATCCATAGGGACACCCACAAGCACCTATGGATCCACTATATCCATAGGGACACCCACAAGCACCTATGGATCCCCTATATCCATAGGGACACCCACAAGCACCTATGGATCCCCTATATCCATAGGGACACCCACAAGCACCTATGGATCCCCTATATCCATAGGGACACCCACAAGCACCTATGGACCCACTATATCCATAGGGACACCCACAAGCACCTATGGATCCACTATATCCATAGGGACACCCACAAGCACCTATGGATCCACTATAGCCATAGAGACACTCACAAACACCTATGGACCCACTATATCCATAGGAACACCCACAAACCACCTATGGATCCCCTATATCCATTGGACACCCACAAGCACCTATGGATCCCCTATATCCATAGGGACACCCACAAGCACCTATGGATCCCCTATATCCATAGGGACACCCACAAGCATCTATGGACCCACTATATCCATAGGGACACCCACAAGCATCTATGGACCCACTATATCCATAGGGACACCCACAAGCACCTATGGATCCCCTATATCCATAGGGACACCCACAAGCACCTATGGATCCCCTATATCCATAGGGACACCCACAAGCACCTATGGATCCCCTATATCCATAGGGACACCCACAAACACCTATGGATCCCCTATACCCATTGGACACCCACAAGCACCTATGGATCCCCTATATCCATAGGGACACCCACAAGCACCTATGGATCCCCTATATCCATAGGGACACCCACAAGCACCTATGGATCCCTATACCCATTGGACACCCACAAGCACCTATGGATCCCCTATATCCATAGGGACACCCACAAGCACCTATGGATCCCCTATATCCATAGGGACACCCACAAGCACCTATGGATCCACTATATCCATAGGGACACCCACAAGGACCTATGGATCCACTATATCCATAGGAACACTCACAAACACCTATGGATCCACTATATCCATAGGGACACCCACAAGCACCTATAGATCCCCTATATCCATAGGGACACCCACAAACACCTATGGATCCCCTATATCCATAGGGACACCCACAAGCACCTATGGATCCACTATATCCATAGGGACACCCACAAGCACCTATGGATCCACTATATCCATAGGGACACCCACAAGCACCTGTGGACCCACCCCATATCCATAGGGACCCCCCAAGCACCTATGGATCCACCCCATACCCACAGACACCCCCCCCCATATCCATAGGGATACCACCATGGGGGGGGCATATGGTGACACGAGGGCACAGAGGGCTCTGTCACGACACCCCCCCCCCCAAGCTTAACATGGGGCGGGTCTTTCCCATCAGTTCCCATTAACGGGGGCTTCCCCTTAACGGAGGGAGGGGCCCCGTTAACGAGGGTCCCATTAAGAGCTCCCCATTACCGGCAATGGATTCGCGGGGTCCCATTACCGCCTGTCCCGGGGGGGGGGGGTCCGATTCCCATTACCGGGGTTCCATTCCCCTTCACCCGCCACCGGTACTGCCTGGGGGGGCCCCAAACCGGAAGGGTTCGATCCCATTGATTCCATTAACCGGGGCCCGGCTCCCATTCACCCGCCACCGGCCCTGCCTGGGGGGGGCCCAAACAGGGCGGGTTCGATCCCATTAACCGGGGCCCGGTTCCCATTACCGGGGCTCCATTCCCATTCACCCGCCACCGGCACTGCCGGGGGAGTGGCCCAAACCGGGGGGGCTCGATCCCATTACCGGGGCCCGGTTCCCATTACCGGGGCTCCATTCCCAAGCCCCCCCCACCCTCATCTCACCTCACCTCACCTCAGGCCTCCCACAGGCGGCTCCGCACTACCCGACGCCGGCTTCGCATTTAACCGGGTCTGGGGCTCCCCCCCCTCACAACCCCCCCCTCTCCCACACCATCCTCTCACCCCGGAGCCCCCCCACGGCCCCCCCCCGGTCCCGGCCCCCCCCCGCACCAATGATGCTGTCCAGGCCCCGCCGCCGGGTCCCGCCCGCTCCGCTCGGCTCCTCCGCGACAAGATGGCGGCGGCGGCGGCTGCCCCCCTCCGCCTCCTCCCTCCTCACCCTTCGCCCCGCCCACCGACCCTTCCTATTGGTCGGTGGCTCCCGGCGCCGCTCTCCTATTGGTTGGTTGCCTCCCGCCACCGCCCGCTTTCCACCCCGCAACAGGGAGGGACGAGGGAGGAGGGTGGGGCGCGCCCGCGCTGGCCACGCCCCCTTCCCCCCGGGACCCGGATGGAGGAAGCCACGCCCACACCCCCTCGCGCGCGCGCACGCGGGGGGACGGGGGCGGGGCCTCGTGACACAGCACCGCGCGCGGGGGGGTGTCAATAGAGGCCTATAGGAGCCTATAGGGTGTCTATAGGAGGCGTATGGGGGGGGATATAGGGGGTTATGGAAGCCAATGGGAGCCCACAGGGTGCCTATGGGGAAGGTATAGGAGCTTATAAGGGGCTATGGGCTGCCTACAGGAGCCTATGGGTGACTATGGGAGCCCATAGGTTGCCTAATGGGGAGGGTATAGGAGTCTATAGGGCCCTTTAGTGAGCCTTGGGAGTCCATAGGAGCTTCTGGGGGGATATAGAGAGCTATAGGAGCCTATGGGAGCTCATGGGGTGCTGATGGGGGCCTTTGGTGTGCTATGGGGGGGCTACAGGAGACTATGAGAGCCATAGGAGGCAATGAGTGGGGCTACAATGAGCTATGAGGAGCATGGAGGGAGGCTATAGGGGCCTGTTGGGGCCTATAGCAGGATGGGGGGGGGTGGGAGCCTATGGGGTATATAGGAAGCTCTGGGGCCCTATAATGGACTCTAAGGGGCTATAGGTGGCTACAACTGGGTGGGGGCTATGGGGACATATAGGTACCTATAGGTAGCCGGGAGGGGTAAGGGCTTGTGGGGGACCTGAGGGGGGTATAGGGGACCTATGGGGGTGATATGGGGAGCCCATAGGCACCCAGCAGGAGTTACAGGGGGCTGTGTGGGCCCTACAGGTGCCCAAATGGAGGTTATGGGGGCTGCAGGGGGACTATAGGGGTACTATAGGCACCCAATGGAAACTTGGGTGGGGGCATTCAGGGACCCTATGGGGTCTGGTGGGGGCTATAGGGACCCATGTGAGGTCTTATGGGGGCTGATAGAAGGGTATGATGCTCCAAAGGGAGAGGGGGTCTTGTAGGCTATAGGGGCTATGGCCATGTATAGCGGCTATGAACACATATAGGAACTATGGACACATATAGCACCTATAGGAGTTATGGGCATTTATGACAGCAATAGAAGCTATGCACACATATATGACTCATAGAAAGCTACGCACACGTATAGTAGATATAGGGGCTATGCATACGTAGAGGAGCTATAGGAGCTATGAACACGTATAGGAGATATAGGGGCTATGGATACGTATAGGAGCTATAGGAGCTATGCTACGAACACATGTAGATGTTATAAGGATTACAGACACATATAGCAGTTATAGGAGCTATGGACACATATAGAAGCTACAGTGGCTATGGGCTCATATGGAAGCTATAGCCGCTATGGACACATATAGGAGCTATGGCAACCATAGACACATATAGGAACTACAATGAGATATGGACATGTATAGGAGCTACACCGGCTATGAACATGTATAGGAGCTATAGAAGCTATGGACACATACAGGAACTATACTGAAGTACGGACAGGTATAGGAACTATAATGGCTATGAACACGTATAGAAGCTATAGGAGCTATGGGCACATATAGGAGCTATAGGAGCTATGAACACGTATAGGAGCTATAGGAGCTATGGACACATACAGGAACTATACTGAAGTACGGACAGGTATAGGAACTATAATGGCTATGAACACGTATAGAAGCTATAGGAGCTATGGGCACATATAGGAGCTATAGGAGCTACGGACACATATACGAACTATAGCGAAGTATGGACATGTGTAGGAACTATAGTGGCTACGGACGCGTATACGAGCTATAGGAGCTATGGACACGTATAGGAGCTATAGAAGCTATGGACACATATAGGAACTACAGCGAACTATGGACAGGTATAGGAGCTATAAGAGCTACGAACACGTATAGGAGCTATAGAAGCTATGGACACATGTAGGAACTATAGTGGCTATGAACACATATAGGAGCTATAGGAGCTATGGACACGTATAGGAGCTATAGGAGCTATAGGAGCTATGGACACGTATAGGAGCTATAGGAGCTATGAACACGTATAGGAGCCATAGGGTGCTATGGGGGGGGCACTACGCGACCCAGTTAACGGCTACACCAACCACGCGCAGCTTCAGCACCACGTGGTGTCGCCACCTGATGACATCACAGCGCCGCAAAGGCTACTGGGAGTTGTAGTCCAGGAGCCCGATAGAGGTTCAGCGCTTTATTCACAGCCCCATATGGAGGGGGAGGGGTGCCCATAGGGAGCCCCATAGGGTTCCATAGGGACCCCCCAAGGTGAAGGGGGGGGTCTCACTCGGGGGGGGGGCAGCGTGAGGCGCGCGGGGGTCGTAGTAGTTGGAGTCGAGCAGGGGCAGCCCCCGGCGTTCCCGCTCCAGAACCTGGATCTCGGCCTCGCGCCGGGCCCATTGCTGCAGCCTGAAGGGGAAAGGAGGGCAGGGAGCCGCTTGGCACCTATAGGCCCCCATAGGTCCCTATAGACCCCTATAGAGCCTATGGGTGCCTTTATGACCTTTGTATGACTTTCTATATATACACGTTAATGCAGAGCCCCACATGCTACCTTGGGGCCTCCGATGGGCCCCTACATCCCTTATAGGACCCTATAGAATCCACCTCAGCTCCCCTATAGAGCACCATAGACCTCTATAGACCCTCACAGATGCCCAACATCCCCTCATAAGCTCCCTATAGACCCCCATAGACCCCTATAAACCCTCATAGGCCCCCTATAGACCCCCATAGGCACCCAACATCCCCTCATAAGCCCCCTACAGACCCCCATAGACCCCCCAACATCCCCTCATAGGCCCCCTATAGACCCCCATAGAACCCTATAGACCCCCATAAACACAACATCCCCTCATAGGCCCCCTATAGACCCCCATAGACCCCCATAGACACCCCAACATCCCCCCATAGGCCCCCTATAGACCCCCATGACACCCAACATCCCCTCATAGGCCCCCTATAGACCCCCATAGACCCCCCCAACATCCCCTCATAGGCTCCCTATAGACCCCCATAGATGCCCAACATCCCTTTATGGACCCCATACAGACCCCCATAGACCCCCCAACATCCCCTCCTAGGCCCCCTCCAGCCCCCCATCGACCCCTCCAGACCCCCCATATCTCCTCAAAGACCCCTCCAGACCCCCCCCAGGTGCCCCCCATGTTCCCTTATCCCACTCCCTTGGCTTCCCAGCACCTTTCCCGGGGCCCCCATGGGGCTCTGCCCCCCCTCACCCGTAGTCGGGCAAATAATGGAGGAAGACGGAGCCGAGGACGATGGCGACGGAGACGCCGGCGAAGAACACGGCCCGCATGTTGAGGACGTCGACGTCCGGCTCGGCCGAGAAGCCGTGGAAGTCCGGGTTCTGCCGCACGGCCCCGGGTGGGACCCCAGCCCTGACCCATGGAGCCCCAACCACCCATAGAGCCCCAGAGAGCCCAACCCCCCCCATGGAGCCCCATAGAGCCCAACCCCCCCATGGAGCACCATAGAGCACCAACCCCCCCATAGAGCCCAACCCCCCCATGGAGCACCAACCGCCCCCCCCCGAGCCCCTTTTCCCCCCCTTAACTGCCCTAGCCCATGCCCCCAACGAGAGACCACAACCACCAATCAGAGCCTGGTTCCCCATAAGCCCCGCCCCCAAACTGAGACCACACCCCCAACCGCTGGCTCCACCTTCGCTAAGCCACGCCCCCTCTCAACCACCAATCAGCGTCTGGGTACTGTTAAGCTCCGCCCCAAAACTGAGGTCACGCCCCCATTCGTTGGCCACACCCCTCTGTGACCTCACAGCCACCAATCAGAGACTGGTTCTCCCCTAAGCCCCGCCCTAACGCTTAAGCCCCGCCCCAATCTGTGACTCCGCCCCCTCACATCGAGGCTCCTCCCACCTCTCCCTAAGTCCCGCCCTCTCCAAGCCCCGCCCACCTTCCTCTGCGCCACCGCCATTGGCTCCTCCTCGTGCGCGTCAGCTCCCAGAAGGCCCCGCGGCAGCGCCACGGCCCCCGGCGGTGCCTCCGAGCGCATCCGCGCCCCCGCGCGCAGCGCCCGCAGCGCCCTCCGCAGCGCCGCCATCTTCCCAGCGGAAGTCCCGCCCCTCCGCCTCCAACCAATCACTGAGCGCAGCCGCCGCCCTCTCAACCAATCCGGAACAAGCGTTCGATTGGCTCCGCCTCCTCGCTCCCGCGTGGCCAATCATAACGCTCCACCGTCCACCCTCCCACTTCAGGCTCTTCCGCAGCCAATCAGAATCCACAGCGGCAACACTCCCTCCCCTCTCACTCTCGTCCCGCCTCCTCTTTGCCGATTGCAAATGAAAAGCGTGGATTCGCTGATGGGCGGGCGGATGGACCAATGGGAGCGCGCAGGGGGCGGGTCCGGGGGGCGGGGCGGGGCGGACGCGGAGCGGCGCCGCCATTTTGCTGCTCGGGAGCGGCGGTGGCGGCGGCGCCGCTCGGAGAGGTCAGGGCCGACCGGGAGGGGCAGGGCCTAAACGGAGAGGCGGGGCCTAACGGGGGGGCGGGGCCCACTCCGCGGTCTCTGATTGGCTGGAAGGGGCGAGGGCGTGGCCACGCGCTGGAGCCCCGCGGAGGGGGCGTGGGCCCGTATGCTAATGATGGGGGCGGGGCACGACGGGAGTTTCTCATGGGGACACGTGGCTCCCAGTTCATCCCAGTCACCCTATGAGTACCCCGTAGACCCCCCCCAGTTCATCCCAGCGACCCCCACTCGGGTTACCTCAGCTCCACTCCCCTCCAGTACCCCCCCAATTGATCCCAGTACCCCCCAGTTACCTCCCAGTCACCTCTGGTGCCTTCCGCATTCATCCCAGTGCCCCCCAATAACCCCCCATTCGCGCTTCCCTCCCAGGTACCAGCACCATGGAGTACGAACGCAGGTAGGGGGGACCCCAAAACTGGGACCCTGGGGGGGGGGTGTGTGGCATTTGGGGACCCCAAAGTGGGGGGAAAGACAAGTGGGGCCCCCCAAGGGGAAAGGAGACATTTGGGGGGATCTCTATGGGGTGGATGGGACTTTGGGTCCCCCAAAGTGAGTGGGGAAGGGGCATTGGGGTTGCCCACATAGAGGACAGGCCCTTGGGGCCATTTGGACCCCCCCACAGGTGGCTCTATGGGTACCCCCAAGGTGGGGGGGGGGGAGGTGGAGGGACGGTTGGGGCCCCCCCTGATCTATTCCCCTCTCCCACAGAGGGGGCCGTGGGGACCGCACCGGCCGCTATGGGGGGGCCCCATCCTCTTCCGATGAAGGCTCCCGCACCCAGCGGGACCACGACTATCGCGACATGGACTATCGCGGCTACGGGGGCCCCCCCGAGGGCCCCTCAGCATCCGGGACCTCCTCTCAGGTGGGTACCACATTCCATCACGGATATCTCCCTGCGGGCAATGGATTCCCCCCCCCCATAACGATCTGATCCCCATTTCCAGGCCTATGAGGGCTCAGAGCCCCCCCGGAAGCGGGACCCCCCCCCGGCCCCCCCGACGCTGCCGTTCGGTGCCGATGGTGATTACCGGGACCAGGATTACCGTCCCGAGGCGGCCGAGGAGGAGCCGCGGGCGAGCACCATCGTGATGCTGCGCATGCTGCCCCAGGCCGCCACTGAGAACGACGTAAGCCACGCCCCCTCCGCTAAGCCCCGCCTCCTTGGCGATTGGGGGTGCTGGCCCTTTAACACCGCCCCCCCCCCATACGCTTGTAGCGCTGAGGCTGGGATGGGATTGCCCACGCCCTCTTTGAGGAGGCCACGCCCACTTAATTGCTTCCGTAGCGAAGCCACGCCCCCATCGTATAAACAATGTCCTGATTTGGTTAAGCCACGCCCACATCGGGCATAGCCACTCCCCCTTTGGTAAGCCACACCTACTTCGCATGTGACCACGCCCCCTCCCTGTAGGCCATGCCCCCCGAGGGCACTCCCATTACTTACAATGGGGGGAATGAGTTGGGGGTGTCCCCAATACCGAGGTCCCCCCCCAGTACCAAGGTGTTCCCCCCAATACCGGGGTCCCCCCCCCCAGTACCAAGGTCCCCCCCCCTGGTACCGAGGTCCCCCCCAATACCGAGGTCCCCCCCCAATACCGAGGTCCCCCCCCAGTACCGAGGTCCCCCCCCAGTACCGGGTCCCACCTTCGCCCTCTCCCCCCAGATCCGGGCGCAGCTGCAGGCGCAGGGGGTGCAGCCCCGCGAGGTGCGGCTGATGCGGAACAAGTCCTCAGGTGAGCGGGGCCCCCCCGGGCACTGCTGGGGGGGGGGCACCCATTCACATGGGTCCTTATGGGGGAGGTACCCAGCACCCCCCTGCGTCCCTTGGGTGGGGGGGGGGGGGGGGTGTCCTGCTCACGCTGGGGGGCACCCAGAGCGGCTGATCCCATCCTATGGGGCACATAAGGGCAGTGGTCCCATCTGTAGGAGCACCCAGGGCTGCTGCACCAGACTTAGGGGGCACCCAAGGGTGCTCATCCCATCCCCAGGAGCACCCAGGGGTGCTGCATTCAACCTAGGGAGCACCCAGGGGTGCTGAGCCCATCTCTAGGAGCACCCAGGGGTGCTGCACCTGACTTAGGGGCACCCAGGGGTGTCTGTTCCCACCTTAGGGGCACCCAGGGGTGCTGCGCCAGGCTTTGGGGGGCACCCAGGGGTGCCCATTCTCTCCCCAGGGGCACCCAGGGGTGCTGGTCTCGTCTCGAGGAGCACCCAGGGGTGCTGGTCCTGTCCCCAGGGGCACCCAGGGGTGCCGGTCTCATCCCTAGGGAGCACCCAGGGGGTGCTGTGCTGGACTTGGGGGGCACCCAGGGGTGCCCATCCCATCTCTAGGAGCACCCAGGGGTGCTGGTCCTGTTTTCTGAGGGCACCCAGGGGTGCTCATCCCCTCCCTAGGAGCACCCAGGGGTGCTGAGACACACAGAGGGGGCACCCAGGGGTGCCCACCCCCTCCCCAGGAGCACCCGGGGGTGCTGACCCATAGCTAAGGGGCACCCAGGGGTGCCCACCCCATGCCCAGGAGCACCCGGGGGTGCTGACCCATAGCTAAGGGGCACCCAGGGGTGCCCACCCCATGCCCAGGAGCACCCAGGGGTGCTGACCCATAGCTAAGGGGCACCCAGGGGTGCCCACCCCATGCCCAGGAGCACCCAGGGGTGCTGACCCATAGCTAAGGGGCACCCAGGGTGCCCACCCCCTCCCCAGGAGCACCCAGGGGTGCTGACCCATATCCTGGCGGCACCGAGGGGTGCCCACCCCCTCCCCAGGAGCACCCAGGGGTGCTGACCCATAGCTAAGGGGCACCCAGGGGTGCCTCCCTTCCACCCAAGGGGCACCCGGGGGTGCCGGACCCACATCCGCCCTTCTCCAGGAGCACCCGGGGGTGCTGCTCTTGTTCCCAGGAGCACCCAGGGGTGCTGTGCCTTAGCTGGGGGGCACCCAGGGGTGCCCATCTCCTACCCAGAGCGTCCCAGGAGCGCCTATAGGAGCTCATGGTCCACTTCAGGAATGCCACAGAGGTTTGAGGAGCACCCATAGGTGCCCGCACCCAACCCTGGGGGTCCCAGAAAGGTTCCAGGAGCACCCATGGGTGCTCTTTTTCACCCCCGGAAGTCCCAAGAGGCATCTCAGAGGCACCCAATGGTCCCCATTTCCACCCTGAGGGGTGCCTATACCCAACGTTGGGTGCTCCGTGCGCACCCATGGGTGCCCATTCCCTCCCAGGTGCCCATACCCCCATTGAGAGCAATGCCGGGAGCACCCATTCCCCACCAGGGGGTTCCCAGGGGCACCCATACACGGGGGGGGGGGGGGGGAGGGGGGGGGCACCCATGGGTGTTGTCCCTGACCTCCCCCCCCCCCCCGGCCTATTCCAGGTCAGAGCCGCGGCTTCGCCTTCGTGGAGTTCCACCATGTTCAGGACGCGGCGCGGTGGATGGAGGCCAACCAGGTGCTGGTCATGTGACAACACAGTCATGTGACACTCTCATGTGACAGCACTCCTACATGACAGCACCGTCTCGTGACAACACCCTCACGTGACACTCTCACGTGACACCAGCTTCGTGACAGCGCTGTCATGTGACACCATCATGTGAAACTCATGAGCACACTCTCATGTGACAACAGTGTCATGTGACTCTCATGTGACAGCGTTCTCATGTGACACTCACGTGATAACACCCTCACATGGCAACGCTCTCATGTGACACGTGATAGCAGCCTCACGTGACAACGCTTTCACGTGATGACACCCTCGTGCCACTCTCCTGAGCACCCCCTCACGTGACAGCACTCTCATGTGACACTCATGTGACAACACCCTCACGTGACAACACCCTCACGTGACATCACCCTCACGTGACATCACCCTCACGTGACAACACCCTCACGTGACATCACCCTCACGTGATGACACCCTCGTGACAGCACCCACTTGTGACAACAGCCTTACGTGACAACACTCACGTGATGACACTGTCATGTGACAGCACCCTGAGGTGACAACACCCTCACGTGACATCACCCTCACGTGGCAAAGGGGCCCAGGGGGGATCCCTCATGGGAGCCCTCGTGTGGGGCCCCAATGGGCTGAGGGCGGCACAGGGGTCACGTGACCCAGTGCCCACTGGGGCTGGGTGTGGGGCAGCCCCATAGCGACCTCCAGGCTCTCAATGGCAGCCCCATAGCCCCATAGCCTCATCCTATGGCTCTATGGGGGGCTGAGCCCCATTGATCACCCCAGGCCCCCCATTCCCCCCCCACAGCAAGGCCTGAGCCTGCTGGGGCACCGCGTGTCCCTGCACTACAGTGACCCCAAGCCCAAGATCAACGAGGATTGGCTCTGTGCTAAGGTGGGGGGGCCGGGGGGGGGGGGCTTATGGGGGTCTTGATGGGGTTTATGGGGGTCTGGGGGGGGTTATGGGGGTTATCGGTGGGTTTGGGGTGTTTATGGGGAGCTTATGGGGGTCCTGGGGGGGGATCTAGGGGGGGCTGGGGGGGTTATAGGGATCCTTGGGGCATCCTAATGTGGGTCTATGGGGGCCCTAAGGGGTTCTAAAGGGGGTCTGGGGGGGCCTTGAAGGGGCTTATGGGGGCTTGGGGGGTGTTTGGGGGGGTCCCGGGGGGGGTTATGGGGGGTCTATGGGGTGTGGGGAGGGGGATTGGGGGGTGCATTGGAGGATGTTGGGTGCTATGGGGGGTGCATTGGGGGATGTTGGGTGCTATGGGGGGGTGCATTGGGGGATGTTGGGTGCTATGGGGGGTGCATTGGGGGATGTTGGGTGCTATGGGGGGGTGCATTGAGGGATGTTGGGTGCTATGGGGGGTGCATTGGGGGATGTTGGGTGCTATGGGGGGGTGCATTGGGGGATGTTGGGTGCTATGGGGGGTGCATTGGGGGATGTTGGGTGCTATGGGGGGGTGCATTGGGGGATGTTGGGTGCTATGGGGGGGTGCATTGGGGGATGTTGGATGCTATGGGGGGGTGCATTGGGGGATGCTGGGTGCTATGGGGGGGTGCATTGGGGGATGTTGGATGCTATGGGGGGGTGCATTGGGGGATGCTGGGTGCTATGGGGGGGTGCATCGGGGGATGTTGGGTGCTATGGGGGGGTGCATTGGGGGATGTTGGGTGCTATGGGGGGGTGCATTGGGGGATGCTGGGTGCTATGGGGGGGTGCATTGGGGGATGTTGGGTGCTATGGGGGGGTTTGGGGGTCCCATAGTGTGGGGTGCAGAACTTCAAGCGCCGGGAGAAGTGCTTCAAGTGCGGGGTCCCCAAAGCTGGTGAGTGACCCAAAACCCCCGGATTTCACCCCAAAACCTCCACTCCCCCCCCCACCCCCATTTTGGGGTGAAACCACCCAATTTTGGGGGTCAACCTCTAACCTGGGGGGGTTTCAATGTGCTTTGGGGTGCAGAAGGAGAACAACGGGGCCCGGGGGGGCCACGCCCGGAGCTGGGGCCTGGGGGAGGGGGGGGGCTGCTGCCCCTGCCCCAACCCTATGGCCCTGCTATGGGGGGCACCGCGGGGGGGTCCCATGGTGGGACCGAGCCTGGAGCTGATAACGCCAATGACAGTGAGTGGGGGGGTCCTGAGGGGGGGGTTCTGTGGGTCCAAGGGGGGGGTTATGGGTCTCCAATTGGCTGTTATATGGGTCTGGGGGGGGATTAGGTGGGTCTAAGGGGGTATTACAGTGGTTTGAGGGGGGTTATGTGGGTCTAAGGGGGGGTTATGTGGGTCTAAGGGGGGTTGGGGGGTTATGGGTCTCCAAGGGGCTATTATATGGGTCGGGGGGGGGGGGGTATAGGGTTCCAGGGTCTGTTATGGGTGTCCGGGGGGGTTATGGGGGTCCGAGGAGGTGTCATTGGTACCCAGGGTGATGGTAGGGGTGCCCCAGAGGTGTTATAGGCATCCAATGGGATGCTATGGAGGTCCTGGGGGGTGCAACGGGTGTCCAATGGGGTGCTATGGGTGTCCAATGGGGTGCTATGGGTGTCCAATGGGGTGCTATGGAGGTCCTGTGGGGGGGCTATGGGTGTCCAATGGGGTGCTATGGGTGTCCAATGGGTGCCCTATGGAGTGCCCTATGGGGTGCTCTATGTGGTGCCCTATGTGGTGCCCTATGTGGTGCCCTATGGAGTCCCCTATGGAGTCCCCTATGGAGTCCCCTATGGGGTGCCCTATGGGTCCCAGCCTCCCCCTTTGCTGCCCCCCCGCAGCCATCATCCTGCGGAACCTGCACCCCCAGAGCAGCCTCGAGTCCATCCTGACGGCGCTCGCCCCCTTCGCCGCCCTCTCGGCCGCCAACGTCCGCGTCATTAAGGACCGACAGACGCAGCTCAACCGCGGCTTCGCCTTCGTCCAGCTCAGCACCATCGTGGTGGGTGCTGAGGACCCCCCTGGGGATGGGGGGACCCCACACACCCCCCTGGGGATGGGGTTTGGGCAGCCCCTGAGGCGCCACCTCCATCATGGGGCGGGGGGGGGGGGGGGGGTACGTGGAGGCCTGGACCCCCCCCAAAACGCTGTGTTCTGATTGGGGGGGGGCCCATAGGAGGCCTCGCAGCTGCTGCAGATGCTGCAGGCGCTGCACCCCCCCCTGCACATCGACGGCAAAAGCATCAACGTGGAGTTCGCCAAAGGCTCCAAGCGGTGAGGACACGCCCCCTACAGGCCACGCCCCTTTATGCCCCACGCCTCTTAAGTCCCGTCCTTTAGACCACGCCCCCTGCAGACCACACCCCCTTAAGCTCCTCCCTTCCTTAGACTCAATCCATTTAGGTCACACACCCCCGCAGGCCACGCCCCCCTGCAGGCCACACCCCCTTAAGCTCCTCCCTTCCTTAGATTCAATCCATTTAGGTCACACCCCCCCACAGGCCATGCCCCCTGCAGGCCAAACCCCCTTTATGCTCCACCCCTATTAAGTCCCACCCTTCAGGCCACACCCCATTTAGGCCATGCCCCATTAGGCTCCGCCCCTGTTATGTCCCGCCCCTTTAGACCACGCCCCCCTTTCAGGCCATGCCCCCTTAAGCTTCTCCCTTACTTAAGCCTAATCCCTGCAGGCCATTCCCCCCTTTAGGTTCCACCCCATCAAGCCCTCCCCTTTTAAACCACTCACCCTTTAGGCTCCACCCCCTTAAGCCCCACCCTTTAGGCCATGCCCCCTTTCAGGGCCCTCCTGTCATCAAGCCCCGCCCCCAAGCCCCAGCTTCCCTCTGTGCATGGACCCCCCCATGGGACTCCCCAAGCCCTGCCCTTGGCCCTAAGCCACGCCCACAACCCTTAGGCCAGGCCCACAGCAAGGCTCAGCCTATAGGAGGGCGCTAAGGGGAAGCTCAGGCCATGCCCCCTGCCTCTTAGCCCCACCCACAACCATGCTAAGCCCTGCCCACAGACAGCCCCCAGCCAATGGTTCTGCCCTTGCCTACAAGCCCCGCCCACATCACCCCGTGCCCCACCCACCGCCTTTTAGCCCCACCCACCTGCGCCTCGGGCCCCACCCACTGCACTAAACCCCAATCCCCGTCCCTGGCCCCGCCCCCTGCAGCGAGGCCCAGCCCCTGAGCCGAGGCCATGACCCCGCCCCCAGGGAGGTGCAGGGGGCGGGGCCAGGGGAGGGCCCACCCCGCGCCAGCGCCGCCTCCGTCGCCTCGACCGCCATCGCGGCTGCCCAATGGGCGCTGTCCCAGGTGGGCGGGGCTTGGGGAGGGGAGGGGCTTATGGAATGGGAGGGGGTGATGGAGAGGGGGGGCTCAGGGAATGGGGGGGCTTGGGAGGGCCGGGGCTTGGGAAGGGAAGGCGCTCAGCACAGTGGGCGGGACTTAAGGAAGGGTGTGGCTGTGGGTGGGTGGGGCTTTTACCAAGGGGGCGTGTCCTGACGTGGCCTCGCCCCTTCCCGCAGGCCGCCCCCGGCTCTGACACCACGTGGGCCGGGGGGGAGGAGCCTCCCAGTGACTTCAGCAGCTTCTACCAATCAGAAGAGACCTTCAGTGGCCCCGCCCCTTCCCTCTATGGCTCCGCCTACCTCAAGGGCTCTGCCGCCCCTCCCCCTGCCCCCACCCACTCCGGCCCCACCCCTTCCAAAGCTGATGGCCCCGCCCCTGGTAAGTGCCCCCCCCGCCATAGGACCCCATTGTGTGGGGCACTCCCCCCCTTCTCCATAGGATCCCATTGTGTGGGGGACCCCATAGCAGGGACCCCTAAGTGTGGGGCTCAGCCTGGGGGGCAGCTCCCTATATTAACGCATGACCCCCCCCCAGGTGCGGAGGAGCCGCCAGTGCTGAGCCTCGACCACACAGCGGGGGGGGGGGCCCTTCTCCCGTGCCCCCCAAGGAGCCCCCTCTTATCCCCCCCCCACTGCTGAGACCCCCAATGCTCCCCCCCAGGGAACCCCCCCCCAGGTATGTATGGGGGGGGGGATGGGGGGGTGGGGGCACACATAAAGATGGAGTGGTTTTGGGGGGGGGGGGGGTCAGGGGTCATATTTAGGGTCAATGGTGGTGGGGGGGATGTTGGGGTCCCTGGGGTAATGTTGGGGAGGTCCCCAAAATGGGAGGGGGGGATAGAAGGTGGGGGGGGGGGCAAAATGTGGGGACCCATAAGTTGGGGGGGACCCCAAATGCTTGGGGGGGGAATGATAAGAGATGGGGGAGGCCCTAAAATGGGGGGGGGGGGGGGCGATAATGGGGGCTTATGGGGTGATTGGGGGGGTTTGGGGGGGGTAATTAAGGGTGCATCTCATCGTTGTCCCCCCCCAGGCTTATACAGGGCCCCTCAAGGCTGAGACCGCCACCCCGGCCCCCAGCGGGCCCCCCCCTGCCGCCCCCCCCAGCTCAGAGTCCTATGGCCAATACCGTGAGTAGGGGGGGAATGGAGGGGGGGGGCATTGTGGGGGGGTCTATAGGGGTTATGGGGGGGCTATTGGGGGGATACTTATGGGGGTGGGGGGGTGAAAGGGTTTGGGGGGGTCCCAATGTGTTGGGCCCCCCCATGACCCCCTTCCCCCCCCCCATAGCGGTCCCTGATGTCTCCACCTATCAATACGATGAGACCTCGGGGTATTACTATGACCCCCTCACCGGGCTCTATTATGACCCCCACTCCCAGGTGGGTGATATTGGGGTGCAAAGGGGGGGGGGGACAGGGCCCCCCCACCCCCCATGGGGCAGAATTGGGGCCAAACGCTGCAGATTTGGGGGCTGAAAAGGTTGGGAGGGGTTTTGGGGTGAAAAATGGGGGGTTTGGGGGCTTGAAAAGGGGTTGGGGGGGGGAAGGGACCATTTTGGGGTCCATGGGGGGGGGGGGATTGGGGGGTCCTTGGGGTGGATTTGGGGGGGGGAGGGACTATTTAGGGCTCTATGGGGGGGAGGATTTGGGGTTCATTGCAGTGCATGGGGGGGGGATTTTGGGTGCCCCCCACCCTGAAACCCCCCCTGCCCCCCCCCCCCAGTACTATTACGATGCTGGAGCGGGGCAGTACCTGTATTGGGATGGGGAGCGCCGCACGTACCTGGCGGCCCCCCCCGCCGAGCCCCCCCCCGGCCCCCCCGGCCCCCCCAAGGAGCCCAAGGACAAGAAGGAGAAGCACAAGACCAAGACAGCTCAGCAGGTGAGCACCCATGGGTGCTGCCACCCCCCCCCCCCCAGCACCCATGGGGGGGGCTCAGCACCCCATTATCATGGACACCCCCCCCCAGAACCCAATAGGATCCTATGGATGTCAATGGGACATGGGGGTTGCCATAGAGAGCAATAGCACCCATGGGTGCTCATAGACCCCAGTAGTCCCCATGCATCCCTGTGTACCCCATTAGCACCCATGGGGCACCCCTGCACCCTAACAGCACCCGTGGGTTTCCATCGACCCAATAGCACCCATGGGTGCTCAGCAATGCCTGTGGGTCCTCATTGACCCCCATAGCACCCATGGGTCCGCATCTACCCAGTAGCACCCATGGGTGCCTAGGAACCACTATGGGTCCTCATCTACCCCAATAGCACCCATGGTTCCCCATCCACCCTAATAGCACCCATGGGTGCCCAGCAACCCCTCTGGGTCCTCATCCACCCCAATAGCACCCATGGGTGCCCATCCACCCCAATAGCACCCATGGTTCCCCATCCACCCCAACAGCACCCATGGTTCCCCATCCACCCCAATAGCACCCATGGTTCCCCATCCACCCCAATAGCACCCATGGGTGCCCATCCACCCCAATAGCACCCATGGGTGCCCATCCACCCCAATAGCACCCATGGTTCCCCACCCACCCCAATAGCACCCATGGTTCCCCATCCACCCCAATAGCACCCATGGTTCCCCATCCACCCCAATAGCACCCATGGATGCCCATCCACCCCACTAGCACCCATGGGTGCCCATCCACCCCAATAGCACCCATGGTTCCCCATCCACCCCAACAGCACCCATGGTTCCCCATCCACCCCAATAGCACCCATGGTTCCCCATCCACCCCACTAGCACCCATGGTTCCCCATCCACCCCAATAGCACCCATGGTTCCCCACCCACCCCAATAGCACCCATGGTTCCCCACCCACCCCAGTAGCACCCATGGTTCCCCATCCACCCCAATAGCACCCATGGATGCCCATCCACCCCACTAGCACCCATGGGTGCCCATCCACCCCAATAGCACCCATGGTTCCCCATCCACCCCAATAGCACCCATGGGTGCCCATCCACCCCAATAGCACCCATGGTTCCCCACCCACCCCAATAGCACCCATGGTTCCCCATCTACCCCAATAGCACCCATGGGTGCCCCGCAGCCCCTCTGCCCCCCCCCACCCCTGACCCCCCCCCGTGCTCAGATCGCCAAGGACATGGAGCGTTGGGCGCGGAGCCTCAACAAGCAGCGGGAGAGCGGGCGCAGCGCGGGGCCCCCCCCGCCCCCCCGCGAGGACGAGCGGCGCGAGGCGGCCGCGGCCGATGCCGGCTACGCCATCCTGGAGAAGAAGGTGCACCCATGGGTGCGGGGGGGTATGGGGGCTATGGGAATCAATGGGGGCTATGGGGCTAGGGGGGCTATAGGGGCTATGGGGGCCATAGGGGCCATAGGGGGTATGGGGGCTATAGGGAGTGTGTGGGCTATAGGGGGTATGGGGCTATAGGGGGTATGGGTGCTGGGGGGTACAGGTGCTATAGAGGGATATGGGTGCTATAGGGAACATGGATGCTATAGGGGGTATGGGTGCTATAGAGATTATGGGTGCTGGTGGGAATACAGGTGCTGGGGGGGCATGTGTGTTAGAGAGGGTATGGGTGCTATAGGGGGTATGGGTGCTATGAGAGGTATGGGTGCTAGAGAGGGTATGGGTGCTATAGAGATTATGGGTGCTATGGGAGGTATGGGTGCTAGAGAGGGTATGGGTGCTATAGGGGGTATGGGTGCTATGGGAGGTATGGGTGCTAGAGAGGGTATGGGTGCTATATGGAGTATGGGTGCTATGGGAGGTATGGGTGCTAGAGAGGGTATGGGTGCTATAGGGAGTATGGGTGCTATGGGAGGTATGGGTGCTATAGGGGGTATGGGTGCTATGAGAGGTATGGGTGCTAAAGAGGGTATGGGTGCTATAGGGAGTATGGGTGCTATGGGAGGTATGGGTGCTAGAGAGGGTATGGGTGCTATAGGGGGTATGGGTGCTATGGGAGGTATGGGTGCTAAAGAGGGTATGGGTGCTATAGGGGTATGGGTGCTATGGGAGGTATGGGTGCTAAAGAGGGTATGGGTGCTATAGGGGTATGGGTGCTATGGGAGGTATGGGTGCTAGAGAGGGTATGGGTGCTATAGGGGGTATGGGTGCTATGGGAGGTATGGGTGCTAGAGAGGGTATGGGTGCTATAGGGGGTATGGGTGCTATGGGAGGTATGGGTGCTAGAGAGGGTATGGGTGCTATAGGGGGTATGGGTGCTATAGGGAGTATGGGTGCTATGGGAGGTATGGGTGCTATAGGGGGTATGGGTGCTATGGGAGGTATGGGTGCTATAGGGGGTATGGGTGCTTTAGGGGTTATGGATGCTGGGGAGGAATGTAGGTGCTGGAGAGTATGGGTGCTGGGGGGGTATGGTTGCAGGGGGTATGGGTGCATAGAGGATATGGGTGCTATACTGGGGTATGGGTGCTATAGGAGGTATGGGTGCCATAGGGGGTATGGTTGCTGGGGGGGTATGGGTGCCATGGGGGGTATGGGTGCTGTGGGACATATGGGTGCTATAGAGAATAAGAATGCTATAGGGGGTATGGGTGCCATAGTGGCTATGGCTGCTGGGGGAGTTATGGGTGCCATAGGGGGCAATGGGTGTCATAGGGCATATTGGTGCTGGGGGGTAATGGGTACTGGGGGGGATATGGGTTCTGGGGAGGGTATGGGTGCCATAGGGGGTATGGGTGCCATAGGGAGGGAAGTATAGGTGCTGCGGTTGCAATGGGTGTCATGGTGGGGTATGAGTAGCATAGGATGGGGGGGGGTATGGGTGCTGGTAATGGGCGCTATGGGTGCTATGGGGTGCACTGGGCAGCTATAGCAGAGGGAGCAGTGGGTGCTGCCCATAGGAGAGCAATGGGGCTGCAGGCAGCCCCCCATATCCCCCCCAGCACCCATGGGTGCCCCCTAACCCTGACCTCCCCCCTCCAGGGTGCTCTGGCTGAGCGGCAGCACCCACCCATTGAGCTGCCCAAGCTGGCGAGTGACGAGCGGCTGGTGAGCCCCCCCCATGGGTGCCCCCCCCATGGGTGCCCCCCCATTGATTCCCCCCATTGATTCCCTCCCATTGATTCCCTCCCATTGATTCCCTCCCATTGCTTCCCCCCATTGATTCCCCCCCATTGCTTCCCCCCCATTGCTTCCCCATCATTGATTCCCCCCCATTGCTTCCCCCCATTGCTTTCCCCCCATTGCTTCCCCCCCATTGCTTCCCCCCATTGATTCCCCCCCATTGATTCCCCCCCATTGCTTCCTCGTCATTGATTCCCCCCCATTGATTCCCCCCATTGCTTCCCCCCATTGCTTCCCCCCCATTGCTTCCCCGTCATTGATTCCCCCCCATTGATTCCCCCTCATTGATTCCCTCCCATTGATTCCCCCCCATTGCTTCCCCCCATTGCTTCCCCCCATTGCTTCCCCCCTATTGCTTCCCCGTCATTGATTCCCTCCCATTGATTCCCCCCCATTGCTTCCCCCCATTGATTCCCCCCCATTGCTTCCCCCTCATTGCTTCCCCCCATTGATTCCCCCCCATTGCTTCCCCCCCATTGCTTCCTCGTCATTGATTCCCCCCCATTGATTCCCCCCCATTGCTTCCCCCCATTGCTTCCCCCCCATTGCTTCCCCGTCATTGATTCCCCCCCATTGATTTCCCCCATTGCTTCCCTCATTGATTCCCCCCATTGATTCCCCCCACTGATTCCCCCATTGATTCCCCCCATTGATTCCCCCCCATTGCTTCCCCCCCATTGATTCCCCCAATTGCTTCCCCCCCATTAATTCCCCTCCATTGATTCCCCCCATTGATTCCCCCATTGCTTCCCCCCATTGATTCCCCCCATTGATTCCCCCCCGTTGCTTCCCCCCATTGATTCCCCCCCATTGATTCCCCCCATTGATTCCCCCCCATTGATTCCCCCCATTGCTTCCCCCCCATTAATTCCCCTCCATTGCTTCCCCCCCATTGCTTCCCCCCCATTGATTCCCCCCCATTAATTCCCCTCCATTGCTTCCCCCCCATTGCTTCCCCCCATTGATTCCCCCCCATTGATTCCCCCCCATTAATTCCCCTCCATTGCTTCCCCCCCATTGCTTCCCCCCCCATTGATTCCCCCCCATTGATTCCCCCATTGCTTCCCTCCCATTGGTTATCCCTCCCCAACGGCGCCCTCCCATTGGTCGGTCCCCCCCCCCCAACGGCGCTCTCCCATTGGTCCGTCCCCCCCCCCCCCGCAGAGCCCCCCCCGCGGTCTCGTGGCCGCCTACAGCGGGGAGAGCGAGAGCGAGGAGGAGGCGGAGCGCGGGGCGGAGCGCGCGGCCGAGGCGCTCACTGATTGGCTGAAGCTCGCGTGCCTGCTCTGCCGCCGGCAGTTCCCGAGCCGCGAGGCGCTGCTGCGGCACCAACAGCTCTCGGGGCTGCACAAGGTGGGGGGGGCCCTTTGTGTGGGGGGGACCATTAACATGGGGGGGGACCCATTAACATGGGGGGGACCCCTTTGTATGGGGGGGGACCCATTAACATGGGGGGGGACCCCTTTGTATGGGGGGGGACCATTCACATGGGGGGGACCCCTTTGTATGGGGGGACCATTAACATGAGGGGGGACCCCTTTGTATGGGGGGGACCATTAACATGGGGGGGGACCCCTTTGTATGGGGGGGGACCATTAACATAGGGGGGACCCATTAACATGGGGGAGGACCCCTTTGTATGGGGGGGACCATTCACATGGGGGGGGACCCCTTTGTATGGGGGGGACGCATTAACATGGGGGGGACCCCTTTGTGTCCATTTGGGGGCCTTTTGTATGGTGGGGACCCTGTACCCAATGGGGACCCCATTGTGCCTATTGGGGCCCCCCCTATATATTGGGGTCCCCTTTGCCTATTGGGGGCCCTCTTTGTCCATTGGGGAGACCCCGAATCTTGGGGAGCATCCCCGGGGGTGGGGGGGGTCCCCTCAATGGGTGCTGGGGCTCTCTCAAGGCCCCACATTGAAGCCTTGAGGCCCCCACGGTATTGGGGACCCCTCAGTAGGGCAATGGGGAGGTTTTGGGGACCCCCCCCCCCCAATAACAGTGTTTGTTGTGTCCCACCCATAGCAAAACCTGGAGCTGCAGCGCCGGAATCACCCCCCCCCCTTCCGAAGGGCTGGACCGGGGCGACATGGAGGTGGGAGGGGGGCACCCATGGGTGCTATGGGGCACCTATGGGGGTTGCCTATGGGTGCTGATGGCACCCATGGGTGTTGCTCCCCCCTCCAGATGAAGTACCGGGACCGGGCAGCCGAGCGCCGGGAGAAACAGGGGGGGGCCCGACCCCCCCGAGCCCAAACGGCGCAAGTTTGGGGGACCCCCCCCCGCCTCTGGGTGAGCACCCATTGACCCCCCCCATAACCAAGGGTGCCCCAAAAGTGGGTGCTATGGGGTGGGGGGACCCCAAAAGTGGGTGCTGGGAGCCCCAAAAGTGGGTGCTGAGAGCCCCAAAAGTGGGTGCTATGGGGTGGGGGGACCCCAAAAGTGGGTGCTGGGAGCCCCAAAAGTGGGTGCTGAGAGCCCCAAAAGTGGGTGCTATGAGGTGGGGGGACCCCAAAAGTGGGTGCTATGGGGTGGGGGGACCCCAAAAGTGGGTGCTGGGAGCCCCAGAAGTGGGTGCTATGGGGTGGGGGGTGCCCCAATGTGGGAGTTATGGGGTGGCGGGACCCCAAAAGTGGGTGCTGGGAACCCCAAAAGTGGGTGCTATGGGGTGGGGGGACCCCAAAAGTGGGTGCTATGGGGTGGGGGCGCCCCAATGTGAGTGCTATGGGGTGGGGGGACCCCAAAAGTGGGTGCTGGAAGCCCCAAAAGTGGGTGCCATGGGGTGGGGGTGCCCCAATGTGGGTGCTATGGGGTGGGGGGACCCCAATGTGGGTGCTATGGGGTGGGGGCGCCCCAATGTGGGTGCTATGGGGTGGGGGCGCCCCAGTGTGGGTGCCATGGGGTGACCCTGGGGTGTTGCAGGGAGGGGGATGGGTCCCTCCCCCGCGAGGCCACCCTTGGGTGCCGGATGCTGCAGGCAATGGGCTGGAAGGAGGGGAGCGGCCTGGGCCGGCGGCGCCCCGAGGTGACCCTGGGGGGCATGGGGGGGGCACTGGGTCATGGGGGGGGGGCCATAGGGATGGGGGGGATGGGGGTTATGAGGGGGCCTAAGGGGACATGGGGGGGTCATGGGGGGGGCACTGGGTCGTGGGGGGGGCCATAGGGACAGGGGGGGTGTGGGGTCATGGGGTGTCCTAAGGGGACATGGGGGGGTCATGGGGGGCCATGGGGTTATGTAGGGACATGGAGGGGGACATAAGGGCCCTGGGGGGAGCCATAGGGTGGATGTGGGGTCATGGGGTCATGTGAGGACACGGAGGGGGGGGTCATGGGGTGGATGTGGGGTCATGGGGTCATGTGAGGACACGGAGGGGGGGGGTCATGGGGTGGATGGGGGGCTCATATTGAGACATGAGGACATGGGGGGGGGCGCATTGGTGTCCCGTGTGATCATGGGGGGGGCGGCCCTGGGTGACCCCACGTGACCCCATTGCCCCCACCCCAGGCTCCGACCCGGCCCCGCCCCGGGGGGGTGACGCGTTTCAGCGAAGGACCCTGAGCCCCGCCCCCACCCGAGGCTCCGCCCCCCTTGGCCCTACCCCCACCCCTTGGCTCCGCCCCCTTGGGGTTTCCCAATGACCCCCAATGGGAGGGGTGGGGGGGAAAACCCCGCTTGGCCCCGCCCCCCCCCCCGCGGTGGACGCTCCCCCCCCCCCTTCGCAGTTTTGGGGCTTTTTGTTGTGTTTTGGGTTTTTTTTGCAATAAAAAGATGAAAAAAGGAGAAATTTGGGGTTTTTTTTTGGGGGGGGGAGGGGCCGGACCCCCCTTTTGGGGGGATGGGGGATGGGCTGGGGGGGGGGAGGGGCAGGTTTCACCCTGACCATTGTGGCACCCCCCTCCCCCCACTTCCCCTGGGCGGGGGCCTCGCCCCTCCCCCCACTTCCCCTTTACCCCAATAGAGCCGGGGGGGGGGGAGGGGAGGAGCCAAATCCCCCCCCCCCCCATGGCGTGTATGGGGCTGCTGCTGCTGCTGCTCTGCGCTGGGCTGGGGGCCCCCGCTGGTACTGGGAGCACTGGGATATACTGGGAGCAATGGGAGGGGTTGGGGGGGCTATGGGGGGGTACTGGGAGCACTGGGATATACTGGGAGCAATGGGAGGGGATGGGGGGGCTATGGGGGGGTACTGGGAGCACTGGGATCTACTGGGAGCAATGGGGGGGATGGGGGGGGTACTGGGAGCACTGGGGTATACTGGGAGCAATGGGGGGGGATGGGGGGGGATGGGGGGGTACTGGGAGCACTGGGATCTACTGGGAGCAATGGGGGGGATGGGGGGGTACTGGGAGCACTGGGGTATACTGGGAGCAATGGGGGGGATGGGGGGGTACTGGGAGCACTGGGGTATACTGGGAGCAATGGGGGGGATGGGGGGGTACTGGGAGCACTGGGGTATACTGGGAGCAATGGGGGGGGTGGGGGGGCTATGGGGGGTACTGGGAGCACTGGGATATACTGGGAGCAATGGGAGGGGATGGGGGGGGATGGGGGGGGTACTGGGAGCACTGGGATATACTGGGAGCAATGGGAGGGATGGGGGGGCTATGGGGGGTACTGGGAGCACTGGGATATACTGGGAGCAATGGGAGGGGATGGGGGGGGATGGGGGGGTACTGGGAGCACTGGGATATACTGGGAGCAATGGGAGGGGTTGGGGTGGCTACGGGGGGGTTGGGAGTCTGGAGCAGTGGGAGGGGGTGGGGAGTGAAGGGGGGGTACTGGGAGCACTGGGGTATACTGGGAGCAATGGGATGGACTGGGGGGGCTGAGGAGGGGGGGGTCTGGGTACTGGGAGCAAAGGGGGGGATACTGGGAGCAATGGAAGGGGTGGGGGGATTTGGAGTACTGGGAGGGCTGGGGGGGGTGAAGAGAGGGATTTGGGGTACTGGGAGCAGTGGGAGGGGATGGGGAGCTGACGGGGGGAGGACTGGGAGCACTGGATGGAGTGGGAGGAAGAGGAAGGGGGGGTCCTGGATTAAGCCCCTCCCAGCCGTGACTCCGCCCCCCCTCGTGACCACTCCCCCCTCCCAGGCGCCACTCCCGTGTCGTGCTTCTCACCCGATTGGAGGAGGGCGCGGGGGGCGGGGCCTGCGCCGAGCTGCTGAGCGAGGAGAGCGTCCCATTGGCTGATTGCTGCCTCAACCCCGCCTACGGCTACAAGCTCCGCCCACAGGGCCACTGCCACACCTGCCGGTCAGCCCCGCCCCCGCGACAAGCCCCGCCCCTTTCATATAGCCCCGCCTCCTTCCCCAATAGCTCTGCCCTTCCCAAATAGCTCCGCCCCTTCCAATGGCCCCACCCACATTGTGGCTCCTCCCCTCGTGAGGCCACTCCCACTCCATTGAGCTCCGCCCACTTTCCCCACGGCCATGCCAGGCTCCGCCCATCCACTTTACACCCCGCCCATGTGGCACCAGGTACCATTGGGTGCTACTGGGCACCACTGGGTGCCATTGGGTGCCATTGTGTACTCCTGGGTACCTTTGGGTGATGCTGGGTGTCACTGGGTGCCATGGAGTGCCATTGGGTGATGCTGGGTGCATTGGGTACCATTGGGTACCATTGGGTGCCACTGAATGCCATTGGGTTGATGCTGGGTGCACTGGGTGCCACTGCAAGTCAATGGATACCACTGGTTCTATCAAGTGTCACCGAAATCCATCGGGTGCCATTGGGTACTATTGGGTACCATTGGACGCCGCCATTGGGTACCATTGGGTACCATTGGATGCCACCATTGGGTGCCATTGGGTACCATTGGACGCCGCCATTGGGTACCATTGGGTACCATTGGATGCACCATTGGGTGCCATTGGGTACCATTGGATGCCACCATCGCGTACCATTGGGTGCCACCATCGGATACCATTGGATGCCACCATCGGATACATTGGATGCCACCGGGCACCCACTTGACCCCATGTCCCAGGAAGGGCGCGTGGGGGCCCTGGGGGCCCTGGACCGGCTGCTCCGTGACCTGCGGGAGGGGACCCAGCGCCGGGGCCGGAGCCGCAGCCCCATTGGGGACGAGGACCCGAGGGACTGGGAGCTGCGGGCGTGTGAGCTGCCCTGCTGCCCCGGTGCGATGGGGGGGGCACGGGGGGGCAAGGGGGGGGGGCATGGAGGTGACCCCACACTGACCCCTGCCCCCTCCCCTCGCAGAGCCGGGGGGATGGACCCCGTGGTCGCCGTGGGGCAGCTGCTCGGTGACGTGTGGGGCAGGGACGCAGGGGCGGAGCAGGGCCTGCGCTGACCCCGCCCCCCGCTGCGGGGGGGGCTGCGGCCCCGGGGGGGCCGAGGAGAGGCGGGAGTGCCAGGGGGGGACCCCCAAGTGTCCCGGTGAGGGGGGGGGAGGGTGATGGGGGGGGTTATGGGCGGGGGGAGGAGGAGGAGGAAGGGGAATGGGTTGGATGGGGATGAAGGGTGATGGGGAGAGGGAGTGAGGATGATGATGGGGGGGGATGAAGAAGGAGGGGGGGAAGGATCGGGAGGGGTCATGGTGGGATGATGATGAATGGGGGGTGATGATGATCAGTGGGAGGGGGATGATGATGAATGGGGGGGATGATGATGATGAATGGGGGGGTTGATGATCAATGGGAGAGGATGATGATGATCAATGGGAGGGGGATGATGATGAAGGGGGGGGATGATGATGATGAATGGGGGGGATGATGATGATCATTGGGGGAGGATGATGATGATCAATGGGAGGGGGATGATGATGAATGGGGGGGGTTGATGATCAATGGGGGGATGATGATGAATGGGGGGGGATGATGATGGATGGGGGGGATGATGATGAATGGGGGGGGGATGATGATGGATGGGGGGATGATGATGAATGGGGGGGGATGATGATGGATGGGGGGGATGATGATGATGGATGGGGGGGATGATGATGATGGATGGGGGGGATGATGATGATGGATGGGGGGATGATGATGAATGGGGGGGGATGATGATGGATGGGGGGGATGATGATGATGGATGGGGGGGGATGATGATGGATGGGGGGGATGATGATGATGGATGGGGGGGGATGATGATGGATGGGGGGGGGATGATGATGATGAACGGGGGGGGGTGATGCTGATCAATGGCTGGGGCAGGGGATGACGCTGCCCTCCCGCAGTGGGGGGCTCGTGGGGCCCATGGGGCCCATGGGGCAGCTGCAGCGGCTCCTGCCGAGGGTCGGGGCAGAGCCCGGGCCGCAGCCGCAGCCGCCGCTGTGATTCGCCGCCGCCCTCATTGGAGCCCCCGGGAGCCGCTTGCGCCGGAGCCGGCACCGAGACCGAGCCATGCCCGGGGCTGCGGCCGTGCCCCGGTGAGGCGGGCGGGCTTGCGGGGTGGGCGGGGCTTGATGTGGGCGGGGCTTGAGAGGTGGGCGGGGCTTTATAGGGATGAGTGTGTCTTAGGGTGTGGGCGGAGCTATGGGGTGGGCGGGGCTTGCGGTGTAGGCGGGGTTTGCGGTAGACGCGGCTTTTTAGGTGGGCGGGGCTTACGGGTTGGGCGGGGTTTCTGAGGCGGATGGGGCGTGGTCACCTCGCCCTGACTCCGCCCCCTTCTGCACCTCCCTATAGAGGACGGCGCCTGGGGGGCGTGGTCAGAGGCCGCGGCCTGCTCGGTGACGTGCGGGCTGGGCGTGGTGACGCAGCGGCGCGCCTGCGACGCCCCGCCCCCTCGGCACGGCGGCCGCAGTTGCCAAGGCAACAGCACCCGGCGCGCGCTCTGCGGCCCCCACGGGACCTGCCCTGGTGAGGGGGGCGTGGCCTTGGAGGGGCGTGGTCTGGCGAGGGGGGTGGAGCCAGATGGGGGCGTGGCCTGGAGCCACCCAAAGGGGCGGGGCTTGGCACTGGGAGTGTGGGGAGCACCTCCTAAGCCCCATGATGGGGCCTATAGGTGGGTGCTATGGGGCACCTATAGAGCACCCCCTTCACTATAGGGCCCTATGGGGCACCCACCCCACAAAGCCCCATAATGGTGCCCCCACGTGTGGGTCTGGGGGGGTTATGGGGTGCTTAATGCTGTTCCCCCCCCCAACCCACCGCGTGTCCCCCCCCAGAAGTGCAGCACTGGGGGCCATGGGGCGCGTGGACCCCCTGCGAGCAGCGGCCGTGGGGCGCAATGAGCTGCCAGGAGATGGTGGGGCGGCAGCGGCGGACGCGGCAATGTGTGGGGCTGAGGGCCGGGGGCCCCCCCTGCCCCATAGAGGATGGGATCAGCACCATCCAGCTCCGTGCCTGCTACAACATCCACCACTGCCTCCGTGAGCAACTGCCCCATAGCACCCTATAGCCACCCATAGGCATCCATGGAGGCTCCATAGGACTCTATGGGCAGTCTATAGGTTCCCCCAGCCTCCTTCCCCCCCCCCATAGACACCCCATAAGTGCCAGCCCTGTGCCCCAGTGCCCGGGAACTGGTCAGACTGGAGCCCATGGAGCCTCTGCACCCCCCCATGTGGGGCCAGCCCCACACGGAAGCGCATCCGGGAATGCCAGCCCACGTACCCCCCCTATCCGTGCGTATTGGAGCTGGGGGGTCTATAGGGTCAATTGGGGGGGTTCTATGGGGTCAATGGAGGGTCTGTGGGGTGAATGGGGTCTACAGGGTCAATGGGACTGTGGGTCTGGGGGTCTATAGTGTCAATGGTGTGTCTATAGGGTCAATGGGGGCTCTATGCGTCAATAGGGGGGTCTATGGTGTCAATGGGGTCTCTATAGGGTCAATGGGGGCTTTATAGGGTCAATGGGGTTTCTATATGGTCAATGGGGCTCTACGGGGTCAATGGGGTGGTTTATGGGTCAGTGGAGGCTGCATAGGGTCAATGAGAGCTCTATGGGTTCAATGAGGGCTCTATGGGGTCAATGGGGTCTCTATGGACTTATTGGAGTCTCTATGGGGTCAATGGGGGGCTCTATGGGGTCAATGAGGTTTCTATGGGTTCAATGAGGGCTCTATGGGGTCAATGGGGGCTCTATGGAGTCAATGGGGTCTCTATGGGGTCTATGGGGCTCTATAGGGTCAATGGGGTCTCTATGGAGTCAATGGGGTCTCTATAGGGTCCATGGGGCTCTACAGGGTCAATGGGTTCTCTATGGGGTCCATGGGGCTCTACAGGGTCAATGCGGTCTCTATGGGGTCCATGGGGCTCTATAGGGTCAATGGGTTCTCTATGGAGTCAATGGGGTCTCTATGGGGTCCATGGGGCTCTATAGGGTCAATGCAGTCTCTGTGGGGTCCATGGGGCTCTATAGGGTCAATGGGTTCTCTATGGGGTCCATGGGGCTCTATAGGGTCAATGGGGTCTCTATGGGGTCCATGGGGTCCCTATGGGCTCAATGGGGGGTCCCCATAGGCCGACAGTGACCCCGTTGGGCTCCCCCACCCCCGTCAACGTCACCTTCTGGGGGTCGCCGCGGCCGCGCTGCCCCCTGCTGGACGGGCAGCACCTGCGGGTGGAGGAGGCGCGGCCCTGCCTGCACGTGCGGCCCTGCCCCGCCCCCCACGGTCAGCGCGGGGGGACCCGGGGGGAGGGGTCCTCTATGGGGGGGGGGAGGGGTGGGGGAGGGGTCCCCATGGGTGGGGGAGGGGTGGGGGAGGGGTCCCCTATGGGTGGGGGAGGGGTGGGGGAGGGGTCCCCTATGGGTGGGGGAGGGGTGGGGGAGGGGTCCTCTATGGGGGGGAGGGTCCCCTATGGGGGGGAGGGTCCCCTATGGGGGGGGATGGGGGGGGAGGGGTCTCCTATGGGGGGGATGGGTGGGGGAGGGGTCTCCTATGGGGGGGGGAGGGTCCCCTATGGGGGGGGATGGGTGGGGGAGGGGTCTCCTATGGGGGGGGAGGGGTGGGGGAGGAGTCACCTATGGGGTGGGGGAGGGGTCCCCTATGGGTGGGGGAGGGGTGGGGGATGGGTCTCCTATGGGTGGGGGAGGGGTGGGGGAGGAGTCACCTATGGGGTGGGGGAGGGGTCCCAGATGGGTTTGGGGAGGGTGTGGGGGTCCCTATGGGGGGTGATGGGGTA
>CM077903.1:531540-582730 GCA_039720435.1 Amazona ochrocephala
TGACCTCCCTAACCCATAGGGACTCCCCCTTCTCCATGGCCCCCCCCATCGCCCATAGGGACCCCCCCAGCTCCATGAGGACCCCTTAACCCCATAAGGACCCCCCTCCCTCTATGGGGATCCCCCCAACCCATAGGGACCCCCTCAACCCATAGACACCCCCATCTCCATGAGGCCCCCCCCCACACCTATAGGAAACCCCATCTCCATGCCCCCCACCCACCCATGGGGGTCGCCCCCATCCCTGCACCCCCCAGGGCAGGTCCCACTGCAGCGGGTGCCCCCCGAAGGTGCTGCAGCCCCATGAACCCCCCAATCGACCCCTATAGAGGGGAGCGATGGGCTCCGAGCACCCCAAACACCCCAAAACCCCCCCAAAACCCAGCACGTGGCGCCTTGGGGAGGGGTTCGGGGATGGGAAGAGGCGCTGGGCACCCCAATGGGTACCCCATGGGCACCCCAATGGACACCCCATGTGTACCCCAATGGACACCCCATGGGCACCCCAATGGACACCCCATGGGCACCCCATGGGTACCCCATGAGCAACCCAATGCACACCCAATGGGTACCCCATGGCCACCCCCAATGAGTACCCCATGGCCACCCCAATGGGTACCCCATGGCCACCCCAATGGGCACCCCATGGCCACCCCAATGGGTACCCCATGGCCACCCCAATGCACACCCAATGGGCACCCCATGGCCACCCCAATGGGTACCCCATGAGCAACCCAATGGGTACCCCATGGCCACCCCAATGCACACCCAATGGGTACCCCATGGCCACCCCAATGAGTACCCCATGGCCACCCCAATGGGTACCCCATGGCCACCCCAATGCACACCCAATGGGTACCCCATGGCCACCCCAATGCACACCCAATGGGGTACCCCATGGCCACCCCAATGGGTACCCCATGGCCACCCCAATGCACACCCAATGGGCGCCCCAATGGGTACCCCATGGCCACCCCAATGGGCACCCCGTGGCCACCCCAAAGAGCGCCCAACGCCCGACGCCGTCGCTGGCCGCCGGCAGCGTTCCCGGCGGAGGCCCCGGCAGCCGGTGGAACCGGTCCGGGAGCAGCCGCGGTGGCGGCCTCGGGAGCGTTCCCGTCCTCCTCCCGCCCGCGGGACTCTCGCTCCGGAGCCGGTCGGACCGGTACGAGCCCGCGGGGGCCGTCGGGGCCGCTCCTCACCGCCCGCATCCCCCTTCGGAGCCCATTTCCCACCCGTTTCTCTCCCGGCTTCCCGGTGTTTTCCGACGCTTCCCGGAGTTTCCCCCCCCCCCCCCCTTCTCCGCGCTTCGGCGCTCGCTTTTCCGGGGAGGATCCCGCTCCCGCGCCACCGCTCCTGCCCTGCCCGCACCCTCGGGTGCCCCCGACCCCCCCTTTACCACCCCAGAGACACCGCTTTGGGGGTGACCCAACCCCGTCCGTGCCCCCCCCTCATTAATCCCGCTCCTTCATTAGCGCCTGCCCACGAGCAACGCCCTTGGCCGGGCCCCAAAGGGGGGGGGGTCGGGGTGGCTGGGGGGGGGGGGGGGGAACGCGTGCGGTCCCCCCCGGTTTGAGGCTTTGTGGTCGTTTTGGGGCTGATGGCGCGGTTTGCCCCCCCCCCCCCCCAGTTTGGTTTGAGGGGGCCCAGCCCTGTCCTGGGGGGGGATGTGGGGCTGTGCTGAGGGTGCCTTTTGGGGGGGGGGGGTTGATGCTGTTTGAGGGGGGTTGATGCCATTTGGGGGTGGTGACACCGCTGGGGGGGGTTCGATGGCGTTTGGGGGTTGACTGCGTTTTGGGGTGTTCGATGCTGTTTGGGGGGGTGTTTGCTGTTGGGGGGTCGATGCAGTTTTGGGGGGTGACATCGTTGTTGGGTGACACCACTGGGGGGGTTGATGGCGTTTGGGGGGGGTCGATGCTATTCGGGGGAGTGACACCGTTTTGGGGCGGTTGATGCCGTTTTGGAGGGTGTTTGATGGCGTTTGGGGGGGGCGATGTCATTTTTGGGGGTGACACCGTTTGGGGGGGTTGATACCGTTTGGGGGTGACACCGGTGCTGGGTACCAACAGTGGGGTCCCCACTGACAGCAGCGGAGCCGGACGATACCAACGGGGGTTCCCGCGGGGGGGGGGGGGGGAATTTGCCCTCCCGATGCCCTTTTTGGCCGCTCCGAGACCTTCGTCCCTTTTGTGGCCCCGGCGCAAACACCCGGGGGGGGCCCTGGGGGGGGGGGGTCCCGGGGGGGGGGGGGGGCCCAGCAGCGGCCTCATCCCCCGGTGCACAAAACCCGGGTGTCCAATGGGACCGGGGATGGGGGGGGGGGGGGGTCCTTGGCCGTTGTTTGTCCCTGGCCGCTTGGTGTCACCTCCTCCCGTTGTGGCTTCGGGGGGGGGGGGTTAAAGGAAGGGGGGGGGGGGAAGGACTAAAAATAGGGGGGGGGGCAGCACGTGGCTCCCCCCAAAATAGCCCCGGGGCCGTGGCGAAGGTGAACCCTGAGCCTTGGGTTGGGGCTGCTGGGACGGGGGGGGGGGGACACGGACACCGAAGGGACGCTCCCCACGTCCTGGGGGGGGGGGGGGGGGGGGGGTTGTGGTTGGGGGGGGGGGGGAGGGAAGCCCCGGGGCCGGGAGGGAGCTCTGAGTCACCCCCCCCCGCCCTGCTCCTGACTCACGAACCTGTTTGTCCTCCGGGGCCGCCGCTATGGAGCCGGCTCCGCGGCTGCGGGTGATGGGGCTGTGGATACGGGGGGGGCACAATGTGGGATGGGACCCACCCCCCCCCCGTCCAAGGTCACCTCATCCAGCCCCCGGCTCCATTGGGGCCACCCAATCCCCCCCCATGTCCCCGATGGAGACGCACCCCCCACCGTGGGGACCCTCGTGGTGCTTCCCAATGGGATCCTCCAGCCCATGATCTGCAGCCATGGGTGCCTGGGGGGGCTCTTCCCCATGGAGCAGATCCAGCCCAGGGCGCCCTGCACCAAGGGCTCATTGGGGGCTTAACTTGGTGGCCATCAGGACCACCAGGGCCTTTGCTCCAGCTCTTGGTGCATGGGTTGGGGGGGGGCACCCAGGTTCTCCTTGGTGGCCACCATGAGGTTCCCCTTTGGCGTTACCCGGTGCTCCCAGTTCGGTGCCATCTGCAGACCCAAGATCCCATCATCCAGGCGGTGACACCCCCCCCCCCCCCCCCCAATTCCCACCGGTGTCCTCCGACTGCTCTGGGAGATGGCGGAGTCTCCATCCTCGGAGATACCCACGAGACCCCCATGGAGCAGATGCTCCCATCCCACCTCAATCAGCCCCTGCTTGCCGTGGGGCTCCTCTAGGGCTCCATGGTTGGACACAGTCCCGAAGGGCAGGGCCTCCATTGACCTCTCCGTGCCGAGAAGCCCGATGGCCTCACTGGGTTTGGTCCTTCCGAACCTTCCAGAACATCCCTGTGCGGATGAGCTCCATGGAGCTGCACCGCTTCCATGCTTGACCCATGTCCGGATGCGGAATGAGCCGCTCCGAGGTTTAGATCCGTGGCTGGTACCCAGAGGAAAGGCGTCTCCAGTGGCCGAGGCCTTCGGTTGGGTCAACGCTTGGCCATGGTGACTCATGCTTGTCCCATTGACCACCAATGGTGGCCGGCTCCCGTTTGGGTGCTCAAGGAAGGAAGGAAGAGGCGGTGGGAGCGGGGCCGGAGCTTCACGGGGCCCTCTCCAATGTCTCCTCCAGGCTGGGAAGGTGACCCAGGAGCTGCCGCAAGGTCCACAAGCAAAGGCCAAGGGATTCCTGGGGCGGATCCAGCCGGGAGCAGCGTCCCAGCAAGGTCAGTGGGGCTTCAACCCCCACATCCGCCTCCTCCATCGCCCCAGGCCAGGATGCGGGGCCCGGGTTGACCTGATGCTCACTGCAGCGGGGTTGGAGGGGGAGCCCTTGGAAGAGCCCTTCCAAGCCCGACCCTTCCCTGAGCCTCCCCTTCTCCCGTCGCCAGATGGAGAAGGAGGAGGAGACGCGGGAGATCCTGCTCCCCGGCTGGCAGGGCAGCGGCTCCCACGGCATCACCATCGACCAGACCGACGACGGGGTCTTCATCAAGCGGGGTGCAGCAGAACTCGCCGGCCGCCAGGATGGGAGTCGTGAGGGAAGGTGGGGCCCGGGCTGGGGCCTGCGGGGGGGAGCTCCTCTCCTTTGGGCTGTTTCCACCCCCTCCTTGCTCCATCACCCCATCTCCCACCCCCTCCTTTCTCCATCCCCCCATAGCTCAAGCGCGGTCGTTCCCCCCCTCCCTGACCCCTCTCCCTCCGCTCACCCCACGCAGGGGATCAGATCGTGAGCGCCACCGTCTACTTTGACAACCTTCAGTCCGGGGAGGTGGCGCAGCTCCTCACCACCATGGGGCAGCACACGGTGGGGCTGCGCCTGCAGCGGAGAGGGGACAGGTCCCCGGTGCCGGGACAGAATTGGCCCCACGGTGTCCTCGCGGGTGGCAGCAGCCCGGAGGTGGTGCTGGTGAGTGATGGGTGAGGAAGGGCGATGGGGATGGGAGGAGGAGGAGACGTCGTGGCGCTGATGGCGGCCCCTTCGCTTCCAGAGCGGGGACGATGAGGAATACCGGAGGATCTACACCACCAAGATCAAGCCGCGGCTCAAGTCGGAGGAGGCGCTGGAGGCCGAAGGGGCCGGGATGCAGAGCAGCACCATCACCGTCACCAAGCGGGTGACAGCCTACACCGTCGATGTCACCCGCCACGATGGCGCCCAAGGCGTCGACGTCGTCGGAACTGACTTCAAGGTCCGCATCCCGACCCAGGAGCTCTCCCGTGGGATGGAAACCAACGTTGAGCCAGGGAAAACCATCGTGGATGCTCCAGGCCCGGCGGGCGGACCCTGTGGGCCACAGCTGGGAAAAGCTGGGATAACGGTGTCGGGAGCCATGGATGTTCCCGGTGGCGAAACGGGAAGCCCCATTGTGGTGGAGGTGCCGGGATCCGACGGCTCCGGCTCGCGGCGGGTGGGGCCTCCAGGCGGCTCCATCCCCATTGGACCAACGGGATCCCTGGATGCAGGTTTCCACATCAAGGGGCCCCGCTCGGATGGGAAAGGCCCCGCTTCCAGCATGGATGCCCAAGGGGAGCTGCCTGGGGGGATGCTCTCGCGCGCTGCTGCTGCCTCCTGTGTGCAGGGGGGGATCCGAGCTCCCGGTGCGGACGTTTCCTTCCCAGCCATGGAAAGCCCGGCTCCGGATGTGGGAAAAATCCAGATTCCGGTGTTGAAAATGCCCAAATTCGGGTTCCCGGTCGCTCCGGCACCACCGGCTCCGTCCGTGGCCGTCCCCTCCTCATCCATCCAAGTCACAGGACCTGAAATCCCAGCTCCTTCCATTGAGATCCCATCGCCGCCAGTGGACGTGGGGCTGAAGGGAGCGGTGAAAGGCCCCAGCGCGGAGCTCCCGGCATCCAATGTGGACATTCCCGGTGCCAAAGGGAAGCTCCAGATGCCAAACGTGACCCTGCCGAAAGGTTCTGCTGCGGAAGTGGCATTCCCAAAGGCGGCACCAGCAGCACCCCAGGTGGATGTTGGCATTCCCGATGCGGCCATGGAAGGGGAATGGAAAGGCCCCAAGTTCAAGGAGGTGGAAGCTCCGCAGCTCTCCCTCTCGGATGTCAACGTGCAGCTGAAAGGCCCCCAGGCAAAGGGAGACGTTGGTGTCACCGTGCCCAGGGGGGAAGGAGAAGTCAAAGCACTCGGCTCCAAGGGTCTCAAGGTGGACGTGGCGGCTCCGGGTGTTGGGGTGGAAAGCCCACAGGGGCTCCTGAAAGGGCCCCGTGTATCCACACCGGACGTGGACATCCCCGTGAAGGGCCCTCAGCTCAAAGCAGACGTGGATGTTCCCATCCCAAAGCTGGGGGGGGACCTGAAAGGACCTCAGCTCGACATCAGCGGTCCCAAGCTGGGAATGGCCATTCCCGATGTGGACGTTAAAGGCCCCAAAGTCACGATGCCGGAGGTGCACGTGAAGACCCCCCAGATCTCCATGCCTGACATTGACCTGAACCTGAAAGGTCCCAAAGTGAAGGGGGACCTCGATGTCTCTGCCCCCAAACTGGAAGGGGAGCTCCAAGCCCCTGGGCTCGCCATCAAAGGCCCCAAGGTTGACATTGAGGCACCAGACGTGGACATTCATGGGCCCGAAGGCAAACTGAAGATGCCCAAGCTGAAGATGCCCAAGTTCGGGGTGAAGGGAGAGGTCCCCAATGTGGCCGTGACCATTCCCAAGGGCGAGGTGGACATCTCTGGTCCCAGGGTTGATATTGATGTGCCCAATGTGGACATCAAAGGCGTAGAAGGGAAACTGAAGGGCCCCGAGGTGAGGATGCCCGAGATGCACATCACAGCCCCAAAGGTCTCAGTGCCAGACATTGACCTGAACCTGAAGGGCCCCAAGGTGAAGGGCGGTGTGGAGGTCTCCATCCCCACAGTAGGAGCTGATTTGAAGGGTCCAGAAGTGGAGCTCAAAGGCCCCAAGGTTGACATTGAGGCACCAGACGTGGACGTTCATGGGCCCGAAGGCAAACTGAAGATGCCCAAGCTGAAGATGCCCAAGTTTGGGGTGAAGGGAGAGGCCCCCGACGTTGATGTGATGCTCCCAAAGGTTAAAGTGGACACCTCTGGTCCTGGCGTTGATGTTGATGTGCCCGGTGTGGCCATCAAAGGGCCAGAAGGGAAACTGAAGGGCCCCAAGGTGAAGATGCCCGATGTGAGCTTCAAGACCCCCCAGATCTCCATGCCTGACATTGACCTGAACCTGAAAGGTCCCAAAGTGAAGGGGGACCTCGACGTCTCTGCCCCTAAACTGGAAGGGGAGCTCCAAGCCCCTGGGCTCCCCATCAAAGGCCCCAAGGTTGACATTGAGGCACCAGACGTGGACATTCATGGGCCTGAAGGCAAACTGAAGATGCCCAAGCTGAAGATGCCCAAGTTCGGGGTGAAGGGAGAGGTCCCCGATGTGGCCGTGACCATTCCCAAGGGCGAGGTGGACATCTCTGGTCCCAGGGTTGATATTGATGTGCCCAATGTGGACATCAAAGGGCCAGAAGGGAAGGGTCTCGCATTGAAAATGCCGGAGCTGAACATCCAAACGCCCAAACTGTCCACGCCAGACGTAGATCTCAGCTTGAAAGGCCCCAAAATTGATGTGGAAGGTCCCAAAGTGGACGTTGAGATGCCCGAAGTGGACCTGGAATGCCCAGAAGGGAAAATAAAAGGCCCCAAATTCAAGATGCCCAAACTCAATATCAAGACACCGAAGATCTCGATGCCCGATGTGGATTTGAACTTGAAGGGGCACAAAGTGAAAGGAGAGGTGGACGTTGCCCTTCCAAAGGTAGAAGGTGACTTGAAAGAACCTGGTGTTACCATCAAGGGGCCGAAAGTAGATGTGGAGGTGCCAGATGTCAACCTGGAGTGTCCGGAAGCCAAACTGAAGATGCCCAAAGTGAAACTGCCTCAATTCCATGTGTCCGGTCCGAAGATGGAGGGACCCGATGTGGACCTCAACGTGCCAAAAGGAGACATAGAAATGGCGGGGCCGGAGGTAGATCTTGAAGGGCCAGAGCTGGATGTGGGAGGAGCAGAAGGGAAATGGAAAGGCCCCAAGTTCAAGATGCCGAAGCTGAATATCAAGACCCACAAAATCTCCATGCCCGATGTAGATTTGAACCTGAAAGGACCGAAGCTGAAAGGAGAGATGGATGTTGCGGCTCCGAAGGTAGAAGGTGAATTGAAAGGTCCGGAACTGGGTATCAAAGGTCCCAAAGTCGATGTTGACCTTCCCAACGTTGAACTGGAAGGTCCTGAGGGGAAGCTGAAGGGCCCCAAGTTCAAGATGCCCGAGATGCACATCAAGGCTCCCAAGATCTCCATGCCTGACATTGACTTGAACCTGAAGGGCCCCAAAGTGAAGGGAGATGTGGACGTGTCTCTTCCCAAGGTTGAGGGAGAATTGAAGGGTCCAGAACTGGATATAAAAGGTCCCAGAGTCGATGTCGACCTTCCTGATGTTGAGCTGGAAGGTCCCGAGGGGAAGCTGAAGGGCCCCAAGTTCAAGATGCCCGAGATGCACATCAAGGCCCCCAAGTTCTCCATGCCTGACGTTGACTTCAACCTGAAGGGCCCCAAAGTGAAGGGAGATGTGGATGTGTCTGTGCCAAAGCTCGAGGGTGACCTGAAGGCTCCTGATGTTGACATTCAGGGCCCCAAAGTGGACATTGAGGCCCCAGACGTGAACATTCAAGGCCCAGAAGGCAAGTTCAAGATGCCCAAGTTCAAGATGCCCAAGTTTGGGATGCCGGGATTCAAAGCGGAAGGTCCAGAGGTGGACGTGAACCTCCCAAAAGGAGATATTGATGTTTCTGTTCCAAAGGTGGACATTGAAGGTCCAGAGGTGGACATTGAAGGTCCTGAGGGGAAGCTGAAGGGCCCCAAGTTCAAGATGCCCGAGATGCACATCAAGGCTCCCAAGATCTCCATGCCTGACATCGACTTGAACCTGAAGGGCCCCAAAGTGAAGGGAGATGTGGATGTGTCTCTTCCCAGGGTCGAAGGTGATATAAAGGGCCCTCAAATAGATATCCAAGGTCCCAAAGTGGACATTGAGTGTCCCGATGTCAACGTTCAAGGTCCAGAAGGCAAGTTCAAGATGCCCAAGTTCAAGATGCCCAAGTTCGGGATGCCGGGATTCAAAGCGGAAGGTCCAGAGGTGGACGTGAGCCTCCCAAAAGGAGATATTGATGTTTCTGCTCCAAAGGTGGACATTGAAGGTCCTGAGGTGGACATTGAAGGTCCCGAGGGGAAACTGAAGGGCCCCAAGTTCAAGATGCCCGAGATGCACATCAAGGCTCCCAAGATCTCCATGCCCGACATCGACTTGAACCTGAAGGGCCCCAAGGTGAAGGGAGATGTGGATGTGTCTGTACCAAAGCTGGAAGGTGACCTGAAGGCTCCTGATGTGGACATCAAGGGCCCCAAAGTGGACATTGAGTGTCCCGATGTCAACATTCAAGGCCCGGAAGGGAAGTTCAAGATGCCCAAGTTCAAGATGCCCAAGTTCGGGATGCCGGGGCTGAAGGGAGAAGGCCCAGAGGTGGATGTGAACCTCCCAAAAGGAGATATTGATGTTTCTGCTCCAAAGGTGGACATTGAATGTCCAGAGGTGGACATTGAAGGTCCCGAGGGGAAGCTGAAGGGCCCCAAGTTCAAGATGCCCGAGATGCACATCAAGGCTCCCAAGATCTCCATGCCCGACATTGACTTGAACCTGAAAGGCCCCAAGGTGAAGGGTAGTGCTGATGTTTCTGTGCCACAACTTGAAGGTGAATTGAAGGGACCCGACGTGAGCATTAAGGGTCCGAAGTTGGATGTGCATGTTCCTGATCTTGATGTTGAAGCCCCTGAGGGAAAATGGAAAGGGCCCAAGATAAAGATGCCCGAGATGCACGTCAAGGCACCCAAATTTTCCATGCCTGACATGGACCTCAACTTGAAAGGCCCCAAAGTGAAGGGGGAGCTGGATGTTTCTGCCCCCAAAATTGTGGGGGACATGAAAGGGGCAGATCTGGACCTGAAAGGGCCCAAAGCGGACATTGAAGTGCCTGACCTTGACATTGAGGGGCCAGAGGGGAAATTGAAGGGCCCCAAGTTCAAGATGCCTGAGATGCACATCAAAGCCCCCAAGATCTCAATGCCAGACTTTGACCTGAACCTGAAAGGTCCCAAAGTGAAGGGGGACGTGGATGTGACTGTGCCAAAGCTGGAGGGGGATTTGAAAGGTCCCGATGTCGACATCAAAGGCCCTAAACTGGATGTGAACGTTCCTGACATTGATCTCGAGTGTCCCGAAGCAAAGATGAAAGGTCCCAAGTTCAAGATGCCCGAGATGCACTTCAAGGCTCCCAAGATCTCCATGCCCGACATCGACCTCAACCTCAAAGGTCCCAAGCTGAAGGGAGATGTGGATGTTTGTGCCCCCAAACTTGAAGGAGACTTGAAAGGCCCCGATGTGGATATCAAAGGACCCAAAGTGGACATAGAAGCACCGGATGTGGATATGGAGGTCCCAGAGGGGAAGCTGAAGGGTCCCAAGTTCAAGATGCCCGAGATGCATTTCAAAGCCCCCAAGATCTCAATGCCGGACTTTGACCTGAACCTGAAAGGTCCCAAAGTGAAGGGGGACGTGGATGTGTCTGTGCCAAAGCTGGAGGGGGGTTTGAAAGGCCCCGATGTTGACATCAAAGGCCCTAAACTGGACATTGACCTTCCTGAGGTTGAACTGGAAGGTCCTGAAGGGAAAGTGAAGGGCCCCAAGCTCAAGATGCCCGAGATGCACATCAAGGCTCCCAAGATCTCCATGCCCGACATTGACTTGAACCTGAAGGGCCCCAAAGTGAAGGGAGATGTGGACGTGTCTCTTCCCAAGGTTGAGGGTGACTTTAAAGGTCCGGAACTGGATGTCAAAGGCCCCAAAGTCAACGTTGACCTTCCCGATGTTGAACTGGAAGGTCCCGAAGGGAAGCTGAAGGGCCCCAAGTTCAAGATGCCCGAGATGCACATCAAGGCTCCCAAGTTCTCCATGCCCGATGTTGACTTCAACCTGAAGGGCCCCAAAGTGAAGGGAGATGTGGATGTGCCAAAGCTTGAGGGTGACCTAAAATGTCCCGATGTTGACATCAAAGGACCCGAAGTGGACATTGAGGCCCCAGATGTGAACATTCAAGGCCCAGAAGGCAAGTTCAAGATGCCCAAGTTCAAGATGCCCAAGTTTGGGATGCCGGGATTCAAAGCGGAAGGTCCAGAGGTGGACGTGAGCCTCCCAAAAGGAGATATTGATGTTTCTGCTCCAAAGGTGGATGTTGAAGGTCCAGAGGTGGACATTGAAGGTCCCGAGGGGAAGCTGAAGGGCCCCAAGTTCAAGATGCCCGAGATGCACATCAAGGCTCCCAAGATCTCCATGCCTGATATTGACTTGAACCTGAAGGGCCCCAAAGTGAAGGGAGATGTGGACGTGTCTCTTCCAAAGGTAGAAGGTGATATAAAGGGCCCTGAAATAGACATCCAAGGTCCCAAAGTCAACGTTGACCTTCCCAACGTTGAAGTAGAAGGTCCCGAGGGGAAACTGAAGGGCCCCAAGTTCAAGATGCCCGAGATGCACATCAAGGCTCCCAAGTTCTCCATGCCCGACGTTGACTTCAACCTGAGGGGCCCCAAAGTGAAGGGAGATGTGGATGTGTCTCTCCCCAAGCTCGAGGGTGAACTCGAGGCTCCTGATGTGGACATCAAGGGCCCACAGGTGGACATCGAGGCCCCAGACGTGAACATTCAAGGCCCGGAAGGGAAGTTCAAGATGCCCAAGTTCAAGATGCCCAAGTTCGGGATGCCGGGATTCAAAGCGGAAGGTCCAGAGGTGGACGTGAACCTCCCAAAAGGAGATATTGATGTTTCTGTTCCAAAGGTGGATGTTGAGATGCCAAGTGTGGACATTGAAGGTCCTGAGGGGAAGCTGAAGGGCCCCAAGTTCAAGATGCCCGAGATGCACATCAAGGCTCCCAAGATCTCCATGCCCGACATTGACTTGAACCTGAAGGGCCCCAAAGTGAAGGGAGATGTGGATGTGTCTCTTCCCAAGGTCGAGGGTGAATTAAAAGGTCCAGAACTGGATATCAAAGGTCCCAGAGTTGATGTTGACCTTCCCAACGTTGAGCTGGAAGGTCCCGAGGGCAAACTGAAGGGCCCCAAGTTCAAGATGCCCGAGATGCACTTCAAGGCTCCCAAGTTCTCCATGCCCGATGTTGACTTCAACCTGAAGGGCCCCAAAGTGAAGGGAGATGTGGATGTGTCTGTGCCAAAGCTGGAAGGTGACCTCAAGGCTCCTGATGTTGACATTCAGGGCCCCAAAGTGGACATTGAGGCCCCAGACGTGAACATTCAAGGCCCAGAAGGCAAGTTCAAGATGCCCAAGTTCAAGATGCCCAAGTTTGGGATGCCGGGATTCAAAGCGGAAGGTCCAGAGGTGGATGTGAACCTCCCAAAAGGAGATATTGATGTTTCTGTTCCTAAGGTGGATGTTGAGATGCCAAGTGTGGACATTGAAGGTCCCGAGGGGAAGCTGAAGGGCCCCAAGTTCAAGATGCCTGAGATGCACATCAAGGCTCCCAAGATCTCCATGCCTGACATTGACTTGAACCTGAAGGGCCCCAAAGTGAAGGGAGATGTGGATGTGTCTCTTCCCAAGGTCGAAGGTGATGTAAAGGGCCCTGAAATAGACATCCAAGGTCCCAAACTTGATGTTGACCTTCCCGATGTTGACCTGGAAGGTCCCGAGGGGAAGCTGAAGGGCCCCAAGTTCAAGATGCCCGAGATGCACATCAAGGCTCCCAAGTTCTCCATGCCCGATGTTGACTTCAACCTGAAGGGGCCCAAAGTGAAGGGAGATGTGGATGTGTCTGTGCCAAAGCTTGAGGGTGACCTAAAATGTCCCGACGTTGACATCAAAGGACCCAAAGTGGACATTGAGGCCCCAGACATGAACATTCAAGGCCCAGAAGGCAAGTTCAAGATGCCCAAGTTCAAGATGCCCAAGTTTGGGATGCCGGGATTCAAAGCGGAAGGTCCAGAGGCGGACGTGAACCTCCCAAAAGGAGATATTGATGTTTCTGTTCCAAAGGTGGACATTGAAGGTCCAGAGGTGGACATTGAAGGTCCCGAGGGGAAGCTGAAGGGCCCCAAGTTCAAGATGCCCGAGATGCACATCAAGGCTCCCAAGATCTCCATGCCTGACATCGACTTGAACCTGAAGGGCCCCAAAGTGAAGGGAGATGTGGATGTGTCTCTTCCCAAGGTAGAAGGAGAATTGAAGGGTCCGGAACTGGATATCAAAGGTCCCAAAGTTGATGTTGACCTTCCCGATGTTGAACTGGAAGGTCCCGAGGGGAAACTGAAGGGCCCCAAGTTCAAGATGCCCGAGATGCACATCAAGGCTCCCAAGTTCTCCATGCCCGACGTTGACTTGAACCTGAAGGGCCCCAAAGTGAAGGGAGATGTGGATGTGTCTGTGCCAAAGCTCGAGGGTGACCTCAAGGCTCCTGATGTTGACATCAAGGGTCCCAAGGTCAACCTTGAGGGTCCTGATGTGGATATTCATGGTCCTGAAGGTAAAATCAAGATGCCCAAGTTCAAGATGCCCAAGTTTGGGTTGTCTGGGTTGAAAGGAGAAGGCCCAGAACTTGATGTCAACCTTCCTGAGGCCGATGTTGCTATTTCGGGTCCAAAGGTTGATGTTACTGCTCCTGACCTGGACATTGAAGGACCTGAAGGGAAACTTAAGGGCCCTAAACTGAAGAAGCCGGAGATTGGCTTCAACGTTCCCAAGATCTCCATGCCTGACATTGACTTACATCTGAAAGGTCCCAAAATGAAAGGTGACGTTGATCCTTCTATTCCCAAAGTAGAGGCTGAGCTGAAGACTCCCAAGCTGGACATCAAAGGGCCAGAGGTTGAGGTTGAGGGACCAAAGCTTGATCTAGAAGGAAAAGGGAAAAAGTCCAGGTTTAAACTCCCCAAATTTGGCTTTTCTGGCCCCAAAGTGCAAAGCCCTGAGGTGGACCTGAAAGTGAAGAAACCTGAGGTTGAGCTGTCTGGCCCGAAAGTTGATGTTGCTGCTCCAGAGGTGGATATTCAGGCAAAATCCAAGGGCTCCAAGTTCAAAATGCCTTTTCTGACCATTTCCTCACCCAAAGTCTCCATGCCAGATGTGGAGCTCAACCTAAAAGGCCATAAAGTGAAAGGGGACTTGGATGTTTCCAGCCCCAAGTTGGAAGGGGAACTGAAAGGGCCTGATTTGGACATCAAAGGCCCCAAGGTCAACATCGAGGCACCCGATGTGGATATTCATGGACCAGAGGGAAAACTCAAGATGCCCAAGTTCAAGATGCCCAAGTTTGGGGCGTCGGGGTTTAAAGCAGAGGGGCCTGAGGTGGACCTCAGCATTCCCAAAGCGGAGCTGGATGTTTCGGGTCCCAAGCTGGATATTGAAGGTGGTGGCTTGGAAATAGAAGGTCCAGAGGGGAAGCTGAAGGGCCCCCACTTGAAGATGCCAGAAGTGAACATCAAAGCGCCCAAGATCTCCATGCCCGACATCGATCTGAACCTGAAAGGTCCCAAAGTGAAGGGAGATGTGGATGTGTCCCTTCCTCAAGTGGATCTCAAAGGCTCAGATGTGAACGTGAAAGGACCCAAAGTGGATGTAGAGGTTCCTGACCTTGACATTGAAGGTCCCAAAGGCAAATTGAAAGGCCCCAAGTTTAAAATGCCTGAAATGAACATCAAAGCTCCTCATATTTCCATGCCAGATTTGGACTTGAATTTGAAAGGTCCCAAGTCCAAAGGGGGCGTAGACATCGACCTTTCAGTGCCAAAACTGGAAGGGGACTTAAGCGTTCCAGACGTGAACATCCAGGGACCAAAGGTTGACATTGATGCTCCCGAGCTGAACGTTGAAGGAAAACTGAAAGGTCCCAAGTTCAACATGCCCGAGATGCACATCAAGGCTCCCAAGATCTCCATGCCCGATGCCAGCCTCAACCTCAAAGGTCCAAGCCTGAAAGGAGACGTAGATGTTTCTGCTCCAAAGCTCGAGGGTGACCTGAAGGCTCCTGACATCAGTATTGGAGGCCCCAAGGTGGACATTGAGGTGCCAGATGTGGACGTTCATGGCCCAGAAGGCAAGTTCAAGATGCCCAAGTTCAAGATGCCCAAGTTCGGGATGCCGGGATTCAAAGCGGAAGGTCCAGAGGTGGATGTGAACCTCCCAAAAGGAGATATTGATGTTTCTGCTCCAAAGGTGGATATTGAAGGTCCAGAGTTGGACATTGAAGGTCCTGAGGGGAAGCTGAAGGGCCCCAAGTTCAAGATGCCCGAGATGCACATCAAGGCTCCCAAGATCTCCATGCCTGACATTGACTTGAACCTGAAGGGCCCCAAAGTGAAGGGAGATGTGGACGTGTCTCTTTCCAAGGTAGAAGGTGAATTGAAAGGTCCAGAACTGGACATCAAAGGACCCAAAGTGGACATAGATGTTCCCGATGTGGACATTGAAGGACCAGAAGGAAAACTGAAAGGCCCCAAACTGAAGATGCCCGAGATGCATTTTAAGGCCCCCAAGATCTCGATGCCAGACTTTGACCTGAACCTGAAAGGCCCCAAAGTGAAGGGGGACGTGGATGTGTCTATGCCGTGTGTAGAAGGTGACCTGAAAGGCCCCAAAGTGGATGTTAAAGGTCCTGAGCTGGACATTGAGGCCCCCGATGTTCAAATTGAGGGCCCAGAAGGGAAATTGAAGGGCCCCAAGTTCAAGATGCCCGAGATGCATTTCAAAGCCCCCAAGATCTCGATGCCGGACTTTGACCTGAACCTGAAAGGTCCCAAAGTGAAGGGGGACGTGGATGTGTCTGTGCCAAAGCTGGAGGGGGATGTGAAAGGCCCCGATGTTGACATCAAAGGCCCTAAACTGGACATTGACCTTCCTGAGGTTGAACTGGAAGGTCCTGAAGGGAAAGTGAAGGGCCCCAAGTTCAAGATGCCCGAGATGCACATCAAGGCTCCCAAGATCTCCATGCCCGACATTGACTTGAACCTGAAGGGCCCCAAAGTGAAGGGAGATGTGGATGTGTCTCTTCCCAAGGTTGAGGGTGACTTTAAAGGTCCGGAACTGGATATCAAAGGTCCCAAAGTCGATGTTGACCTTCCCGACGTTGAACTGGAAGGTCCCGAGGGGAAGCTGAAGGGCCCCAAGTTCAAGATGCCCGAGATGCACATCAAGGCTCCCAAGTTCTCCATGCCCGACGTTGACTTCAACCTGAAGGGCCCCAAAGTGAAGGGAGATGTGGATGTGTCTGTGCCAAAGCTCGAGGGTGACCTAAAATGTCCCGACGTTGACATCAAAGGACCCAAAGTGGACATTGAGGCCCCAGACGTGAACATTCAAGGCCCAGAAGGCAAGTTCAAGATGCCCAAGTTCAAGATGCCCAAGTTCGGGATGCCGGGATTCAAAGCGGAAGGTCCAGAGGTGGACGTGAACCTCCCAAAAGGAGATATTGATGTTTCTGTTCCAAAGGTGGACATTGAAGGTCCAGAGGTGGACATTGAAGGTCCTGAGGGGAAGCTGAAGGGCCCCAAGTTCAAGATGCCCGAGATGCACATCAAGGCTCCCAAGATCTCCATGCCTGACATCGACTTGAACCTGAAGGGCCCCAAAGTGAAGGGAGATGTGGATGTGTCTCTCCCCAAGGTCGAAGGAGAATTGAAAGGCCCTGAAATAGACATCCGAGGTCCCAAAGTTGATGTTGACCTTCCCAACGTTGAACTGGAAGGTCCCGAGGGGAAGCTGAAGGGCCCTAAGTTCAAGATGCCCGAGATGCACATCAAGGCTCCCAAGTTCTCCATGCCCGACGTTGACTTCAACCTGAAGGGGCCCAAAGTGAAGGGAGATGTGGACGTGTCTGTGCCAAAGCTTGAGGGTGACCTGAAGGCTCCTGATGTTGACATTCAGGGCCCCAAAGTGGACATTGAGGCCCCAGATGTGAACATTCAAGGCCCAGAAGGCAAGTTCAAGATGCCCAAGTTCAAGATGCCCAAGTTCGGGATGCCGGGATTCAAAGCGGAAGGTCCAGAGGTGGACGTGAACCTCCCAAAAGGAGATATTGATGTTTCTGCTCCTAAGGTGGACATTGAAGGTCCAGAGGTGGACATTGAAGGTCCCGAGGGGAAGCTGAAGGGCCCCAAGTTCAAGATGCCCGAGATGCACATCAAGGCTCCCAAGATCTCCATGCCTGACATTGACTTGAACCTGAAGGGCCCCAAAGTGAAGGGAGATGTGGACGTGTCCGTGCCAGGAGTTGAGTGCGAATTGAAGGGTCCTGAGTTCAATATTGAGGGCCCTAAATTAGACGTTGGTGCACCCAGTGTTGATGTTGAAGGTCCCGAGGGGAAATTCAAGCTGCCCAAGTTCAAGATGCCCAAGTTCTCCATGCCGGGCTTCAAAGGGGAGGGAGTGGATGTGGATGTGAACCTCCCCAAGGGGGATCTTGAGCTCTCCGGCCCCAGCTTAGACGTGGAGGCTGCTGATGTGAGTGTGGATGGAAAAGTCAAAGGTCCCAAGTTTACCATGCCCGAAATGCACATTAAGGCTCCCAAGGTCTCCCTCCCTGATGTTGACTTCAACCTCAAGGGCCCCCAGCTGAAGGGAGGGGTGGACCTCTCCGGCCCCAGGCTTGAAGGTGATTTGAAAGCCCCCGAGATCGATGTGAAAGCCCCCAAAATTGATGTCGAGCTTCCCGATGTGGCCATCGAAGGTCCCGAAGGGAAGCTGAAGGGCCCCAAGTTCAAGATGCCCGAGATGCACATCAAGGCTCCCAAGTTCTCCATGCCCGATGTTGACTTCAACCTGAGGGGCCCCAAAGTGAAGGGAGATGTGGACATCTCTGCTCCGAAGCTGGAGGGGGATTTGCAGTGTCCAGATGTTGACATCAAAGGCCCTAAGTTGGACATTGAGGCCCCTGATGTGAGCATTGAGGGCCCTGAGGGGAAGCTGAAGGGCCCCAAGTTCAAGATGCCCGAGATGCACATCAAGGCTCCCCATATCTCCGTGCCTGACATCGACCTCAACCTGAAGGGCCCAAAGCTTGAGGGAGGTCTGAAGGGACCTGAAATGGATATCGAGGGCCCCAAAGTAGATATTGAAGGTCCAGAAGTCAATGGTGATGGCCTGGAGGGCAAAATGAAGCTGCCCAAAATGAAGCTGCCCAAGTTTGGCCTTAAAGGAGAAGGCCCTGATGTAGACGTGAACCTGCCAAAGGCAGAGGTGGATCTCTCAGGCCCCAAGGTTGATATCAGTGTCCCAGATGTGAGCATCGAAGGTCCAGAGGGCAAAGTGAAAGGTCCTAAACTGAAGATGCCGGAAGTGCACATGAACGTCCCCAAGATCTCGATGCCTGAGATCGATTTGAACTTGAAAGGCCACAAGACCAAGGGAGGCTTCGACCTCTCCACCCCGAAGCTCGAAGGTAACCTGAAAGGCCCCGACGTTGACATCAAAGGCCCAGAGGTTGGAATCAAAGGCCCTGAGGTTGACGTTGAGTGTCCTGATCTGAGCATTGAGGGCCCGGAGGCAAACGTGAAGGTCCCCAAGTTTAAGAAGTCAAAGTTTGGCTTCGGGATGAAGAGCCCAAAGGTGGAAGTGAAGGCCCCAGGGGCCGATGTGGATCTGCCCGAGGCAGAGCTGAACGCGGAGGCGCCGGACATCAACCTCGCCGGCAAGGGCAAGAAGAGCAAGTTCAAGATGCCCAAACTTCACATGAGCGGCCCTAAAGTCAAAGGCAAGAAGGGGGGGTTCGACGTCAACGCGGCCGGGGGAGACCTGGACCTGGATGTGACCGCCTCCGGGCCGGATGCGGCCGCCAAAGGTGAGGTTACGGTGAAGTCTCCCAAAGGGAAGAAGCCGATGTTTGGGAAAATCTCCTTCCCAGACGTTGAGTTTGACCTGAAATCGCATCGCTTCCGAGGAGACGCTTCCATGGCAGCGCCCAAGGTCGAGGGGGAGCTCAAAGGCCCGGAGCTGGACGTGGCGCTCAAAGGGGACCTGAAAGGTCCAAGTCTCAACGTGGACGTCGAAGCTCCTGATGTGAGCGTGAAGAAGCCCAAGTTCGACCTTCCCAGTGCGCAGATGGGCGCAGGGGGCTTGAAGATGGAGGGTGACCTCAAAGGAGCCTCCATTGACGTCGCGGTTCCCTCCATCCCGGTGCCAGACGTCGACTTCAATGTGAAAGGACCAAAAGGTGAGGTCAACGTTCCTGGAGCAGAACTGGAAGGTCCCGACGGGAAACTGAAGTTGCCCAAGGTGGGGAAAATGGGTCTTGGTGTGGGAATGCCGGATGTGAACTTGGATCTGTCTGTCCCCGCAGTGGAAGGAAGCGTGAGCCTCCCTTCGGCTGCTGTCAACCTCCGCGGGGGGGATGTGAAGCTCCAAGGGCCCCAAATCTCCATCCCCGACTTCGACGCAAACCTGAAAGGACCAAAGCTAAAGGGAGGTGTGGACACTTCGAGTTCCCTGGAAGGGCCCAAGGTCAGCCTGGATGCACCGGGAATTGACGTGGGAGGCTTGGGAGGGAAGCTGAAGCTGCCCAAGGTCAAGTCCCCAACGATGGAGGGACCGGAGCTGAGCGTGAAGGGAGGCATCGAGTGCTCGATGGAGGCAGAAGCCCCAGGGGCAAACCTCAACCTGGGGACCCCAGGCATCGCCATCAGAGGGCCCTCGGTGGATGTTTCTGCCCCGGATCTGGATGTAAACCTGAAAGGACCAAAGGTAAGAGGAGATTTGGATGTCAAATGCCCCAAAGCATCGGTGGACGCATCTGATGCCGGCTTCGAGATCCTGGGCGGCACCATCAAGCTCCCATCCCTCAAACTGCCCCAGTTTGGGCTTTGCGGCCCCGGTGCGGATGGAACCGACGTTGGCATCAACCTTGAAGGTCCCCAAGTGAAAGGAGGCCTGAAGGGCACCGGGGCTGGCCTTGGGCTGGAAGGGCCCAATGTGGAAGTGAAGGGGCCTCAGGTTTCCCTGCCCGATGCTGACCTGAAGCTGAAAGGACCAAACCTGGATGTCACCGGTGAGATCAAAGCTCCGAAAGTCAACGTGGAAGCGTCTCCTGCGGGCACGAAGGAGCTCAGCGCCGGCGTCCGCATGGATGCTGCGGCCATGGATGCATCTGCACCGAAGGGGTTGAACGTCAACGTGAAAGGGCCAAAGCTCCACATCAGTGCCTCAAAGGGAGGTCCCGGCGTCAGCACGGGCGCCCCAGAGCCCAACCTGGGCAAAGTGTCCTTCCCCAAGCTGCGGATGCCCAAGTTCGCGTTCTCCGACCCCGAGGTGAAGGGCAGGGAGATGGGGGTGGACGTGGAGTTCCCCGGCGCCGATGCCCACGGCCCCGCCGGGACGGCGGAGATGGAGCTGGAAGACGCCGACGGCCGCCTGAAGAAGTCCAAGCTCAAGATGCCCAAGTTCAACTTCTCCAAGCAGAAAGGGAAGGGCAGCGGCGCCCTGGGCTCGCCGGAGGCATCGGGGTCCAGAGGGGACCTGAAGAGCTCCAAGGGCAGTTTGGGCTCAGCGGAAGGGGAGCTGGACGGGGCGGAGGCGCCGTCGGCCAAGGCCAAGTTCTCGCTGTTCAAGAGCAGGAAGACGCGGCACCGGTCGTCGTCGTTCAGCGACGAGCGCTCGGCCCATTCGCCGCCGTCGGCAGCGGCGGAGGCGGAGGCCGGCGACAAAGGCAAACAGAGCAGGATGAAATTCGGGACGTTCGGGGGCATCGGCTCCAAAACCAAAGGCTCCTACGAGGTGACGGGCAGCGACGAGGAGCTGCCGAAGGCGCCCGGGGCCGCCGGCGCCGCCAAGAAGTCGCGGTTGTCGTCGTCCTCCAGCACCGAGAGCGCGACCAAGGGCGGCTTCCGCGTGCCCGGCGTGGAGCTGACGGTGGCCAAGAGGAAGGAGCAGTCGGGCTGCACGTAGGGGCCGTTGTACATAGGGAGCCCCTTATGGGTCTGTAGATACGTTTTGTAGCTCGGGCTCCCCATCCTTCCATAACCCTAAATCTCAACCCCCCCCCACCCCCCCACCCCCCCATCCAAAAAGCCAAGCGGGAGCTTCGCCCGCGCTCGGAATGTCGGCTTGTGCATGGAATGCTGAGAGCTGCAGGTTATGCGCCGGCTATTTTTGATATAACTCTTGTTTCCCCCCCTGTTTGACCGGATGTTTTCAGCGTTTTGGGTGGTGGAAATGGGATTTTGGGGTTTTTTTTGTGGTCTTTTTCTTGCTCAGTGGGGGCTGAGGAAATGGAGCTTTAAGAAAAGCAACCCTGGAACGGAGCCGCGGGGCCGAGCCGCGTGATTCCCATGGTTGGGATGCACCAGGATATCGGATAGCAGGGAGGGAAAAGGACGAGCTGTGACCCGGTGGGGCAGGAAAACAGCTCCAAAGGCTTTGAGCCGTCACCCCCCTCCGTGCCCGCGGGCGCCGGTTTGGGGTTGGTTGATGGGATTTTCACTCGTCCTTCGTTGCCTTTACCCATTTTGTTCTGTTCTTCGATGAAAAGAGAAAGAAAAAGAACCAAACCCCCAAAATCTCATTGACATTTTCAGGTTTGAGGGTCAAGACCGAAAGCCAGAGCAATAAACCAAACAAAAAACCAAAGCAAAAGCCCCTTTTTTTAGCACTTTAACAGCAAAATAATCGCGGCGTCAGAATGATCTTGTAAAATGCAAATAAAACGTTTATTAACCGGGATTTGGACGTTGTCTTTGGGTTTATTTTGGGGGGGGTTAAGGGTTATTTAATGGCTAACTTGGGGGGAGGGGTGCCCCTCGCCGTGGGACATTCCACTTCCACCCCCCTCCACCCGGGTGTGGGTCAGCGCTCCTCCAGTCCCGAAGGGGGCGCTGTTGTCCGACAGCCACCTCCCAAGCGCTGCCTCCCCCCGCCCATTGTTATGTGCCACCTCCCAAGCACAAGGGGGCGCTGTTCCACACAACGGGCGTGCCGGAAGCCGCCCGCCGCGTTCGCCACGTTGGCCGCAATGCATGCTGGGAGTTGTAATTCTTAGCTGCGACTCCCCGCCACGCGTGTTGCCCCGGTGCATGCTGGGAGCTGTAGTTCATTGCCGAGCCCCATTGCGGAGACCACTGCTGAGCCCCACTGCTGAGCCCCACTGCTGAGCCCCATTGCTGAGCCCCACTGCTGAGCCCCACTGCTGAGCCCCACTGCTGAGCCCACTGCTGAGCCCCACTGCTGAGCCCATTGCGGAGCCCCATTGCTGAGCCCCACTGCTGAGCCCCACTGCGGAGCCCCATTGCTGAGCCCCACTGCTGAGCCCCACTGCTCAGCCCCATTGCTGAGCCCCACTGCTGAGCCCATTGTGGAGCCCCACTGCTGAGCCCCATTGCTGAGCCCATTGCGGAGCCCCATTGCTGAGCCCCATTGCTGAGCCCATTGCTGAGCCCCATTGCTGAGCCCCACTGCTGAGCCCCACTGCTGAGCCCCATTGCTCAGCCCCATTGCGGAGCCCCACTGCTGAGCCCATTGCTGAGCCCCATTGCTGAGCCCATTGTGGAGCCCCACTGCTGAGCCCCATTGCTGAGCCCCATTGCGGAGCCCATTCCCCCCCCCGGTTGGTTCCATGACTCCAATCCCCCCCCCTCCGTGTCCATGCAAACCCCTCACAGCTCCATGGACCCCACACAGATCCCCCCCCATGGCATCACCTGCACGGGGGCATCGGGAGCCGGTGCTCGTCTTTATTGGGGGCAGGCGGCAGGGGCCAGGCGGCCCCATGGGGCCAATGGAGAGCACCCGCATCCCATGTTCCATGTTCCATGTAGAGCACCCGCATCCCATGTTCCATGTAGAGCACCCACATCCCATGTTCCATGTCCCATGTAGAGCACCCACATCCCATGTTCCATGTCCCATGTAGAGCACCCACATCCCATGTTCCATGTCCCATGGAGAGCACCCACATCCCATGTTACATGTTCCATGTAGAGCACCCACATCCCATGTTCCATGTCCCATGTAGAGCACCCACATCCCATGTTCCATGTAGAGCACCCGCATCCCATGTTCCATGTCCCATGTAGAGCACCCGCATCCCATGTTCCATGTTCCATGTAGAGCACCCGCATCCCATGTTCCATGTCCCATGTAGAGCACCCACATCCCACGTTCCATGTCCCATGTAGAGCACCCACATCCCATGTTCCATGTTCCATGTAGAGCACCCACATCCCATGTTCCATGTAGAGCACCCACATCCCATGTTCCATGTAGAGCACCCGCATCCCATGTTCCATGTTCCATGTAGAGCACCCGCATCCCATGTTCCATGTTCCATGTAGAGCACCCGCATCCCATGTTCCATGTTCCATGGAGAGCACCCACATCCCATGTTCCATGTTCCATGTAGAGCACCCACATCCCATGTTCCATGTTCCATGTAGAGCACCCACATCCCATGTTCCATGTTCCATGTAGAGCACCCACATCCCATGTTCCATGTTCCATCTAGAGCACCCACATCCCATGTTCCATGTTCCATGTAGAGCACCCACATCCCATGTTCCATGTAGAGCACCCACATCCCATGGTCCATGTCCCATGGAGAGCACCCACATCCCATGTTCCATGTCCCATGGAGAGCACCCACATCCCATGTTCCATGTAGAGCACCCACATCCCATGTTCCATGTTCCATGTAGAGCACCCGCATCCCATGTTCCATGTTCCATGTAGAGCACCCGCATCCCATGTTCCATGGAGAGCACCCACATCCCATGTTCCATGGAGAGCACCCACATCCCATGTTCCATGGAGAGCACCCACATCCCATGTTCCATGGAGAGCACCCACATCCCATGTTCCATGGAGAGCACCCACATCCCATGTTCCATGGAGAGCACCCACATCCCATGTTCCATGTAGAGCACCCACATCCCATGTTCCATGGAGAGCACCCACATCCCATGTTCCATGGAGAGCACCCACATCCCATGTTCCATGTCCCATGTAGAGCACCCACATCCCATGTTCCATGTCCCATGCAGAGCGCCCATCTCCAGCTCAGCAGTGCCTGGGGGAGCCGGGGATCCACATTCCATGTTCCATGTGCAGCACCCATGTCCCATATCCTGTGTGGAGCACCCATGTTCTATGTCCCATATTCCACATCCCATGTGAAGCACCAGTGTCCCATGTGCAGCACCCACATCCCATATGGAGCACCCATGTCCCACGTCCCATGTCCCATGTTCTGCACCCACATCCCATGTCCCATGCGGAACACACATGTCCCATATTCCATGTGCAGCATCCACATCCCATGTCCCATGTGGAGCAGCCGCATCCATTATGGAGCATCCATGTTCCACGTCCCATGCTCTGCACCCACATCCCACATCCCAGATCCCATATGGAGCACCTATGTCCCCCATCCCACATCCCCCATCCCCCATCCCACGTCCCACATCCCCTATCCCATGTCCCACATCTCACGTCCCATGTCCCACATCCCCCATCCCATGTCCCATGTCCCACATCCCACATCCCCCATCCCACGTTCCCACATCCCCTATCCCATGTCCCACATCCCCCATCCCACATCCCACGTCCCCCATCCCACGTTCCCACATCCCACATCCCCCATCCCACGTTCCCACATCCCCTATCCCATGTCCCACATCCCCCATCCCACGTCCCACATCCCACGTTCCCATCCCACATCCCACGTTCCCGCATCCCCCATCCCACGTCCCACATCCCCCATCCCACATCCCACATCCCACGTTCCCGCATCCCCTATCCCACATCCCACATCCCCCATCCCACATCCCACATCCCCCATCCCACATCCCACATCCCACGTTCCCGCATCCCCTATCCCACATCCCACATCCCCCATCCCACATCCCACATCCCACGTTCCCGCATCCCCTATCCCACATCCCACATCCCACATCCCACATCCCACATCCCACATCCCCCATCCCACGTTCCCACGTCCCACATCCCCCATCCCACGTCCCACATCCCACGTTCCCACATCCCCCATCCCACGTCCCACATCCCCCGTCCCCCCTCCCGCCCCCCCCGCCCCCCGCACCTCCCGCTCCCGCTCAGCACCGCCGGGGGGAGCCGGGGTAGCGCCGCCGGAGGTCGGAGCGGAAGCGCCGGAAGAGGAGGCGGTTCCGGTGCTGCTCCGCCCCGCGGGCCCCGTGGAACCCCGCGGCCTCCTTGAAGCCGCCGTGGACCACGAAGGCCCCGTCCAGCACCGCGAAGCGGAACCCGGCCACGTGCAGCTCGCACGCCTGCGGGAGGGCGCCATGGGACCCCTGAGCACCCATAGAGCCCCATAGCACCCATAGAGCCCCATAGCACCCATAGGTGCTCTACAGCACCCATAGAGCCCCATAGCACCCATAGAGCCCCATAGCACCCATAGGTGCTCTACAGCACCCATAGAGCCCCATAGCACCCATAGAGCCCCATAGCACCCATAGGTGCTCTACAGCACCCATAGAGCCCCATAGCACCCATAGAGCCCCACAGTACCCATAGGTGCTCCATAGCACCCATAGACCTCACAGCACCCATAGGTGCTCTATAGCACCCATAGACCTCACAGCACCCATAGGTGCTCCATAGCACCCATAGACCTCACAGCACCCATAGGTCTCCTATAGCACCCACAGAGCCCCATAGCACCCATAGGTGCTCCATAGCACTCATAGACCCCCATAGCACCCATAGGTCCCCTATAGCACCCATAGGTGCTCCATAGCACCCACAGACCTCACAGCACCCATAGGTCCCCTATAGCACCCATAGGTGCTCCATAGCACCCATAGACCTCACAGCACCCATAGGTGCTCTATAGCACCCATAGACCTCACAGCACCCATAGGTGCTCTATAGCACCCATAGACCTCACAGCACCCATAGGTGCTCCATAGCACCCATAGACCTCACAGCACCCATAGGTCTCCTATAGCACCCACAGAGCCCCATAGCACCCATAGGTGCTCCATAGCACTCATAGACCCCCATAGCACCCATAGGTCCCCTATAGCACCCATAGGTGCTCCATAGCACCCACAGACCTCACAGCACCCATAGAGCCCCATAGCACCCATAGGTGCTCCATAGCACTCATAGACCTCACAGAACCCATAGCTCCCCTACAGCACCCATAGAGCAACATAGCACCCATAGACCTCACAACACCCATAGGTCTCCTATAGCACCCATAGAGCCCCATAGCACCCACAGGTGCTCCATAGCACCCATAGACCTCACGGAACCCATAGCTCCCCTATAGCACCCATAGGTGCTCCATAGCACCCATAGACCTCACAGCACCCATAGGTCCCTTTAGCACCCATAGAGCCCCATAGCACCCATAGGTGCTCCATAGCACCCATAGACCTCACAGCACCCATAGGTGCTCTATAGCACCCACAGGTGCTCCATAGCACCCATAGACCTCACAGCACCCATAGGTGCTCTATAGCACCCACAGGTGCTCCATAGCACCCATAGACCTCACAGCACCCATAGGTGCTCTATAGCACCCATAGATGCTCCATAGCACCCATAGACCTCACAGCACCCATAGGTCTCCTATAGCACCCATAGAGCCCCATAGCACCCATAGACCTCACAGCACCCATAGGTCTCCTATAGCACCCATAGAGCCCCATAGCACCCACAGGTGCTCCATAGCACCCATAGACCTCACGGAACCCATAGCTCCCCTATAGCACCCATACGTGCTCCATAGCACCCATAGACCTCACAGCACCCATAGGTCCCTTTAGCACCCATAGAGCCCCATAGCACCCATAGGTGCTCCATAGCACCCATAGACCTCACAGCACCCATAGGTGCTCTATAGCACCCACAGGTGCTCCATAGCACCCATAGACCTCACAGCACCCATAGGTGCTCTATAGCACCCATAGGTGCTCCATAGCACCCACAGACCTCACAGCACCCATAGGTCTCCCATAGCACCCATAGAGCCCCATAGCACCCATAGGTGCTCCATAGCACTCATAGACCTCACAGCACCCATAGGTGCTCTATAGCACCCATAGGTGCTCCATAGCACTCATAGACCACCATAGCACCCATAGGTCCCCTATAGCACCCATAGGTGCTCCATAGCACCCATAGACCTCACAGCACCCATAGGTCCCCTATAGCACCCATAGGTGCTCCATAGCACCCATAGACCTCACAGCACCCATAGCTGCTCTATAGCACCCACAGACCCCCATAGCACCCATAGGTGCTCTATAGCACCCATAGATCCTCTATAGCACCCACAGACCTCATAGCATCCATAGCTCCCCTATAGCACCCATAGACCCCTACAGCACCCACAGGTGCTCTATAGCACCCACAGTTCCCTTATAGCACCCATAGTTCCCTTATAGCACCCATAGGTCCTCTATAGCACCCACAGATCTTCTACAGGACCCATAGATCCTCTATAGCACCCATAGATCCTCTATAGCACCCACAGATCTTCTACAGGACCCATAGATCCTCTATAGCACCCACAGATCCTCTATAGCACCCACAGATCCTCTATAGCACCCACAGATCTTCTACAGGACCCATAGATCCTCTATAGCACCCACAGATCCTCTATAGCACCCACAGATCTTCTACAGGACCCATAGATCCTCTATAGCACCCACAGATCCTCTATAGCACCCACAGATCTTCTACAGCACCCATAGATCCTCTATAGCACCCACAGATCCTCTACAGCACCCACAGATCTTCTACAGCACCCATAGATCCTCTATAGCACCCACAGATCCTCTATAGCACCCATAGCTCCTCTATAGCACCCATAGATCTTCTACAGCACCCATAGATCCTCTATAGCACCCACAGATCCTCTATAGCACCCATAGCTCCTCTATAGCACCCATAGATCTTCTACAGCACCCATAGATCCTCTATAGCACCCATAGCTCCTCTATAGCACCCACAGATCTTCTACAGGGCCCATAGATCCTCTATAGCACCCATAGATCCTCTACAGCACCCATAGATCCTCTATAGCACCCATAGATCCTCTATAGCACCCATAGCTCCTCTATAGCACCCATAACTCCTCCATAGCACCCGTAGCTCCTCTATAGCACCCATAACTCCTCTATAGCACACATAGATCCTCTATAGCACCCATAGATCCTCTATAGCACCCACAGATCCTCTATAGCACCCACAGATCCTCTATAGCACCCATAGGTCTTCTACAGCACCCATAGATCCTCTATAGCACCCATAGATCCTCTATAGCACCCACAGATCTTCTATAGCACCCATAGATCCTCTATAGCACCCACAGATCCTCTATAGCACCCATAGCTCCTCTATAGCACCCATAGATCCTCTACAGCACCCATAGATCCTCTATAGCACCCACAGATCCTCTATAGCACCCATAGCTCCTCTATAGCACCCATAGATCTTCTACAGCACCCATAGATCCTCTATAGCACCCATAGATCCTCTATAGCACCCACAGATCCTCTATAGCACCCATAGCTCCTCTATAGCACCCACAGATCCTCTATAGCACCCACAGATCCTCTATAGCACCCATAGATCCTCTATAGCACCCACAGATCCTCTACAGCACCCACAGATCCTCTATAGCACCCATAGATCCTCTATAGCACCCATAGATCCTCTATAGCACCCACAGATCCTCTATAGCACCCATAGATCCTCTATAGCACCCACAGATCCTCTATAGCACCCATAGATCCTCTATAGCACCCACAGATCCTCTATAGCACCCACAGATCCTCTACAGCACCCACAGATCCTCTATAGCACCCATAGATCCTCTATAGCACCCACAGATCCTCTATAGCACCCATAGATCCTCTATAGCACCCATAGATCCTCTATAGCACCCACAGATCCTCTATAGCACCCACAGATCCTCTATAGCACCCATAGATCCTCTATAGCACCCACAGATCCTCTACAGCACCCACAGATCCTCTATAGCACCCATAGATCCTCTATAGCACCCACAGATCCTCTATAGCACCCATAGATCCTCTATAGCACCCACAGATCCTCTATAGCACCCATAGATCCTCTATAGCACCCATAGATCCTCTATAGCACCCACAGATCCTCTATAGCACCCATAGATCCTCTATAGCACCCACAGATCCTCTATAGCACCCATAGATCCTCTATAGCACCCACAGATCCTCTATAGCACCCATAGATCCTCTATACCACCCAGAGACCTCCCAGCACCCACCGATGCCTTATCGCACCCATAGCCCCTTGACCACCCCATAGTGCCCACAGCCCCCATGGCCACCCCATGGTCATCATGGCCACCCCACAGCCCCCATGGGCACCCCATGGTCATCATGGCCACCCCACAGCCCCCATGGGCACCCTATGGTCATCATGGCCACCCCACAGCCCCATGGGCACCCTATGGTCATCATGGCCACCCCACAGCCCCCATGGCCACCCCATGGTCATCATGGCCACCCAACAGCCCCCATGGGCACCCCATGGTCATCATGGCCACCCCACAGCCCCCATGGCCACCCCATGGTCATCATGGCCACCCCACAGCCCCCATGGCCACCCCATGGTCATCATGGCCACCCCACACCCCCATGGGCACCCTATGGTCATCATGGCCACCCCACAGCCCCCATGGGCACCCTATGGTCATCATGGCCACCCCACAGCCCCCATGGCCACCCCATGGTCATCATGGCCACCCCACAGCCCCATGGGCACCCTATGGTCATCATGGCCACCCCACACCCCCATGGGCACCCTATGGTCATCATGGCCACCCCACAGCCCCCATGGGCACCCTATGGTCATCATGGCCACCCCACAGCCCCATGGGCACCCTATGGTCATCATGGCCACCCCACAGCCCCCATGGCCACCCCATGGTCATCATGGCCACCCCACAGCCCCCATGGGCCCCCCATGGCCCCCCAAGCACCCTCCATCACCTGACTGATGCGGTTGAAGCCGTACTGCAGGAAGCGCTCATCGAAGGGGGGGACGCCGTGTGCCGGCCCCACATAGAAGGGCTCCCAGGGGTCACGCCATGGGGCTTCATAGGCCACCCGCAGGTGTGGGGCGGGCGGCAGCGCCCACCAGCGCCCATAGTCGGTGGGGGCTTGGCACCGGGGGCACAGCGCCCCATAGAAGGGCCGAGCATCCCCCGCGCCCCACAGCCGCCGGAGCTCCGCCTTCGTGCCCGGTACCGGGGTCCCCAAACGCACCTCGAAGGCCGGGAGCACGAACACCACCGGGGACAAGGGGGGCTGAGGGGGACCCGGGGCATTGGGGTCCTCTGGGGCATTGGGGTCCCTTAGGATGTTGGGGTCCTTCAGGATGTTGGGGTCCTTTGGGACATTGGCATCCTCTGGGACATTGGGGTCCTTTGGGGCATTGGGGTCCCTTAGGATGTTGGGGTCCTTCTGGACATTGAGGTCCTCCAATGCATTGGGGTCCTTTGGGACATTGGGGTCCTCTGGGGCATTGGGGTCCCTTAGGATGTTGGGGTCCTTCAGGACATTGGGGACCTCCAATGCATTGGGGTCCTTTGGGACATTGGGGTCCTCTGGGGCATTGGGGTCCTTTGGGGCATTGGGGTCCCTTAGGATGTTGGGGTCCTTCAGGATGTTGGGGTCCCTTAGGACATTGGGGACCTCCAGGACATTGGGGACCCCCGGCTCATGGAAGCCCTTGGGGACCCCCAGGACATCATTGGGGTTCCCCAACCTATCGGGGACCTCCAGGGCGTTGAGCCCCCGATGCTCATGGGGGACCCCAACACCATGGGGGGAGCCCAGGGCATTGGGGACCCCTCTGAAGCCATCAGACGCCTGCAATGATGGGGGCCCCCCCGAAGCTTTGGGGTCCCCCCCATCTCCCCACAGCGGGGGTGCCCCCCCTCGCAGCGCCCTCAGGAACCCCTCCCGCAGCCCCCGGCTGGGCACCACATCCGCATCCAGCAGCAGCACAAAGCGCCCCCCCCCGGGCCCGGGGGGGCCGGGCCCCCCGCTGCCCCCCCCCATGTCCTGCCCGGCCGCCCCCGCCCAGGCCACGTTCCGCAGCAGGTTCCCGGGGTACGGCACCCCCAAAGTGTAACTGGGGGGGTCCGCGGCCGCCACGCGCCCCAGAGCCCCCCGGCACCCCCCCGGCGCTGCGGGGCCGCGGGGAAGGGGGGGGGTCACGGCGGGGGGGGGCTCGGCCGCCCCCAGCACCACGTGGAGCCGCAGGCGCCCCCGGAGCCCCCGGCAGGGCCCCCCCAGGGCCCGCAGGAGCTGCCCCAGCCCCGCCCGGGGCACCCCGAACACCGCCACCGAGAGCGGCCCCCCCCAGCGCCCCCCTTCCAGCGCCCCCCCCAGCGCCGCCGCCGCCCGCCCCGGGGTCCCGTGCGTGGCCAGCACCAAGTCCGGGGGGGGGGGCCCAGCGCGGCGAGGGGGGGCCCAGCACGTCCCGATACAGCCGGAAGGTTCCGGAAGCGTCCAGAACCCCCCTGGGGGGGGGCAGCGGTTTGTGGGGGCGGCGGGGGGGCGCGGGGGGGGGCAGCGCTCGCAGGTAAAGGGTCTGCAGCAGCGCCAGCCCCCCCAGCAGCCAAGCGCAGCCCCCCAAGAGCCGCCCTCGGCCCATGGCTTGCGCGCCCCCCCCCCCCCCCCCCCAAACTGGGGATACTGGGAGGGGACGGGGTGGGGGGCAGTGGGAAGGAGGCAATGGGACTGGGGGGGGGGGGGGCTGGGGGATGCTGCGTGTTACTGGGGGGCTACTGGGGGGCACTGGGATCCGGATGAGGTCAATGGGACCAGTCCGGGGGGGGCACTGGGATCAGCGCTGAGCAGGGAGCAGGACATTCTGGAAGCACGATGGGATCGCTGGGACCAGTATGGGGCTACCGGGACCACGACAGGGATGCCAGGACCAGTGTGGGGGGACTGGGACCAGTATGGGGGTGCTAGGACCAATAGGGGCTACTGGGACCAGTATGGGGGTGCAGGGACCCAGCTCGGGAGCGACCCGGTCCCACTTTGGGGTTATCCCGAGCCCAGCGCAGGGAAAGAACCGGGACAGGACCGGGACGGGACTGGGGGGACCCGGGACCCGCGACCTCACCGCGCCGCGTCGCCGCAGGAACCGCGCATGCGCGGGGCGGAGCCTGGGCGGACCGACGGGGGTGTGGTCAAGGCGGGGAGATGGGCGGGGTTAACGCGGATGGAGGCGTGGCTGCGTCTATGGGGGCGTGGCCTGGCCGCTGCCCGGGTCCTACCGCGCCTCCGCCGCGCTCGCAGCCGGGGACCGTCCGGACCCCCGCAACCCCCCAACAGCCCGGGGTACCCCAAGCACAGGGGTCCCCCCCGGATGTCTGCGTCCCTCCCTGCACCTCCGGGTCCCCCCCACACCCTTTGTCCCTGGAAAGAAGCTGCCACGGGCACAGGGACACGGAGGCCACTTTATTTCCAAGGGGGTGTCAGGGCCACGGGGCCTCCAGGGGATGCTGGGGACAACGGGAGCCAGTCCCTCGCGGTGGGGACGTTGGGGACATCAGGGTCTCAGTCCCTTGAGTCGAGGTGATGGTGATGCCCCACATCCTTCGGGGACACCAGGGACGTTGGGGACATTGGGCCACGACAGGTCTCAGTCCGTGGGGTTGGGGACACTGGGGGACATCGGACCACGATGTGTCTCAGTCCATTGATCCAAGGGGACAACAAGGTCCCACGTCCCTTGGGGACATTGGGGACACCAAGCCACAATGCGTCTCGGTCCCTCCAGCCGAGGTGACGACAGGGTGCGACAGTCTCAGTCCTTTTGGGGGTGTCTGCATCCTTCGGGGACACTTTGGGGCCATCGGTCCCTCGGGTCACAGCGGTGACGAGGTGCCCGCGTCCCTCAGGGACGTTGGGGACATCGAGTTGTGACGAGTCTCAGTCCCTCGGGCTCGGTGACATCGCGCTGCGACGTAGCTCGATGTGTTGGGGACATGGAGGGTGTTGGGGACATTGGGGACACCGAGGGATGCGGGGGACATTGGGGACACTGAGCCACGATGCGTCGCAGTCCCTCAGACTGGGGACATTGGGTCATGGCGTGTCTCCATCCCTTGGGTTGGGGACACTGGGGACATCGAGCCACATTGTGCCTCAGCCCCTTGAGTTGGGGACGTTGGGGACATGGGGCCGTTGGGCCACGATGCCTCCAGCACTCTGGTCGGGGACATGGGGGACATCAAGCCACATCGTGCCTCAGTCCCTTGGGGTGGGGACATTGGGGGTGACACCCATGGGGGGGGGGGGGGCACACACTTTTGGGGGTACTCTGCCAAAAACGCAGACCCCAAGGTGGGGAAGGGGGGGATGACAAGGACAGGGACGAGGCGGGTGACAAGGGACAGGGACATTGGGGCTGGGGGGGGGGGGCTCCTACAGGTGGGTCCAAGCCACCCACTGACACGATTTGGGGGACGGGTCCCGCAGTGGGGCTGGGGACATGGGGACACGGGGACACGGGACCCAGGCGTCCAGGCTGGGGGGGGGGGGGGGGGCCACCAGCCCCCCCCCAATTACCTTAGAGACTCGTTACGAGTTAAATTAGCACGAAAGGCCCCGGGGGGGGGCGGCGGGGGGGGGGGGGCGCGGCCGGGGCCGGGGGGCCGGTGGCTCCGGGCCGGGGTGACAATGACAATATGCCATACTGGGGGCAAGTCGCGTCACAGACTTAGTTCAGAACGACGGGGCGCGCTGGCTTCCGGCTGCGGGGGGGGGGGAGAAGGACGTCAGTGACCCCCCCGGAACGCTCTGTACCCCAATAACCCCCTGTACCCCCCAATGGACCGTTCTGCCCCCCAAGGGGACCTCAGGGTCTGGGCACATGCACCCCCCCCCCCCCCCATTGAGGGACCCAACTTTGGGGGTCATCACCCCCCCCACCTCCCCATGGGCCCCTGGGGCGTCCCCCCCATCCCCACCCCTCTGGACCCTGCGCCTCGGGCCCCATCTTCACCCCCCAAACCCTCTGGGCCCCCCCAGGAGTGAACCCCCGGCTGCCTCCCCCCTCCCAATGGGTGCCCCCCACCCTGGCCCCCCCCTTACCTTGGCGGAAGGCGTCCTGGAGGCGGCTCTGGGGGAGTTGATACAACTCAGAGAAGGGGTCGCGGGGCGACCGGGGTGGGGGGGGGCCGGGGGCCGGGGGGGCCCCCTGGGGGCCGGGTCCCCCCGCGGCTGACGCCGGTGGTGGCGGCCAGGCCCTGGAGCAGGCGGCGCAGGACGGGGCCGGGGGGGGCTGCCGGGGGGGGCGGTGGGGGGGGGGAAGTCTCGGGGGTGAGGAGGGAGCCGGGGTCCCCCCCCGGGCCCCCCCCGGGGCTCTCGGGACTCGGCGGCAGCTTCTCGGGTGCAGCCTCCGGCGGCTCCAGGGGCCCGAAGGCAAAGGGCGGCGCTTGCCGGGGGGTGTAGGGGGGGGGTCCAGGTCTCGGTGCCCCCCCCCGGGGTCTCGGGGACCCCCAGGCCTGGCGCAAGGCGGGCGCCCGAGGCCAGGCTGGGGCCAAGGCCGAGGCCGGGGCCGATGTTGGCTCCGATGGCAGCTCCGAGGCCAACGCCAGGTCCAAGAGCGGGGTCAACGCCGGCCCCAAGGCCAAGGCCAATGGAGGAGCCGCGAGCGGAGCCAACGTTGGCTCCAATGGCAGCTCCAGCACCAAGTCCAACACCGGATCCAATGGCAGCTCCAGCACCAAGTCCAACACCGGATCCAATGGCAGCTCCAGCACCAAGTCCAACACCGGATCCAATGGCAGCTCCAGCACCAAGTCCAACACCGGATCCAATGGCAGGACCAATACTGGCTCCGACACCGAGTCCAATGCCGGCGTCAACGCTGGTTCCAAGAGAGGAGTCAATGTTGGCTCCAAGGCTGAGTCCAACACCGGCACCAACGTCAGGTCCAAGCCCGGAGCAGACGTTGGCTCCGAGTGCGGCTCCAACGGCAAATCCAAGGGCAGATCCAAGGCCGGAGCCACCGGTGGCTCCAACGCCGGCTCCAACTGCGAGTCCAACGCTGGCACCAACATCAGGTCCAGGAGCGGAGCCAATGCTGGAACCAACATTGGCTCCGAGGCCAAGTCCAACGCCAGATCCAAGAGTGGAGCCAACGCCGGCACCGATGTTGGCTCCAACAGCAGCTCCAACACCAAGTCCAACACCGGATCCAACATCAGATGCAAGAGCAGCGTCAACGTTGGCTCCAACACCAAGTCCAACGCCAATGTCAATATCGGATCCAAGAGCAGCACCGACATTGGCTCCAACACCGGCTCCAACAGCGAGTCCAACACTGGATCCAAGACCAGAGCTAACATTGGCTCCAACAGCAGCTCCAACGGCAAGTCCAACGCCAGGTCCCACACCAGATGGAAGAGCGGAGCCAACATTGGCTCCAAGAGCAGCTCCAAGTCCAAGTCCAACAGTGGATCCAAGACTGGAGCCGACGTTGGCTCCAATATTGGCTCCAAGACCAAGTCCAACGCCAGCGCTGACCCCAGCACCTACATTGGTTCCAACGCTGGCTCCGACGGTGAGTCCAACACCAGCACCAACATCGGATGGAAGAGCAGGGCCAAGAGCCCCAATGCCGAGCCCAACGCTGGCTCTGACACCACCACCGAGGCCCGGCCCAATGTTGGCCCCGACACTGAGCGCGACGCCAGCTCCGAGACTGGAGCCGACCCCGGCTCCGCTGCTGGCTTGGAGACCAGCTCCAACGGCATCTGCAGCGCCAGCTCCGAGGCCAGGCCCAATATTGGCCCCAAGGTTGGGGCCAACATCAGGGCTGGTGCCGGCTGCCACGCCAAGGCCAACGTCAACTCTGATGCCGGCTCCGACGCTGATGCCAACTCCAGCACCAATATCAGAGCCGAGAGCTTGTCCAACGCCGTCTCCGAGGCCGTGTCCAACGTTCACTCCGACAGCAGCTCCAAGACCGGGGTCAATGTTGGCTCCAACGTTGCCTCCAAGACCATGTCCAATGGTGGCTCCAAGACCAGGTCCCATATTGGCATCAAGACCAGGTCCAACACCAGCTCCAAGACCAGGGTCAACGTTGGCTCCCAAGCCAGCTCCAAGACCGTGTCCAACATCAGCTCCAAGGCCACATCCAACATTGACGCCAAGGCCGAGGCTGACGCCAACATTAACTCCAACGTCGTCTCCAAGCCCAGATCCAACGCCGAGGTCAACACCGGATCCAGCACCAGGACCAACACCGAGGCCAACACCAGGGCCAGCGCCGACACCGAGGTCCCCACCAGCTCCAATGCTGGCCCCAGGGAAGTCAAGGCTGGGGCCAAAGGGCTCAGGAGGGTCCGGGGGGGCCTCAGCTGCCAACTGCTGCCGCAGGCACCAGGCTTCGGCCTCACTGTGGGAGACACAAGGGGGGTCCGGGGTGAGCCTGGGGCCCCCGGGGGAGTGCAGGGCGCCCACCCCATGGGTGCTCTGTGGGGCGGCGGTGATGGCACCCCCGGAGCTGGGGCCACCCACCTGATGATGAAGTTGTGGGCGAGCAGAGCCGGGCCCTCGGGGCGCAGGCGGGCATAGACCCACGTCCAGCCCAGGCCATCCTTGCGCTGCAGCCGGGTCACCAGCTCCCCCCGTGCCTCCGGTCCTGCTCCTGCTGGGGGGACACGCACGGGGACATCAGCAGGGACACGGGGAGGGGGTGACTGAGGGGTTGGGGACATCAATGAGGTCGATTTGGGGTGTTGGGGACAGGGGGATGTCAATGGGGACAACAGGGACATGGAGGACACCCATGGAGGAGGCAAGGTGGCCCCAGGGGATGTGGGAGACACCGAGGACATGATGGGGGGCAAAGTGACAGCAGGGGACCCAGGGTGATGGGGGACACCCTTGGGGACACCCAGCGGGCAGGAAGACCCCAGGGACCCAAGGAACAGCTTGGGAAGGGATGGGGGGGGAGGACAAGGAGAGCCCAGGGGCCACCACGGGGACACTTACCCAGGCGGAGGTGCTGGCGCGCAACATGGCCAAGGTCCTCGGGGTGCAGGAGCCGGTACCAGGAGCGACCCAGGAGCTCCCCGCGCCCGTAGCCCAGGTGGATGAGGACACTGTGGGACAAGAGGCCTGGCTCCAGCACCCACCATGGCCGGGACCCCCCCGCACCCCCCCTTTGGGTGCCGGGTCCTGACCTGTCGGAGACGTCGAGCAGCGCCAGGTCGCGCGCGTGGCGGCTCTGGAACGCCGGCAGCAGGAGGCAGTCGGGGCAGGGCCATGGCGGGGGGTCCAGGGGGGCGCAGAAGGCGACAAAGAGCCCCGGGGAGGTGCCGGGGGGGCCGGGGGGGGCCTGGAAGCGGCCCCGCAGCAGCACCAGCTTCCGGCCCGCGCTGGGGCGGCGCGAGGCCCGCGAGGTGGTGAAGCGGCAGCGGAAGAGGCGCTCTACGGGAAGGGGTCCCGGGTCAGAGCTCCGGAGCGCTGCGCATCCCTCCGTCCATGCTCCATCCCTCTGTTCTTCACCCGTCCATCCCTCCAGCGTCCATCATCCACTCATCATCCAGCATCCAGCATCCCTCCGTCCATCCCTTCATTATCCCTCCCTCCTTCCATCCATCCATCCATCCATCATCCATCCATCCATCATCCATTCATCATCCAGTATCTATCCATCATCCCTCCATCCCTCCCTCCCTCCCTCAATCCATCCATCTTTCGTCCATCCATCCCCCCATCATCCATCCATCCATCCATCCCTCCATGCATCCATTTTTCTCTCCTCTCTTCCATCCCTTCCTCTCTTCATCCATTCTCCTTTCCTTCCTCCCTCCCTCCATTTCTCCATCCTTCCATCCATCTCTCCATCCCCCCGCCCTTCAATCCTCCCTTCCCTTCCTCTCCTCTTCCATCCTTCCTTCCCTCCTTCCCTCCCTCCATCCTTCCACCCCTCCCTCCCTCTGCCACACCCCCGCAGGCCCCTCCCCTCCTCGGAGGCCCCACCCACCTGCCTGGGGGGGCCCAGCCTGGGTGAGCTGATGTCGCACCAGGGGGTGATCGGCCGGGTCCAACAGATCGTAGATGCTGTCACCCTGAGCCACCAGGTCCACCTGCGGGGGGGGGGCAGGAGGTCAGCACCCAGCACCAAGCACCCAGCACCCAATGCCCAGCACCCAACACCAAGCACCAAGCACCCAGCACCCAGCACCCAGCACCCAATGCCCAGCACCCAACACCAAGCACCCAGCACCCAGCACCCAGCACCAAGCACCCAGTACCAAGCACCCAACACCAAGCACCCAGCACCCAATACCAAGCACCCAGCACCCAGCACCCAACACCCAACACCCAACACCAAGCACCCAGCACCCAGTACCAAGCACCCAGTACCAAGCACCCAACACCAAGCACCCAGCACCCAGCACCCAGCACCAAGCACCCAGTACCAAGCACCCAACACCAAGCACCCAGCACCCAATACCAAGCACCCAGCACCCAGCACCCAACACCCAACACCAAGCACCCAGCACCCAGTACCAAGCACCCAGTACCAAGCACCCAGCACCCAGCACCCAGCACCCAGCACCCAACACCAAGCACCCAGCACCCAGCACCCAACACCCAGTACCCAGCACCCAGCACCCAGCACCCAGCACCCAGCACCCAACACCAAGCACCCAGCACCCAGCACCCAACACCCAGTACCAAGCACCCAGCACCCAGCACCCGGCACCCAGCACCCAGCACCCAACACCAAGCACCCAGCACCCAGCACCCAGCACCCAACACCCAGCACCCAGCACCCAGCACCCAATGCCCAGCACTCAGCCCCGTTCCGCCTGCGGGTGCTCACCATGGAGTGCCCCAGGTGCTGTGCGACGTTGTCGGTGACACCAACCAGCTTCCCCTCGCGGGTGACAGCCAACAGGAACCCGGGCAGCGATGCCACCAGGTCAGCAAGCTCCGGCCCCCCCAGCAGCTCCATGGGTGCTCCCCGCGTCGGGCCTGCAAAGGGGACACCCGTCAGCACCCCCCAGCACCCGGCGCCTTGCCCGCACGGTCCCACTGCACCCATGCGGTCCCCGTGGGGTTACCGGTGGCACCCACAGCCTTGCCCATGCGGAGCCACGGGATTCCCTGTCCCCATCACGTATCCCTGTCGCCATCCTTTGTCCCTGTCCCTGTCTCCAAACCCAGCTCTGGTCCCTAATCCTGGCCCTTGTCCCGGCTCCTGACCCGGTTCCAGATCTGGTCCCTGTGCTGTTCCAATCCCTGATCCCGGTTCTGGTCCCAGCTCCATCACACCCTGCTCCCTGGCTGCTGTCCCAGCCCTGATCCCGGGTCCCGATCCTGATCCACGGTCCTGCTCTCGGTCCCTATCCCTGTTCCCCGGTCGCAGTCCTGGTCCCCAGTGTCAGTCCCTGTCCTGCTCTCCCGGCCCCTGTCCCAGCCCTGATCCCAGGTTCTGATTCACGGTCTCGGTCCCTATCCCCGTGCCCCGATCCCTGCCGCGATCCTCTGCTCCCGGTCCCGGTACCTCTCCCTGTCCCGGTCCCTGTCCCCGCTCTCGGTCTCAGCCCCGATCCCAATCCCGCCCTCCCCGTTCCCCGCCGCTGTCCGCGGTGCTGAACCAAACCCCCGTCTCCCGCTGCCGCTGTCCGCGGTGCTGAACGCACCCGGCGCTGCCCGCGGTGCTGAACCCCCCCTGCCTGCTCCGGTCCCGGTTACCCCCGGTGCTCCCCGGTCCCCGTCCCACCCCGCGCTGGTGCCTGCTCCTCTCCCCGTGCCTGTCCCCGTCCCTCCGCCGGCTCCTTGCTCCATCCCGGGGCCGGGTCCCCTTTCCCGGTGCCGCTGCCGGCTCCCAGCCCACCTCCAGCCTGCTCCTCACCCGGTTCCATCCCAGAGCTGTTCCCGTCCCTTTCCTAATGCCGGCTCCCATCCCGTGCTGTTCCCTGCTCCTGTCTGTGCTCCGATCCCCAGTCCCATCCCCGTGCTCTTTCCAGTTCTGTGCCTATGCCTGGTTCCATCCCGGTGCTCATTCACATCCTAGTGCCAGTCCCTGGTCCTATTCTGATGACTGATCCCATCCCGGTGCCCTGTCCCACCCCGGTGCTCGATCCCATCCCAGTGTCCGATCCCATCCCAGTTCCCGGTCCCATCCCAGTGCCCGATCCCATCCCGGTGCTCGATCCCATCCCGGTTCCCGGTCCCATCCCAGTGCCCGATCCCACCCGGGTGCCCGATCCCATCCCAGTTCCCGGTCCATCCCAGTTCCCGATCCCATCCCGGTCCCACTCCCCACTCCCTTCCCGGTGCCATCCCCGTCCCCATCCTCTCCCGGTCCCCCTCCCAGCCCTACCGCTCCCTCCCCGCGCACGCACCGGGCCGGAGGCAGGCTCCCTTGCGGGTGTAGATGCAGGCGAGGGCCATGACGTGCAGGTAGGAGAGGCGCGGGCGGTCCCCGTCGGGCAGCGGCAGGAGGTCCCTCAGGGCGCGGATCTCGGCGTTGATCTGATCCCGCCGCGCCTTGGAGGCGCCTTTGGTGGAGCGGAGCATCCTCGCGCCGCGCCGCCGCGCGAACGCCCCTTATATGGACCGCGCGGGACGACGTCACCGCCGCGTCACCCCCCCCCCCCCCCCCCCCCCCCCCCACTTTCCCCGCTCCTCCCATTCGCAACGCTGGGGAGGGGAGGGGGGGGGGGGGGGGAGGTGGCAGCGTCAGTGCTGACGTCGACGCGCGCGCGGCGCGGGGCGCGGGGGGGGGGAAGGGGGGAGGGGGCGGCGCGCGGCGGCTTCGCACCGAAATAGGAGATGGCGCGCGCTGAAAGGCGGGGCGAGGGGAGGGGCGGGGCGCGGGACAAGCCCCCCCCCCCCCCCCGGGGGGAGCGGGGCAAGGGGGGAAGGGGGGAGTCAAGGGAAGGTAGAAGGGGGCAATGGGGAGGGAGGGGATGGAGGGAATGGGGGGATGGATGAGGGGGTCAGTGGAAGGGTGGGGGAGCCAATATGGGGTCAATGGGGGGATGGAGAGATGAGTGGAGGGGTCAATGGGGGGATGGAGGGGTGGGTGAAGGGGGCAATGGGGAGACTGGGGGGCAATGGGGGGCTGGAAGGGCTCCAGGGAGAGAGGGAGGGAGGGATGGAGTCAATAGGGGGATGGAGAGAGTTAACGGTGGGATGAACGGTCAATAGGAGAATGGAGGGTCAATGGGGGGATGGAGATGGTCAATGGGAGGGTCAACAGAGGGATGAGGGGTCAATGGGGGGATGGAGATGGTCAATGGGGAGGGTCAACAGAGGGATGAGGGGTCAATGGGGGGATGGAGATGGTCAACGGGAGGGTCAACAAAGGGATGAGGGGTCAATGGGGGGATGGAGATGGTCAATGGGAGGGTCAACAGAGGGATGAGGGGTCAATGGGGGGATGGAGATGGTCAATGGGAGGGTCAACAGAGGGATGAGGGGTCAATGGGGGGATGGAGATGGTCAATGGGGAGGGAGATGGTCAATGGGAGGGTCAACAGAGGGATGAGGGGTCAATGGGGGGATGGAGATGGTCAATGGGGAGGGAGATGGTCAATGGGAGGGTCAACAGAAGGCTGGAGAGTCAACAGAGGATGAAGATGGTCAATGGGTGCTGGAGGTGGTCAATGGGAGGGTCAACAGGACAATGGAGGGTCAATGGGGAGATGAAGAGGGTCAATAGGGGATGAAGATGGTCAATGGGGGATGGAGATGGTCAGTGGGGGATGGGTTATCAATGGGGTATGTAGAAAGTCAACAGGAGGCTGGAGGGGGTCAATGGGGGATGGAGAACCCAATGCGGGGATGGAGAGGTTCAAACGATGGAGTCGTTGATGGAGGGTCAACAGGGGAGTGGAGGGGGTCAATGGAGGGGCCGCTGTGGGGCTGGCAGGGCTCAAAGGGCTGAGGGAGAGTTGATGGGGGGCAGAGGAGGTTGGGGGGGGCAGAGGGGGGCAATGGGGGAACGGATCAGGGGCTGGACAGACGGACAGACGGGTCAGTGGCGGGAGGGATGAGAGGATGGGGATGTGAGGGATGGGGGAGGTAGTGGGGCTCAATGGGGCTCAATGGGGACTCAATGGGGCTCAATGGGGCTCAATGGGGACTCAATGGGGCTCAATGGGGGTCAATGGGGCTCAATGGGGCTCAATGGGAGTCAATGGCAGCTCAACGGGATCAATGGGGACTCAATGGGGCTTAATGGGGGTCAATAGGAACTCAACGGCTCAATGGGGACTCAATGGGGCTCAATGGGGATCAATGGGAGCTCAACGGGCTCAATGGGGACTCAATGGGGCTCAATGGGGACTCAATGGGGCTCAATAGGGCTCAATGGGGCACAACAGGGCTCAATGGGGCTCAATGGGGACTCAATGGGGCTCCACAGGGCTCAATGGGGCACAACAGGGCTCAATGGGGCTCAATGGGAGCTGAACGGGGCTCAGTGGAGCTCAGTGGGGGTCCATGGAAGCTCCATGGGGCTCCATGGGCTCAAAGGAGACTCAGTGGGGCTCAATGGGGGGGGGTTGCGTGGAAGCATCACCGGGGGGGGGCATTGGCCCATGTGTCAGTGGCGCCGCAGGGGCCCCAGCACCCAAGGGGGGGGGGTTCAGGGTTAACGGGACCCCCCCATCCCCTCCCCCCGCCCCCCGGGATCCCCCCTTCCCCCCCTCCCCCCCGCTCCGCGGCTCCCCCCGCGCTGGCCCCGCCCCCGCCGCTGTTCCCCTCCCCCCCCCCCGGGCTCCGCCGCTGCCAAATTTGGGCGCTGAAAGCGCTGGCTAAAAATAGGCCCCGGCGGCCAAAAATAGCGACGGGGCGGGGCGGGGGGGGGAGCGGAGCCGGGGATCCCTGCGGGGGGGGGGGAGCGGGCACCGGGGATCCCCCGCGGAGGGGGGGGGTCTGGCAGCTGGGACCCCCCCCCCCACAAATCCCGGACCCCGGCCGCGGTTTCCGCGGTAACGGAGGAGCCGCAGCGCTGGTGGGGGGGGAGTGGATGAGGATGGAAACGGGGGGGGTGCGGGAGGATGAAGGGGAAGGGGGGGGATGAAGATGGATGAGGATGAGGAGGGAGGAGAGGATGGAGATGAAGAGGATGAGGATGAAGGGGGGTGAAGATGGAGAAGATTGGGGGTGAAAATGAGGGTGAAGATGGAGGATGAAGGTGAAGAGGGGCTGAAGATGAGGGTGAAGATGAAGGAGGATGAAGCTGTAAGAGGAAGGATGGGGCTGAGGATGAGGAGGATGAAGATGGGGTGAAGAAGGAGGGGGAGGAAGGGGGGGATGAGGAGGGATGCAAGAGGAAGAGGATGGGAGGAAGGAGGGTGAAGATGGAGGAGTACAGGGAGAGGATGAGGATGGAGGAGGTGTGAGGATGAGGAGGGACGAAGGGATATGAGATGGGGATGAAGGAGAGGAGGATGAGGGGGGACAATGGAGGATGAAGATGAGGATGAAGGGGGGAAAAGATGGGAGGGGGGGGTGAGGATGAGGAGGGATGAAGGACAGTGAAGATGAGGGAGAAACAGGGGGCTGGGGAAGGATGAGGATGAAGATGGAGGAGCAGGAGGATGGTGGATGAAGGGGCTGATGATGAAGATGCCACAACCCCCCCAAAGGGGCCCTCCTCATCCTCCCCCCCCCATAAAGGGACCCTCCTCTTCCTCCCCCCCCCAAAAGGACCCTCTTCATCCTCCCCCCCCCCAAAGGACCTTCTTCATCCTCCCCCCCATAAAGGGACCCTCTTCATCCTCCCCCCCCACAAAGGGACCCTCTTCATCCTCCCCCCCCACAAAGGGGTCCTCTTCATCCTCCCCCCCCCAAAGGGGTCCTCCTCATCCTCCCCCCCCCCAAAAGGACCCTCTTCATCCTCCCCCCCAAAGGAACCCTCTTCTTCCTCCCCCCCATAAAGGGACCCTCTTCATCCTCCCCCCCCATAAAGGGGCCCTCCTCATCCTCCCCCCCATAAAGGGACCCTCCTCATCCTCCCCCCCCAAAGGGACCCTCCTCATCCTCCCCCCCCCAAAGGGATCCTCCTCTTCTTCCCCCCCATAAAGGGACCCTCCTCATCCTCCCCCCCATAAAGGGACCCTCCTCATCCTCCCCCCCTAAAAAGAGACCCACGATCGGATGAAGAAACGTTTATTGGGGGGAACCCCGACCCGGGGGGGGGTCAGAGCCTGGGGGGGGGTCGGGGGGGGGTCACTTCTTCTTCGCTCCCTCCTCCTCCTCCTCCTGGGCCGCAGCCGCCTCCTGCTCCTGCCGCTGCCGCTGGAACTCAGCGCATTCCTCAGCCGTCAGCCTAGGGGGGGGGAACGGGGGGGGAATTGGGGGGGGGCACCCACAAACCCACCCCTCTTCCCCCCACTGAAGGAGCAGAGCGCTGGGGGGGCACCAAGATAGAGGGGGGAAGATGGTTTGTATGGGGGGGGACACCCCAGTGCTGCTGGGGGGGGGTGGATGGGGTCACCCCAATGTTTAATAAGGTGGGTGGGGGCACCCCAATGTGTGGGGAGGGATTGGGGGGGGGCACCCAGTGATCTGGGGGGGTTGTTGTTGGGGGGTGTTGTTGGGGTGACTCCTGGGCAGCAGCTGGGGGGGCTGTCAGGGAGTTGTTGGGGGGCGGCTTTGGGGGGTGCTGTTGTTGGGGTGACTGTTGGAGGGGCAGTTGGTGGTGGTTACTGGGGGGTGTTGTTTGGGCGGGTTGTTGCTGGGGGGGCTGGCTGTTGGGGGGTGGTGCTGTTAGGGGGCTGTTGTTGGGGTGGTGGTGGTTGTTGGGGGGGTTACTGGGGGTGGTGGCTGCTGTTGGAGGTGGTTGTTGTGGGGGGTTATTGGGGGCTGATGTTGGGGCTGTTGCTGTGGGGGGGGTTGTTGGGGGGGGTTATTGGGGGTTGCTGTTGGGGTGTTGCTGTTGTTGGGGGTGTTGTTGGGGGTGGTTATTGGGGGCTGTTGTTGGGGGCTGTTGTTGGGTTGTTGCTGTTGTTGGGTTGTTGCTGTTGTTGGGGGTGTTGTTGAGGGGGGTTATTGGGGGCTGTTGTTGGGGTGTTGTTGGGGGGGGTTATTGGGGGCTGTTGTTGGGTGGGTTACTGTGGGCTGTTATTGGGGCTGTTGCTGGGGGGATTATTGGGGGCTGTTGTTGGGGTGTTGTTGGGGGCTGTTGTTGGGTTGCTGCATTGTTGGGTGGGTTACTGTGGGCTGTTATTGGGCTGTTGCTGGGGGATTATTGGGGGCTGTTGTTGGGGTGTTGCTGTTGTTGTGGGGGTTATTGGGGGTTGTTGCTGTTGTTGGGGTGTTACTGGGGGTTGCTGTTGGGGTGTTGTTGTGGGGGTTATTGGGTTGTTGTGGGGGTTATTGGGGGCTGTTGTTGGGGGGGTTATTGGGGGCTGTTGTTGGGTTGTTGCTGTTGTTGGGGGTGTTGTTGGGGGGGTTATTGGGGGCGGTTGTTGCTGTTGTTGGGGGGGTTATTGGGGGCTGTTGCTGGGTTGTTGCTGTTGTTGGGGGGGTTATTGGGGGCTCCTGTTGTTGGGGGTTATTGGGGCTGTTGCTGGGTCGTTGCTGCTGTTGGGGGTGCCTGGGGGGGGCACGCACCGCGGCACCACGCGCAGGCCGAGGCTGCGGGCAGAGCCCACCAGCGCCGTCACCAGCTGGGGCAGGGAGGTTCCTCTCAGCGCCACGGCCGGGTCCTGCTGCTTCACCAGCGCCACCTCGTAGAGGTGCTTCAGCGACACCACCCCCACCTCCTCGTGCCCTGGGGGGGGGACCCCCCTTCAGCACCCAACCCCCACCCCATAGGCCCCAAAACCCCCCATAAGCCCCCCCAGCCCCTGGAAACCCCCCATTAACCCCCCCGACCACACACAGGAATCCCCTGACCCCCCAGGACCCTTCTGAACCCCCAAATCCCCCCCCCCCGGTGCCTATGGGGGGCTCCCAGCCCCCCCAAAGCCCCCCCCCAGCTCCTCACCGGGCCGCGTTGCCCCTCTCTCAACACCGGCCACAGCCTTGAGGAAGTAGGAGACGGGGGGGGCCCGATGCTGAGGTCGTAGCTGCGGTCGGGCTGAGGGGGGGGCAGAACCGGGGAAGGGGGGGTTTGTGTTAAACGGGAGCACCCAACGGGGCTGCCCCGGTAACGGGGGGGGGGGGGGGGGGCGGGGACTCACGTGCACTCGCAGCCGCACCCGCAGCGGGACCCCGGGCTTGATGTCCCGGGTGCGCTCGTTGAAGTCCTTGCAGAACGCGCCGATCGAGACCCCGCGCTGCGGAGATACCGCATGGGTCAGCACCGGGGAACGGGAACCGGGAACGGGGACCGCGACCCCCCGGGGCCAAGCCCAGCCCCGCACCTGCCCCAGGAGCGGCCCCAGCGGCGGCCCCGGCGCGGCCCCCCCCCGCGGGGATCTGGGCCCGGAGCGGCCGCGACTCCGGTCCGGGCCCGGCACCGGCCCCGGCGCCCGCCCGTGCGGCCCGCACCGCCCGCGCAGCCTTCGACATGGCCGCCGGGTCACGTGAGCAAGGACCCCGGGAGGGGGCGTGGCGGCGGGGGAAAGCCCCGCCCACATCCCGGGACTTACCAATTGCAGCGGGCGGAGGGTGGAGGAGGGAGAAAGGGGCGGGGTTTGGAGGGGTCGGGGGCGGGGCTTAGCGCTCGCCCCGCCCCCTCTGGCGCGCGGCCCGCAGCCGCTGCAGAACCTCTTCGTGTGACCCGGCCCTGCGGAGGGGGGGGGAAGGGGGCAGAGGTCACGGGGGGGGGGGCATGGGAGGATCAACCCCCCCACACCCCCCCCAGCACCCCCATTCGCAGCACCCCCATTCCCCCCCCAGCACCCACAGGTGCCCCCCCGCACCCACCGGCTCCGGGCTCGCTCATAGGCTGCAGTGAGGATTCTGTCTCTCTCATCCAGGAAGGCCGTGTGAGCCTCTGTCACATACCTGGGGGGGGGCTCCATGTCAGGACCCCCCCGGGGGGACCCCGAACCCCTGGGACCCCCCAAAACCCCAAAGTCCCCCCCCCAAGCCCCTGGGACCCCCCAAATTCTTGAGCCCCCCCCCCAACTCCCAGGTTCCCCCCACTCACGGGTCCCCCCCTTCCTCCTTGGGACCCAGTGGGGGTCCCCCCCAGCCCATCGATACCCCAAAAAATGGGTCTGCCCCAGCCCCCCCCACCCCTGGGTGTCCCCCCCTCATCATGGGGACCCCCCCCAGCCCTCCCCACCCTTGGGTGCCCCCCCACCTGTAGGCCAGCGCATGGGCCACCCCCCCCAGCGTTTGCCAGCGCCAGGCAGAGCCCCAGCGCGCGCCAGGGGGGGCCGCGGGGCCTCCGGGGGGGGGGGAACTGCTCCCAGTAGAGGCGGTCGGGGTCAGTCCTGTGGGGGGGGAGCACCCATGGGACCCCTGCAGATCCCATAGGGACCCACAGGGTCCCCGGACCCCCCCCCCAGAGAACACCCAGCACCCATGGGATAGTCCAGCCCCCCCAAGAAGCACCCATAGGACCCCTATGTCTCCACTTAAGTCCCCCCCCAGCACCCTTGGGATCGCCGGATCCCGCCCCCCCCCCCAGGGTCCCGGTTACCATGGGGGGGGCTTGGGGCGGGGGGGGGCTCCAGCTCCTTTTGCTCCTGCCGTGGGCCGGGGGGAGGCTCCAGGGGGGGCCCCGGGGGGGGCGCGGGGCCGGGTCAGGGCTCCATAGGCCTCTGCCAGCAGCAGGAACCGCTCGTGGCGGGAGGGGTCCGAGGGGTCCCCGTCGGGGTGCACCTGGGGGGGGCCCAGTGCCTCCCAGTTCATCCCAATTGATCCCAGTGCCCCCCAGTCCATCCCAATGATCCCAGTGCCTCCCAGTTCATCCCAATTGATCCCAGTGCCCCCCAGTCCATCCCAATTGATCCAGTGCCTCCCAGTTCATCCCAATTGATCCCAGTGCCTCCCAGTTCATCCCAGTTGATCCCAGTGCCTCCCAGTTCATCCCAATTGATCCCAGTGCCTCCCAGTTCATCCCAATTGATCCCAGTGCCTCCCAGTTCATCCCAATTGATCCCAGTGCCCCCCAGTCCATCCCAATTGATCCCAGTGCCCCCCAGTCCATCCCAATTGATCCCAGTGCCCCCCCAGTCCATCCCAATTGATCCCAGTGCCTCCCAGTCCATCCCAATTGATCCCAGTGCCCCCCAGTCCATCCAATTGATCCCAGTGCCCCCCAGTCCATCCCAATTGATCCCAGTGCCTCCCAGTTCATCCCAGTCCATCCTAACCCATCCCAGTCCCTCCCATCCATCGCAGTCCCCCCCATCCATCCCAGTCCCCCCCAGTCCATCCCAGTCCCCCCCAGTCCCTCCCATCCATCCCAGTCCCCCCCATCCATCCCAGTCCATCCCATTCCCCCCCATCCATCCCAGTCCATCCCAGTCCATCCCAGTCCCCCCCCCCCCCCCCACCTCCTTGCAGCGCTCCAGGAAGGCCGCTCTGATCTCTGCCGGTGATGCCTGGGGACGGACCCCAAGCACCGAGTGCGGGTCCCGCGGCCCGGCCCTGGGGGGGGACGGACACAAAGGGGGTCGTGGGGGGGTCCCGGGGGGGCCCGGAGCGGTTTGGGGTCCCCCCGTTGGGGTCTCACCGTGTGCAGAGCCCGGGCCCGGTCCGGGGCAGCAGCCGGGGGGGGGCGGCCCAGGGCTCCTGCGGGAGGGGCTCGGGATCAGCGCCATTAACGGTTAATTAACCCTTAATTAACCTTTAATTAACCCGTAATTAACACTTAATTAACCTTTCACCTTCAATTAACCCTTAATTAACTGTCACTTAATTGTTAATTAATGAAGAGGCCCCCCCTCGAGCCCGTTAATTAACGCGGGTTAATGAAGAGGGTTAATGAAGAGGCGGGGTTAATGAAGGGGTGCAGTTAATTAACGGCTAAGAGCGTTTAATTAACGGCTGATCACGCCCCTCCCCTAATTAGTGCTCATTAGTCACAAATACATCCCAATTAACAGCCAATGAGCGCTAATTACCGGCTAATAAACTGCTAATTAACGGCTAATGAACCCCACCCCGCCGCCATCGCCAATCCGTTCAGCGCGCTTCATGCTAATGAGATGTTAATTAGGGGTAGGGGAGGCGCTTAATTGGGGGTAATTAATAAGGGGTTAATGAGCCCCCCGCCCCCCTGGCCGTTACCATGGGAACCCTGCGCCGCGCCGCCGCCGCCACCGGCCGCCGCCTTCCGCTTCCGGTCACGCTGCTTCCGGCCTCTGGAGCGGTCACGTGAACCAGCGCCTGCGCAGCCCGCCCTGAGCGCGATGATGGCGGAGGTGAAAGGGGGGGGGGCACGGGCACGGGCACGATCCAGGGGGGTCTGGGGCCGGCATTGGGGGGGAGCGAACGGGCACGATCCGGGGGGGTCCGGGGGGTCTCGGGGGGGTGCCGGGGTCTGGAGCCGGCATTGAGGGGGGCGGGGAAGCTGAGGAAGGGCCCAGGGGGGGAGAGAGCGCGGCCTAAGGGGGGGCCCTGAGGGGTGGAGGGGCACCGAGCGGGGCCTTGTTGGGGTGCCAGTGACGTCACGGGGGTGCCTTGTGTTAGGAGTTTGGGGGGGGGGGGTTCGTGTTGGGGTGCTGATGACGTCACTGGTGTGCTTGTGATGTCACCGGCGTGCCTATGACATCATGGGGATGCCCATGATGTCACTGAGGTGCCCATGAACCCCTTTGTGCTGTCAGTGACCCTATGGAGGGGGAGCGTGGGGTTGGGACGTTCTTACGGCAAGGTCGGGGCGCTGGTGACATCACGGGCCCGGTGCTGACGTCATGGCCCCGGCGATGACGTCACGCCCCCCCCCCCCCCCCCAGCTGTGGTGGGTGCTGGCGCTGGCGCTGGCGCTGGCGGCTGAGCCGGGTCGGAAGGTGCAGATCGGGGTGAGGCGGCGCCCGGAGGCCTGCGGGGTCCGGTCCCGGCGCGGGGACCTGCTCCACATGCACTACACGGTACTGGGGGCAGTGGTTTGTACTGGTTTATACTGGTTTATACCGGTTTATACCGGTTTATACCGGTTTATACTGGGAGGGGTGAGGGGCATCATGGGGGAGTCCTGGTTGTCATAGCAACCCGAGGGGAGGGTTACTGGTTTGGGATGGGAAGCATTGGGAGAGTTCTGGTTGTCCACAGTAACCTGGGGGGGGGGGGTTACTGTTTGGACTGGTTTGGACTGGTTTGGACTGGGAAGAGGTATTGGCTGTGCTGGTTTGGACCCCAGGATGACCTGGGTATGGAGATGAAGCTCTGGAGACCACTGGTTTATACTGGTTCGTACTGGGAAGCTCTCTGCATGCGCACAGGAGGCTTTGGGCCTCACTGGTTCATACTGAGAGTACTGGTTTGTACTGGTTTATACTGGTTTATACTGGTTTCAGGACAAAGCGGCTGATTTAGGAGAGAATTAGACTGGTTTTTGGGGGTTTTGGGTTTCTTACTGGTTTGGGTGGGTTGGGCTGGTCCATACTGGTCTATACTGGTTTGTCCTGGTCCATACTGGTCCATACTGGTTTGTCCTGGTCCATACTGGTCTATACTGGTTTGTCCTGGTCCATACTCGTCTATACTGGTTTGTCCTGGTCCATACTGGTCTATACTGATCCATACTGGTCTATACTGGTTTGTCCTGGTCCATACTGGTCCATACTGGTTTGTCCTGGTCCATACTGGTCTATACTGGTTTGTCCTGGTCCATACTGGTCTATACTGGTTTGTCCTGGTCCATACTGGTCTATACTGGTCTTCCTGGTGTATACTGGTCTATACTGGTCCATACTGGTTTGTCCTGGTCTATACTGGTTTTCCTGGTCTATACTGGTCCATACTGGTTTGTCCTGGTCCATACTGGTCCATACTGGTCTATATTGGTTTGTCCTGGTCCATACTGGTCCATACTGGTCTATATGGTTTGTCCTGGTCCATACTGGTCCATACTGGTCTATACTGGTTTGTCCTGGTCTATACTGGTCCATACTGGTCTATACTGGTTTGTCCTGGTCTATACTGGTTCATACTGGTCTATACTGGTCTATACTGGTGCAGGGCCACCTGGAGGACGGTTCCCAGTTCGACAGCAGCCGCAGCCGGGATCAGCCCTTCGTGTTCTCGCTGGGCACTGGGCAGGTCATCAAGGGCTGGGACCAGGGACTATTGGGGTACGGTGGGGGGGGAGTTTGGGGGGGGCTCCGGGGGGGGGGGGTCCCAGGGGTTTAGGGGGGGCTGGGGGAGGACCTCAGTATTGGAGGGATCATGGGGACCCCAAGGTTTGGGTCTGGGGGGGGGGGGGGGGCCATTATTTGGGGGACCCCCCCCCGATCCCCCCCCATTTCCCCCCAGGATGTGTGAAGGGGAGAAGCGGAAGCTGGTGATTCCTCCGGAGCTGGGTGAGCCCCGAACATGGGGGGGGGGGGGGGGGGCACCCTAAAATCAGGGGGGGCCAAATTGGGGGGGGGGGGGTA
>CM077904.1:0-22365 GCA_039720435.1 Amazona ochrocephala
TGGCCCCATGCTGTCCTCACTATGTGCAGCTGCAGGAAGTCCCCCATAGACCCCATAGCCCCCCCATAGCCCCCATACCCCCATAGCCCCCATACCCCCATAGCCCCCCATAGCCCCATACCCCCATAGCCCCCATACCCCCATACCCCCATACCCCCATAGCCCCCATACCCCCATAGCCCCCATACCCCCATAGCCCCCATACCCCCATACCCCCATACCCCCATAGCCCCCATACCCCCATAGCCCCCATAGCCCCCCATAGCCCCATACCCCCATAGCCCCCATACCCCCATACCCCCATACCCCCCATTACCCCCATACCCCCCCCGCCCTCCTCACTATGTGCAGCTGCAGGAAGTCCCCCAGCCCCGCGGCGCTCTCCACGCGCAGGAGGACGGCGTCGCGCTGCCGCGTGCTGAAGCCCAGCGCCAGGCGGTCGGCGCGGGTGCTGGGGCGCTCGTTGGGCGGCCACGTGTACGTGATGAGGCCCCCCCCGCGGCCGAAGATGTACGTGGTGCCCGCTGCGGGAGGGGGGGTCAGTGCCGGGGGGGGCTATGGGGGTCTATGGGGGTTATGGGGGTATGGGGACAATGGGGCTATGGGGGCTATGGGGGCTATGGGGGTTATGGGGCTATGGGGGTCTATGGGGCTATGGGGGTATGGGGGCATTGGAGGCTATGGGGGTATGGGGCTATGGGGGGCTATGGGGGTATGGGGGGCTATGGGGGTATGGGGGCATTGGGGGGCTATGGGGGTATGGGGCATTGGGGGGCTATGGGGGCTATGGGGGTCTATGGGGGCTATGGGGGTCTATGGGGCTATGGGGGCTATGGGGGTCTATGGGGGTATGGGGGTTATGGGGGTCTATGGGGGCTATGGGGGCTATGGGGGTTATGGGGGTCTATGGGGGCTATGGGGGTCTATGGGGCTATGGGGGTATGGGGGCATTGGGGGCTATGGGGGTATGGGGCTATGGGGGGCTATGGGGGCTATGGGGGTATGGGGGGCTATGGGGGTATGGGGGCATTGGGGGGCTATGGGGGTATGGGGGCATTGGGGGGCTATGGGGGCTATGGAGGTATGGGGACTATGGGGGTATGGGGGCATTGGGGGCCTATGGGGCTATGGGGGTTATGGGGGCTATGGGGCTATGGGGGTTATGGGGGCTATGGGGGTATGGGGGCTATGGGGGCAATGGGGCTATGGGGGTATGGGGGTCTATGGGGGTCTATGGGGGCTATGGGGGCTATGGGGGCTTTGGGCGATATGGGGGGTATGAGGGGTATGGGGGTATGGAGGGCTACAGGTTGTATGGAGGCAATGGGGTCTATGGGGGCATTGGGGCCTACGGGGGCTTTGGGGGTTATGGGGGCTATGGGGGTATGGGGGCATTGGGGTCTATGGGGTCCATGGTGGTCATGGAGTCCATGAGGATCATTGGAGTCTATAGGGCCCATAGGGGTCATGGGGTCCATGGTGGTCATGGAGTCCATGAGGATCATTGGAGTCTATAGGGCCCATAGGGGTCATGGGGTCCACTGAGGGCATTGAGGTCTATGGGGTCCATGGGGATCATTGGAGTCTATGGGGTCCACTGGGGGCATTGGAGTCTATGGGGTCCATGAGGTCTATGGGGTCCATGGTGGCCATGAGGTCCATGGGGGTCATTGGGGTCAGTAAGGGGCATGGGGATCTATGGGGTCCATGAGTGTCATTGGTGTCTATGGGGTCCATGGAGCACTATGGGGTCCCTGTGGTCTATGGGATCCATGGGGCATTGGGCTCTATGGGGTCCATGGTGCTCTATGGTGGTCATGGGGTCCATAGGGGTCATTGAAGTCTATGAGGTCCATGAGGTCTATGGGGTCCATGGTGGTCATGGGGTCTATGGGGTCCATAGGGCTCTACAGGGTCCATGGTGGTCATGGGGTCTATGGGGTCCATGGTGGTAATGGGGGTCTATGGGGTCCATAGGGCTCTACAGGGTCCATGGTGGTCATGGGGAATGTGGGGCCCATGGGGCCCATAGGCCCCACGCAAGTCATGGAGGCCATGGGGGGTCTCTTGGGGTCCATGAAGTCTATGGGGTCTATGGCAGTCATGGGGGCAGTGGGAGTCTATGGAGTCTATGGGGCCATGGGGACCTATGGCGTCTATGGGGCTATGGGGACCTATGGCGTCTATGGGGCTATGGGGACCTACGGCGTCTATGGGGGCCATGGGGACCTACGGCGTCTATGGGGCCATGGGGACCTACGGCGTCTATGGGGGTCATGGGGACCTACGGCGTCTATGGGGCTATGGGCACCTACGGCGTCTATGGGGCTATGGGGACCTATGGCGTCTATGGGGCTATGGGGACCTACGACGTCTATAGGGCTATGGGGACCTATGGCGTCTATGGGGCTATGGGGACCTACGACGTCTATGGGGCTATGGGCACCTACGGCGTCTATGGGGCTATGGGGACCTACGACGTCTATGGGGCCATGGGGACCTACGGCGTCTATGGGGCTATGGGGACCTACGGCGTCTATGGGGCTATGGGGACCTACGACGTCTATGGGGCCATGGGGACCTATGGCGTCTATGGGGGTCAGGGAGGCAGAGGGGTAATGGGGGTCTCTGGGGGTCCATGAGGGGCACGGGGGGGAGCCCCGGGTACCCCCCCCCCCAAAGTGGGTGCGGGGGGGGGGGGGGGTTGAGAGCACCGCGACCCCATCCCCTTGCACGAGGGCTCCACCCCCCACGAGGGCTCTGCCCCACATCCCCGTGGGGCGCGAGCACTTGGGGGTCACACGAAGGACGTGCACACACACACACACACACACACGTGTGTGACGGGGGGGGCACAAACACCCCCACCCCCCCCCCCCCAAACCCTGCCCAGGCCCCACTGCCCACAGCTCTGGGGGGGAGAGGAAGAGGAGGAGGAGGAAGAGGAAAGGGAAAGGGGAAGGGGAGAAGGGAAGGGGGTCCCCAGGAGGAAGAGGAGGAGGAGGAAGAGGAAAGGGAAAGGGAAAGGGAAAGGGGAAGGGGAGAAGGGGAAGGGGGTCCCCAGGAGGAAGAGGAGGAGGAGGAAGAGGAAAGGGAAAGGGAAAGGGAAAGGGGAAGGGGAGAAGGGGAAGGGGGTCCCCAAGAGGAAGAAGAGGAGGAGGAAGAGGAAAGGGAAAGGGGAAGGGGAGAAGGGGAAGGGGGTCCCCAAGAGGAAGAAGAGGAGGAGGAAGAGGAAAGGGAAAGGGGAAGGGGAGAAGGGGAAGGGGGTCCCCAGGAGGAAGAGGAGGAGGAGGAAGAGGGAAGGGGAGAAGGAGGAAAGGGAAAGGGGGTCCCCAAGAGGAAGAGGAGGAGGAGGAGGAAGAAAGGGAAAGGGAAGGGGAAGGGGAGAAGGGGAAGGGGGTCCCCAGGAGGAAGAGGAGGAGGAAGATGGAGCCTTTGGGGTCTGCACAAGCAGCAGAGGAGGAGGAGGAAGAGGAGGAGGAGGAGGAAGAGGTCGGTCCAAGAGCACCCACGAGCAGATGGGAAGGAGGAGGAAGGTGCGAAGGAGGAGGAGGAGGAGGAGGAGGAGCAGAACGGGAATTGGGGTCCCCGTGGGCAGGAGGGGAGGAAGAGGAGGAGGAGGGGAGGAAGGAAGCCGGGGGGTCTGCGGGGGGAGGAAGAGGGGGGTTTGGGGTCCCTATGGGCAGGAGGAGCAGGGGGGGGTCCCCAGGATGAGGTTTTGGGGTCCCAATGAGGAGGATGAGGATGAGGATGAGGATGAGGATGAGGATGAGGATGAGGATGAGAATGGTCCCCAGGATGAGATTTTGGGGTCCCAATGAGGAGGATGAGGATGAGGTTTTGGGGTCCCAATGAAGAGGGGCTCCCCATGAGGATGAGGAGGGGGCTCCCCATGAGGATGAGGAGGCTGAGGATGGGGGTTCTGAGGTACCCATGAGGCTGAGGATGAAGGGGAGGGGGTCCCAGGATGTGGATGGGAGGCTCTGGGGTCCCCACGGGGTGGTCCCGGTGCCCCCATGGGGTGTTCAGGTCCCTATAGGGTTCCCTATAGATGGGTTTAGGTCCCTATGAGGGGCCCAGGTCCCTATAGATGGCTCCAGCTCCCTATGTGTGGGTCCAGGTCCCTATGATGGATTTGGATCCCTATAGATGGCTCCGGGTCCCTATAGATGGCTCCATGTCCCTATGGATGGTTCCAGCTCCCCATAGATGGCTCCAGCTCCCTATGGATGGCTCCGGGTCCCTATGATGGCTCTGGGTTCCTATGATGGCTCCAGGTCCCTATGATGGCTCCAGGTCCCTATGACGGGTTCAGGTCTCTATAGGGGTCCCTATGATGGGTTCAGGTCCCTATGTGTGGGTCCAGGTCTCTATAGGGGTCCCTATGGGTGTTCAGGTCTCTACAGGGGTCTCTATGATGGCTCCAGGTCTCTATGGGGGTCCCTATGGGGTGTTCAGGTCCCTATGATGGCTCCAGGTCCCTCTGATGGGTTCAGGTCCCTATAGGGGTCCCTATGGGGTGTTCAGGTCTCTCTCTATGGGGGTCCCATGACGGCTCCAGGTCTCTATGGGGGTCCCTATGGGGGGTTCAGGTCTCTCTCTATGGGGGTCCCTATGATGGGTCCAGGTCTCTATGGGGGTCCCTATGGGATGTTCAGGTCTCTCTCTATGGGGGTCCCTATGATGGGTCCAGGTCTCTATGGGGGTCCCTATGGGATGTTCAGGTCTCTCTCTATAGGGGTCCCTATGATGGGTTCAGGTCTCTATGGGGGTCCCTATGGGGTGTTCAGGTCTCTCTCTATAGGGGTCCCTATGATGGGTTCAGGTCTCTATGGGGGTCCCTATGATGGGTCCAGGTCTCTCTCTATGGGGGTCCCTATGGATGGGTTCAGGTCCCTATGATGGGTTCAGGTCCCTATGACGGCTCCAGGTCTCTCTCTATGGGGGTCCCTATGGATGGGTTCAGGTCCCTATGATGGGTTCAGGTCCCTATGACGGCTCCAGGTCTCTCTCTGTGGGGGTCCCTATGATGGGTTCAGGTCCCTATGGGGTGTTGGGGTCCCGGCCGCTGGGGGGCGCTCACCGTGGTGCCCGCGGGTGAGCACGGGCGCGCGGTTGATGGCGATGGGGACGCTGCGGTGCCGGCTGTGGAAGTGGTGCACGTGGTGCGCGCCCGACAGGCTCGAGCTCACCCGCGCCGCGCGCGCGGGCGCCGCCAGCAGCGCCCCCAGCGCCAGCAGCGCCAGCGGCGCCCCCCCCGCCGCGCATGGGCTCAGCGGCGGCCCCCCATGGGCGGGGGGGGAACCCCGAGGTGGGGTCAATGGGGGGGGGGGGGGGCAAAGTAGGGGGGGGGGGAAAGGGGGGTGGAACACCGAGGTGGGGTGAGGGGGAGGGAATGGAGGGGGGGGGACCCCGAAGTGGGGTCAATGGGGGGGGCAAAGTGGGGGGGTGAAAAGGGGGGGGGACGGACCCCGAAGTGGGGTCAATGGGGGGGGCAAAGTGGGGGGGTGAAAAGGGGGGGGGACGGACCCCGAAGTGGGGTCAATGGGGGGGGGGCAAAGTGAGGGGGGTGAAAAGGGGGGTGGAACCCCGAGGTGGGGTGGGGGGAGGGAATGGAGGGGAGGGGACCCCGAAGAGGGGTCAATGGGGGGGGGAACCCCGAAGTGGGGTCAATGGGGGGGGGGCAAAGTGGGGGGGTGAAAAGGGGGGGGGGACGGACCCCGAAGTGGGGTCAATGGGGGAGGGCAAAGTGGGGGGGTGAAAAGGGGGGGGAACCCCGAAGTGGGGTCAATGAGGGGGGGCAAAGTGGGGGGTGAAAAGGGGGGTGGAACCCCGAGGTGGGGTCGAGGGGGGGGGACCCCAAAGTGGGGTCAATGGGAAAGGGGGGGGGGAACCCCGAAGTGAGGGGGATGGAGGGAGGGGGACAATGGAGAAAGGGGGGGAACCCCAAAGTGGGGTCAGTGGGGGGGGGGCAAAATGAGGGGGGGTGAAAAGGGGGGGGAACCCCAAAGTGGGGTCAGTGGAAGAGGGGGGGCCCCAAAGTGGGGGGGATGGAGGGAGGGGGAAGATGGAAAAAGTTGGGGGGAGCCCTAAAGTGGGGTCAATGGGGGGGGGAACCCCAAAACGGGGGGGAATGGACGGGGGGGGTCACCCCAAAATGGGGAGGGGTGAAAAGGGGGGTCACCCCAAAGTGGGGGTCAATGGGAGAGGGGGGTACCCCAAAATGGGGGGGGGATGGAGAAAAAGGGGGGGGAACCCAAAGTGGGGTCAATGGGTGAAGGGTCACCCCAAAAGGGGGGGGGTCAAAAGGGGGGGTTACCCCAAAGTGGGGGGAGAATTGGGACCCCGAAATGGGGGGGATGGAGAAAGGGGGGGTCACCCCCAAAGTGGGGGGGAAGGGAAAAAGGGGTACCCCGATAATGGCGAGGATAGGGGAGGGGGTGCCCCAAAATGGGGGGGGGGGATGAAAGGAGGGGGGATGGAGGGGGGGGGTCACCCAAAAATGGGGTCAATGGGAGAGGGGGGTACCCCAAAATGGGGAAGGATGGAGGGAGGGGGGGGTCACCCCCAAAGTGGGGGGAGAACAGGGACCCCAAAATGGGGGATGGAGGAGATGGGGTCACCCCAAAAGGGGGGGGGGCAAAAGGGGTACCCCAAAATGGGGTCAATGGGAGAGGGGGGGGTACCCCAAAATGGGGGGGATGGAGGGGGGGTCACCCCCAAATGGGGTCAATGGGAGAGGGGGGGTACCCCAAAATGGGGGGGGGGACCAAAAAGGAGGAGATTTCACCCCAAAATGAGGGAGCGACGGGGGGGGGGGGGCAGTGACAGGAGGGGGCTGAGCCCCAAAGTGGGGTTCGGGGGGGGGATGGGGGGGGGAGCCCCAAATCCCTCAGTGCCAGGCCCGGGGTCACCCCCCAAGGGCCGGGGGGGTCCCCGAATGCCCCCGATGGGGTTAAAGCCCCCCCGGATCCACCCACGGGGGGGGGGGGGGGGCAGAGTCACCCCAAAATGGGGCTGGGGGGGGGGGGTCGCCCGAATCCCCCCCCTTAGAACAGGGCTGAGGGGGCCCCCAACGGGGGTGGGGGGGGGGCAGCCCCCCCCCTGGAGGCGCGGGGGGTCCCCGGAGGGCTCGGGGGGTCCCGGCCCCCCCTGGGCTCTGGATCCCCCCCCCGGGGCTCAGCGCATGCGGGGGGGGGGCGCGGGGGGGCCCCGGCGCGGGGGGGGGCCAGGGCGGGGGGGGGGGCCGCGGGGGGGGCTCAGAGGGGGTCGAGCATCGTCCGGGGGAGGTGGGGGGGGGGAGATGTGGGGTGGGGGAGATGGAGGATGGGGGGGGGATGCTCTGGGGAGGCGGATGGGGGATGTGGGGCAGGGGATGGGGGTGTGGGGCAGGGGATGGGGATGTGGGGATGGGGGAGATGGAGGATGCGGGGTGTGGGGCGGAGGATGCTGTGGGGCAGCGGATGGGGGATGTGGGGCGGGGGACGCGGGATGCGGGGCGGAGGATGGGGGATGTGGGGCAGGGGATGGGGATGTGGGGCGGGGGGTGCTGTGGGGCGCGGATGGGGGGTGCGCGGGGGGGGGGGGGAGGATGCGGATGGGGCGGGGGGGGCTCAGGCCTGCGCGGCTCCGGCGGCGGCGCTGTGGGGCGCGGTGGGGCGCGGCGGTCGCCGGCGGTGGGGCGCGGTGGGGCGCGGGGGCCGTGGGGCGGCGGCGGCGGCGGCGGCGGCGGCTGCTGCAGCGGGAGGGGCGGGGGAGGGGGGAGGGGCGGAGGGGGGAGGGGCCGGAGGGGGGTGGGGCCACGGCCGGGCCCACGAGGGGGAACCCGCGGCTGCCCATAGAGACCCACAGGAGACATCGGGACCCACGGCTGCCCCATAGAGACACATAGGGACCAATGGATGCCCCATAGAGACACATCGGGACCCATGGCTGCCCCATAGAGACATATAGGGACCGATGGATGCTAAATAGAGACCCATAGACACACATATGGACCCACGGCTGCCCCATAGACACACATAGGGACCCACGGCTGCCCCATAGAGACACATCGGGACCCACGGCTGCCCCATAGAGACATATAGGGACCGATGGATGCTAAATAGAGACCCATAGACACCCATAGGGACCCATGGCTGCCCCATAGACACACATAGGGACCCATGGCTGCCCCATAGACACACATAGGGACCCATGGCTGCCCCATAGAGACATATAGGGACCGATGGATGCTAAATAGAGACCCATAGACACACATAGGGACCCATGGCTGCCCCATAGACACACATAGGGACCCATGGCTGCCCCATAGACACACATAGGGACCCATGGCTGCCCCATAGAGACATATAGGGACCGATGGATGCTAAATAGAGACCCATAGACACACATAGGGACCCACGGCTGCCCCATAGACACACATAGGGACCCACGGCTGCCCCATAGAGACACATCGGGACCCATGGCTGCCCCATAGGGACACATCGGGACCCACGTCTGCCCCATAGATACACATAGGGACCCACGGCTGCCCCATAGAGACACATCGGGACCCACGGCTGCCCCATAGATACACATAGGGACCAATGGATGCCCCATAGAGACACATAGGGACCAATGGATGCCAAATAGAGACCCACAGGGAGCATGGGGACCCACGGCTGCCCCATAGACATACGTAGGGACCCACGGCTGCCCCATAGAGACCCAAAGGGAGCCCATAGACACTCATAGGTACACACGGCATCCCCATAGAGACCCACAGGGAGCCATAGGGACCCATGGTAGCCCCATAGAGATATACAGGGACCCATAGAGCCCCACAGACACCCATGGACACTCACAGCAGCCCCATAGAGCCCCAGAGCAGCCCCATAGCATCCCTACAGAGCACCACAGGGACCCATAGAGCCCCATAGAGACCCACAGCAGCCCCATAGCATTCTTATAGAGACCTAAAGGGACCTATAGAGACCTACAGGGACCCATAGAGCCCCATAGACACCCATGGACACTCACGGCAGCCCCATAGAGCCCCACAGCAGGCCCATAGCATCCCTATAGAGACCTACAGGGACCCATAGAGCCCCATAGACACTCGTGGCAGCCCTATAGAGCCCCACAGTAGCCTCACAGCATCCCTATAGAGACCCACAGGGACCCATAGACACCCATGGCCCCTCACGGCAGCCCCATAGAGCCACACAGGGACCCATAGAGCCCCACAGCATCCCCATAGAGACCTACAGGGACCCATAGAGCCCCACAGGGACCCATGGACACTCACAGCAGCCCTATAGAGCCCCATGGCAGCCCCATAGCATCCCCATAGAGCCCCACAGCAGCCCCATAGCATCCCTATAGAGACCTACAGGGACCCATAGAGCCCCACAGAGCCCCATGGCCCCTCACAGCAGCCCCATAGAGCCCCATAGACACTCATGGCCCCTCATGGCAGCCCCACAGAGTCCCACAGAGCCCCATAGACACTCGTGGCAGCCCTATAGAGCCCCATAGCATCCCCATAGAGCCCCATAGACACTCATGGCAGCCCTATAGAGCCCCACAGCAGCCCCATAGAGCCCCACAGGGACCCATAGAGCCCGACGGAGCCCCATAGAGCCTCACAGCAGCCCCATAGCATTCCCATAGAGCCCCATGGACACCCATGGACACTCACGGCAGCCCCATAGAGCCCCACAGCAGGCCCATAGAGACCTACAGGGACCCACAGAGCCCCATAGAGCCACATGGCCCCTCACAGCAGCCCCATAGAGCCCCACAGGGACCCATAGAGCCCCACAGGGACCCATAGAGCCCCACAGACCCTCATGGCAGCTCTATAGAGACCCACAGCAGGCCCATAGCATCCCCATAGAGCCCCACAGGGACACATGGACACTCACAGCAGCCCCAGAGAGCCCCACAGAGCCCCATAGAGCCCCATAGACACTCGTGGCAGCCCTATAGAGCCCCATAGCATCCCCATAGAGCCCCATAGACACTCGTGGCAGCCCTATAGAGCCCCATAGCATCCCCATAGAGCCCCATAGACACTCGTGGCAGCCCTATAGAGCCCCATAGACACTCGTGGCAGCCCTACAGAGCCCCATAGCATCCCCATAGAGCCCCATAGACACTCGTGGCAGCCCTATAGAGCCCCATAGCATCCCCATAGAGCCCCATAGACACTCGTGGCAGCCCTACAGGGACCCATAGAGCCCCACAGCAGCCCCACGGCATCCTTACAGAGCCCCACAGACCCTCATGGCAGCCCTATAGAGCTCTATAGCATCCCCATAGAGCCCCACAGCATCCTTACAGAGCCCCATAGACCCTCGTGGCAGCCCCATAGCATCCCCACGTCTCCCCACACCGCCCGGCCGCCGCCCGCCCCGCCCCCGCGAGGCCCCGCCCCCTGTTGCCGCAGGCCCCGCCCCCCGCCGCCGCCGCAGGCCCCGCCCCCCGCCGCCGCAGGCCCCGCCCCCGCCGCAGCAGGCCCCGCCCCCGCTCACGCTCGCTGCAGGCGGGGCCGCCGTGCGCCGTCATGGAGCAGTCGCAGCTGACCCCGTCCCATTGCTGCAGGCAGAGCCCCTGGTTGGAGCAGGAGTCCTCGGAGCACGTGGTGCTGGGGCCTGCGCGGCACCGCCGTCACCAGGGGGGGCCAGGGGGGCCAATGGGGCCCAATGCACCCCAATGGGGCCCAATGCAACCCAATGGGGCCCAATGGGGCCAATGCACCCCAATGGGGCCCAATGGAGCCCAATGGGGCCAATGCACCCCAATGGGGCCCAATGGAGCCCAATGCACCCCAATGCACCCCAATGGAGCCCAATGCACCCCAATGCACCCCAATGGAGCCCAATGGAGCCAATGCACCCCAATGGAGCCCAGTGCACCCCAATGGGGCCCAATGCACCCCAATGGGGCCCAATGGAGCCCAATGGGGCCAATGCACCCCAATGGGGCCCAATGCACCCCAATGGAGCCCAATGGAGCCAATGGAGCCCAATGGGGCCCAATGGAGCCCAATGGAGCTCAATGGAGCCCAATGCACCCCAATGGAGCCAATGGAGCCCAATGGAGCCAATGGAGCCCAATGCACCCCAATGGAGCCCAGTGCACCCCAATGGGGCCCAATGCACCCCAATGGGGCCCAATGGAGCCCAATGGGGCCAATGCACCCCAATGGGGCCCAATGCACCCCAATGGAGCCCAATGGAGCCAATGGAGCCCAATGGGGCCCAATGGAGCCCAATGGAGCTCAATGGAGCCCAATGCACCCCAATGGAGCCAATGGAGCCCAATGGAGCCAATGGAGCCCAATGCACCCCAATGGAGCCCAATGCACCCCAATGGAGCCCAGTGCACCCCAATGGGGCCCAATGCACCCCAATGGGGCCCAATGGAGCCCAATGGGGCCAATGCACCCCAATGGGGCCCAATGCACCCCAATGGAGCCCAATGGAGCCAATGGAGCCCAATGGGGCCCAATGGAGCCCAATGGAGCTCAATGGAGCCCAATGCACCCCAATGGAGCCAATGGAGCCCAATGGAGCCAATGGAGCCCAATGCACCCCAACGGAGCCCAATGGGGCCCAATGGACCCCAGTGGACCCCAATGGAGACCAATGCACTCCAATGGAGCCCAGTGGAGCCCAATGCACCCCAGTGGAGCCCAACAGACCCCAATACACCCCAATGCACCCCAATGGAGCCCAATGCACCCCCAGTGCACCCCAATGGAGCCCAATGCACCCCCCTGCGCCCAATGCACCCCCCTGTGCCCCAATGCAGCCCCCCTGTACCCCAATGCAGCCCCCTGCACCCCTATTGGCCCTCGTGCATCCCTATGTGCCCCTGTGCACCCCAATGCGCCCCAACGCACCCCCTGCACCCCAATGCACCCCAATGTACCCCAATGCACCCCCATCGGCCCTCGTGCCTCCTCATGCGCCCTCCTGCTCCCCCCTGCACCCTCCTCTGTCCCCCCCAGTACCCACAGTGCCCCCCATCCCCCCGTGGTGTCCCCCCTATCCCAGTGCCCCCCCCATATCCCTCCATCCCCACTGCATCCCTGTGTCCCCATCCCCCCCACGTCCCCCCTTGTTCCTTGGTGCCCCCCAATGCCCCCATCCCTCCCCCTATTTCCCCTCTCCCCCCATGTCCCAGCATCCCCCTCGTGTCCCTTTGTCCATGGTCCCCCCCCGTCCCATATCCCCCATCCCATCAGTGCCCCCCCCCGTGTCCCCCCTCTTCCCCCATCCCTCCCCCCATTTCCCCGCCCCCCCCGTACCCCCCCCTCACCGTCGCAGCCGCGCTGGACCTGCCCCCCCCGCTGCAGCGCATCCCCGAGGAGGTCCGGGAGGCGCCCGTTGAGGTCCACGGAGGCCAAACAGCCCTGGAAGCCCCCCCGCGAGGCCACGAGCTTGGGCAGGCGGCCCAGGAGCGCCCGCCCGGCGCCCCCCACGTAGAGCTCCCCTGCGGGGGGGACACCCATGGGTGCGGGCACCACCGCGGGGGGAGCCCCCAGGGACACATCCCTATGGATGGGGAGCGCCCAGGGGTACCCCCCCATGCACACATCCCTATGGATGGGGAGCGCCCGTGGGTGCCCCCCATGCACACATCCCTATGGATGGGGAGCGCCCAGGGGTACCCCCCCATGCACACATCCCTATGGATGGGGAGCGCCCAGGGGTACCCCCCATGCACACATCCCTATGGATGGGGAGCGCCCAGGGGTACCCCCCCATGCACACATCCCTATGGATGGGGAGCGCCCAGGGGTACCCCCATGCACACATCCCTATGGATGGGGAGCGCCCAGGGGTACCCCCATGCACACATCCCTATGGATGGGGAGCGCCCAGGGGTACCCCCATGCACACATCCCTATGGATGGGGAGCGCCCGTGGGTACCCCCATGCACACATCCCTATGGATGGGGAGCGCCCAGGGGTACCCCCCCATGCACACATCCCTATGGATGGGGAGCGCCCAGGGGTACCCCCCCATGCACACATCCCTATGGATGGGGAGCGCCCAGGGGTACCCCCCCATGCACACATCCCTATGGATGGGGAGCGCCCAGGGGTACCCCCCATGCACACATCCCTATGGATGGGGAGCGCCCGTGGGTGCCCCCCATGCACACATCCCTATGGATGGGGAGCGCCCAGGGGTACCCCCCATGCACACATCCCTATGGATGGGGAGCGCCCAGGGGTGCCCCTCATCCATCCCTATATATAGGGAGCGCCCAGGGGTGCCCCTCATCCATCACTATGGGGAGCGCCCATGGGTACCCCCATGCACACATCCCTATGGATGGGGAGCGCCCAGAGGTGTCCCCCATGCACACATCCCTATGGATGGGGAGCGCCCAGGGGTACCCCCATGCACACATCCCTATGGATGGGGAGCGCCCAGGGGTGCCCCTCATCCATCACTATATATAGGGAGCGCCCATGGGTGCCCCCCATCCATCACTATATATAGGGAGCGCCCATGGGTGCCCCTCATCCATCCCTATATATAGGGAGCGCCCATGGGTGCCCCCCATCCATCCCTATATATAGGGAGCGCCCATGGGTGCCCCTCATCCATCACTATATATAGGGAGCACCCATGGGTGCCCCCCATCCATCACTATATATAGGGAGCGCCCATGGGTGCCCCTCATCCATCCCTATATATAGTGAGCGCCCATGGGTGCCCCTCATCCATCCCTATATATAGGGAGCACCCATGGGTACCCCCATGCATCCATCCCCATGGGGAGCACCCATGGGTGCCCCTCATCCACCCCGTGGGTGTCATCACTCACCCCGTGGGTCCCCCCATGCACAACCCCCTATGGGGATCACCCATGGGTACCCCTCGCCCACCCCACGGATGCCATCACATCCCTGCCATGCCCCATTCCAATGGGAGTCCACCCCAGGCACCCTATGGATGTCCCCAAGCCCCCCAGCTCTATAGTGGTCACCCATGGGTGCCACCATTCACCCCATAGATCCCACCCCATACCCCAATGGGGGGGTCACCCATGGGTGCCACCACTCACCCCATGGATCCCACCCCACATTCACCCCAATGGGGGGGTCACCCATGGGTGCCACCACTCACCCCATGGATCCCACCCCACATTCACCCCAATGGGGGGGTCACCCATGGGTACCACCGCTCCCCCCATGGATCCCACCCCATAATCCCCCCTATGGGGGGGGGGGTCACCCGTGGGTGCCCCCGGCTCACCCTTGAGGTCGAGGCTGCGGCCGGGCTGCCCGTGCTGGGTGACCGAGCGCCCGTCCACGCGCAGCCCGTGCACGGAGCCGCCGTCCCGGGACACGGCCACCTCGTGCCAGCGCCCGTCGTGCAGCGGCTGCTCCGAGTTCCCCTTCATCAGCGAGGGGCCGTCCCCCACGTCGAACACGTAGTGGATGTACCTGGGGGGGGGGGGGGCGAAGGGGGCGGAGCCTCAGGAAGGGGGCGGAGCTTGAAACAACGGGGAGGAGTCAGAGGAAGGGGCAGAGCTCCGGATATGGAGGTGGGGGCTTAAGGCAGGGGGCGGGGCTTGAGAAAGGAGGCGGGGCTTGAGACAAGGGGAAGGAGTCAGAGGAAGGGGGCGGGGTTTGAGACAAGGAGGAGGGGCTTGAGGCGGGGGCGGGGCGGGGGCAGGGCGTGAGACAAGGGGCGGGGTTTGAGGAGGGGCGGGGCTTGAGGCAAGGAGGGGTGCTTGATACAAGGGGCAGAGCCTGAGAAAGGGGGAGGGGCTTGAGAAAGGGGGTGGGGCCAGAGACAAAGCGGCGGAGTCTGAGGAAGGGGGTGTAGCTTGAGGCAAGAGGCGGGGCTAGGTACAAGGGGCGGAGCTTGAGCCAAAGGGTGGGGCTTGGGGGAGGGGGCGGGGCTTGATACAGAGGGCGGGGTTGAGACAAGGCAGCTGAGCCTGAGACAAGGGGCGGGGCTTGAGACAAGGGGGCGGGTCTTGAGGTAGGGGGCCGGTATTTGAGACAAAAGGACAGCCCTGATTGGACGGAGAGTGTGTGTGCAGGGGGCGTGGCTTTAGCCACGGGGGCGTGTCTTGATACAAGTGGGAGGGGCCTGAGCCAATGGGAGACCCCCAGGCAAACATACAGTACAGGTATGTACATGTACATAGGCGGTGTGGCTCTAGCCGGGGGCGTGGCCTGAGACAAGTGGGGGGGGCCTGATCCAAGGGGGGCCCCCCCAGTAGACAAAGCAATGGTGATAAGGGGCGTGGCCTGTGCCGATGGGGCGGGGCCTTAAATGGGGTGTGGTCCAATAGGGCAGTGCCTGAACAAAGGGGGAGGAGCCAGAGTCAAAGGGGCGGGGCCTGATGAGCAAGGAAGGGATTGGCCCCGTGGGGTAGGGGGTCCCCAGGGGTTATGGGGTCCTTAAGCGGGATCAGGAGGGCCCCAAGGGGGTCCCCAACACCCCCAGGGCCCCCCAAGGGGTCCCCAAGGTCACAGGAGACTGAGAAGGCCCCCGAAGTCCCCAGGAGCTCCCTGGTGTCCCATGGGGGTCCCCAAGGGACTGGGACATTGAGAAGGTCTCCAGAGGGGTTATCATCCACATCCCATGGTGCTGAGCACCCACATCCGTGGAGCTGAGCGTCCACATCCATGGAGCTGAGCATCCACATCCCATGGACCTGAGCACCCACATCCATGGAGCTGAGCATCCACATCCCATGGACCTCAGCATCCCCATCCCATAGAGCTGAGCATCCACATCCATGGACCTGAGCATCCCCATCCCATAGACCTGAGCATCCACATCCATGGACCTGAGCACCAATGTCCCCATGGACCTGAGCATCCACATCCCATAGAGCTGAGCATCCACATCCCATGGACCTGAGCATCCACATCCCATGGACCTGAGCAACTACATCCCATGGAGCTGAGCATCCACATCCCATGGAGCTGAGCATCCACATCCCATGAACCTGAGCATCAACGTCCCCATGGAGCTGAGCATCCACATCCATAGACCTGAGCATCCACATCCCCATGGAGCTGAGCATCAACATCCCATGGACCTGAGCATCCACATCCCCATGGAGCTGAGCATCAACATCCCATGGAGCTGAGCATCCACATCCCATGGACCTGAGCAACTACATCCCATGGAGCTGAGCATCAACATCCCATGGAGCTGAGCATCCACATCCCATGGACCTGAGCATCCACATCCCCATGGAGCTGAGCATCAACATCCCATGGACCTGAGCATCCACATCCCCATGGAGCTGAGCATCAACATCCCATGGAGCTGAGCATCCACATCCCCATGGACCTGAGCATCCACATCCCATGGACCTGAGCATCCACATCCCATAGACCTGAGCATCCACATCCATGGAGCTGAGCATCAGCATCCCACGGACCTGAGCATCAATGTCCCCATAGACCAGAGCATCCCCATCCCATGGAGCTGAGCATCCACATCCCATGGAGCTGAGCATCCCCATCCCATGGAGCTGAGCATCAACATCCCACGGACCTGAGCATCAATGTCCCCATAGACCAGAGCATCCCCATCCCATGGACCTGAGCATCCACATCCCATGAACCTGAGCATCCACATCCCATAGACCTGCACGTCAACATCCCCATGGATCTGAGCATCCCCATCCCATGGACCTGAGCATCCACATCCATGGCCCTGAGCACCCCCATCCCATGGACCTGAGCATCTGCATCCATGGAGCTGAGCATCCATAACCCATGGCCCTGAGCATCCATAACCCATGGCCCTGAGCATCCCCATCCCATGGCCCTGAGCACCCCCATCCCCACAGCCAGATCCGAGGACCCCCCCCACACCCCCCCCCGGCCGCCCCTCCATCCTCCTCCTCACCCCTTCACCATCTCCACCACCAGGAAGTCGTTGCCGTTGCCGCTGCTGAAGAGGATGAGGCCGTCGGGCGCCGTGGTCTTGAACTGGAAGAAGAGGTGCATGGATCCGTACGCCTGCAGCGTGGGCAGCGCCACGTAGGACCCGCGCCCGCGGAAGGACACCGGGTCGGCCACGATGGCGCGGCGGCCGAAGCGGGCGTTGAGCTCGCAGGAGCTGATGTCGCCGTTGCGGCACAGGTCCAGGTAGGGCTGCCCGTTGAAGAGGAGGGCGCTGAGGTGGCCCAGGAAGTTGGAGGGGACCACGGCCAGGAAGCGGCGCTCCGTCACGATGCCCGTCTCGATGGTGTGGTACTCGAGGCGGATGTGGGAGCCCGACATCTGCCCTGCGGGGGGGGGGGGGGAGAGAGGGGATGGGGGGGGGGCCGTGGGGAGGGCCTCCCGGAGAGGGGGGTGCAATGGGGATGAGCATGGATGTCCAATGGGGATGAGCATGGATGTCCAATGGGGATGAGCATGGATGTCCAATGGGGATGAGCATCAATGTCCAATGGGGATGAGCATCAATGTCCAATGGGGATGAGCATCAATGTCCAATGGGGATGAGCATGGATGTCCAATGGGGATGAGCATGGATGTCCAATGGGGATGAGCATCGATGTCCAATGGGGATGAGCATCGATGTCCACATGGGGATGAGCATCAATGTCCAATGGGGATGAGCATCAATGTCCAATGGGGATGAGCATCAATGTCCCCATGGGGATGAGCATCAATGTCCCCATGGGGATGAGCATCAATGTCCCATGGGGATGAGCATCAATGTCCAATGGGGATGAGCATCGATGTCCCATGGGGATGAGCATCGATGTCCCCATGGGGATGAGCATCAATGTCCAATGGGGATGAGCATCAATGTCCAATGGGGATGAGCATCAATGTCCAATGGGGATGAGCATCGATGTCCCATGGGGATGAGCATCGATGTCCCATGGGGATGAGCATCCCCATCCCATGGAGCTGAGCATCCATAACCCATGGAGCTGCGCACCCACGACCGAGCCGCCCCCACCCCCCCCCGTGTCCCGGGGTCCGCGCACCTTCGACGGTGACGTTGTCGACGGAGAGCTGGAGGCTGCGCCCGCGCCGCAGCACCCGCACCGAATGCCACTCATTGTCATCGAGCCTCTGCCCCGCAAAGAGCGTCTCAGGGCCCTTACCTGGGGAGGGACAGCGTGAGCGGGCAGGGGGGGAGAGGTATGGGGTATGGGGTATGGGATATGGGGTATGGGGTATGGGATATGGGATATGGGGTATGGGGTATGGGATATGGGGTATGGGGTATGGGATATGGGGTATGGGGTATGGGATATGGGGTATGGGATATGGGATATGGGACATGTGACATGGGATATGGGACACAGGACATGGGACATTGGACATGGGACAGTGGGATATAGGACACCAGGAATGGGGTCACCAGACACCGGGCACTGGGACACCAGGGTATTTGAACACTGGGACATGGATATGGGATAAGGGACACCAGGACACTGGGACATGGGGACACTGGGGGACATCACGTGACACTGGGGGACATCAGGTGACACCGGGCACCAATGGGTGACACCGGGCACCAATGGGTGACTCCATGCACACAGCTCCAACCCCCCCATGCAAACCCCATGCACCCCCCCTGCTAAGCAAACAGCGTGCACACGCGTGTGCTCCCCTTCATGCCATGTACACACACGTGTACACACATGTACACACATGCACACACATGTGTACACACACGTATACACACATGTACAAACACACATGTGTACACACACACATGTACACACACACGTGTACACACACGTACACACACATGTACAAACACACACATGTACACACACGTACACAATGCACACACGTACACACACACGTGTACACACACGTACACACATGTACACACATGCACACACATGTGTACACACACACATACACACACGTGTACAAACACACACGTGTACACACACGCACACAATGCACACACATGCATACACGCACATGTACACACACGTGTACACACATGTACACACATGTGCACACACATATACACACATGTACACACATGCACACAAATGTACACACACATACACACATGTACACATACACATGTACACACACATGTACACATGTACACACACGTACACACACGTACACACATGTGCACCTACACAGGAACACACACGTGCACATATGTGTACACACACATGTACACACACATGTACACACACATGTACACATGTACACACACGTACACACACATGTACACATGTACACACACACGTACACACACGCGTGCACTGGCGGGGGGACACGGGGTAGGGTGGGAGCCCACGCGTGTCCACATGGGGCGCGTGCACACGTGTGTGCGGGCACGGCTGCAGCGCACGTGTGTGCCCACGTGTTCACACACACGCATCCCATGCATGGCCGCAGCACACGCGTGTGGCCACAGGCACGTGTGTGTCACGCGTGTGCACGCCTGGGTCCCCCTTGCACGGGGGGGGGGGGGGGGCACATCCCGGTGCATGAGGCCCCCCCTGCTCCTCACACACATTCGTGTGTCCCACCCCTATGGGGACCCAGTGTGGGGGGGGCACCTCTATAGAGGGCTCCGGTTTGGGGGGGTCACCCCTATAGGGGGCTCTGGTTTGGGGGGTTCACCCCTATAGGGGGCTCTGGTTTGGGGGTTCACCCCTATAGGGGGTTCTGGTTTGGGGGTTCACCCCTATAGAGGGCTCTGGTTTGGGGGTTCACCCCTATAGGGGGCTCTGGTTTGGGGGTTCACCCCTATAGAGGGCTCTGGTTTGGGGGTTCACCCCTATAGAGGGCTCTGGTTTGGGGGTTCACCCCTATAGGGGGCTCTGGTTTGGGGGTTCACCCCTATAGAGGGCTCTGGTTTAGGGGTTCACCCCTATAGGGGGTTCTGGTTTGGGGGTTCACCCCCTATAGAGGGCTCTGGTTTAGGGGTTCACCCCTATAGGGGGTTCTGGTTTAGGGGTTCACCCCTATAGGGGGCTCTGGTTTCAGGGTTCACCCCTATAGGGGGCTCTGGTTTGGGGGGTTCACCCCTATAGGGGACTCTGGTTTGGGGGGGGTCACCCCTATAGGGGGCTCTGGTTTGGGGGGGTCACCCCTATAGGGGATCCCATTTGGGGGGATTCAGCCCCATTATGAGGGGGGGGTTCAGCTCCTATAGGGGAGCCAGGGGGACCCAGGCATTGGGGGGGGGTCACCCTATAGGGGCCCCGGGGGGGGGGGGGTCACCCCCTAGGGTCCGGGCGCCCCCGGGTCCCGCACTTACTGGGGTTGCAGCCGACACGCACGCAGTCTGCAGGGGGAGAGGAGAGAAGAGAAGAGAAGAGCGGTGATGAACCCTTCGGAGCGGCCGGGAGCGGGGTGCAGCGGGAATGGGGTGGGATGGGGTTGGGAATGGGATTGGGAATGGGATGGGATGGGATGGGTTGGATGGGATAGGATGGGAGGGGATGGGATGGATGGGAGGGGATGGATGGGATGGGAATGGGATGGGATGGGACTAGGGTGGGGTTGGGAATGGGATGGGATGGGACGGATTGGAGGGGATAGGATGGGATGGGATGGGATGGATGGGATGGGAGGGGATTGGAGGGGATGGGATGGGATTGGAGGGGATGGGACGGGAGGGGATGGGATGGATGGGATGGGAGGGGATGGGATGGGATTGGAGGGAATGGGATGGATTGGATGGGAAGGATGGGATGGATGGGAGGGGATGGAGAGGATGGGAGGGGATGGGATGGATGGGATGGGATTGGATTGGAGGAGATGGGATGGGATGGGAGGGGATGGGAATGGAGGGGATGGGATTGGATTGGAGGAGATGGGATGGGTTGGATGGGATGGGAATGGAGGGGATGGGATGGGAACAGCACAGGGCTGTGCTGGAGGGGGTCAGGGTATTGGTGGCACCTCGGGGGGGTCCCGGCCTTGGCAGGGCCCAGCCCAATGGATCCGGGGGGATCCCGATGGAATCTGGGGCTGGGCCCCCCCTCGTCAACCACCGCAGGGTGGGGGGGGGGGGGCAAATGCACTGGGACCGGGGGGGGGGGTCCAACCCTGCAGGGGGGCTGCAGCCCTGGGGGGGGCCCCAATCCCATGGGGGAGACCCCAAAACCACAGCGGGGTCTCCAACCCCTTGGGGGGGGGTCCCCAAAACCATGGAGGTGGGGGGGGCCCAATGCAGGGGGGATCCCCAACCCCACGGGGGGGGGGGGTCCCAGCGCCGACCCCAAGTGGCAGCGGGGGGGGGAGGTCACGAAGACCCCAAACTCGGCGGGGGGGGGAATGGGACACGACCCAACGGGGACACAACGAAGGAACCCTATGTAACCCCCCCACACCCCCCCCCCCCCCAAGGGTATTGGGGTCCCGGCGATGGGATTGGAGGGGTCCGGGGCTCACCCAGGTTCACGGTGAGCTTCATGCGGGCCCCCTCCAGCTCCAGGCGCATGGTATCGGCCGAGTGGCGGGAGGTGGTGGCCAGGACGAGTCCATAGGCGCGGGGGGACATGAAGCGCACGGAGACGTCCTCGGCCTCGCTCTGCGCCGTGCCCGGCACCAGCACCTTCAGGTACATGCTGCCGTCGTAGCTCAGCACCGCCGCCTCTAGGGGGCGATAGGGGACCCGTCACCGGCCACAATGGGGCGCCCATCGCTGAGGGGACCCCAAGAGCCAACCCCCGCCCCCCCCGCCCTTCAGGGCACACAGCAGTGTCCACGGGTCCCCATGCGGGGGGGGGGGGGGGTGAGGGTCCCCAAGGGGGGTGGTGCTATGGATATGGGGGGGACCATCTGGGGGCACTCAGGGGTGGGGGGGCTCCATACAGGCAAAGGGGAATCCATGGGGGGGAGTGCGCATGTGTTTGGGGTGAGGGTCTCCATGCACTGGGGGGGGGGGTGACACCATTTGGGGGTGTTCTCATTCTGGGGGTGTCCCCATTCCGGGGGTATCCCTGTACATGAGGGGGTGTCCCCATGCACTGGGGTGCTCCATTTAGGGGGTGTCCCCCCTCAGTGTGGGGTGTCCCCGTATAGGGGGGGTGTCCCCATACGGGGGGGTGTCCTCATGCAGGGGTATCCCCATACAGGGCTGTCCCCATACATCGGGGTACCCCCATTCAGGGGTATCCCCATATATCGGGGTACCCCCATTCAGGGCTGTCCCCATCCATCGGGGTACCCCCATTCAGGGGTATCCCCATATATCGGGGTACCCCCATTCAGGGGTATCCTCTGTCCCCATCCATCGGGGGACCCCCATTCAGGGGTATCCCCATATATCGGGGGACCCCCGTTCAGGGCTGTCCCCATCCATCGGGGGACCCCCATTCAGGGGTATCCTGTGTCCCCATACATGGGGGTACCCCCATTCGGGGGTGTCCAA
>CM077904.1:22565-70528 GCA_039720435.1 Amazona ochrocephala
TATAGAGAGCCATAGACATCCACCAACGCCCCAGGGCCTCCTCAGTGCCCCCACAGCCCTTTGGGCACCCCAAGACCCCCGGTGACCCCCAACAGCACCGGGCCCCCCCCTGCCCATTGCCCCCCATTGCCCCCATTGCCCATTGCCCCCCATTGCCCCCATTGCCCCATTGCTCCCCATTACCCCCATTGCCCCCATTGCCCCATTGCTCCCCATTACCCCCATTGCCCCCATTGCCCCATTGCTCCCCATTACCCCCATTGCCCCCATTCCCTCATTGCCCCCTATTGCCCCCACTGCCCCCACTGTCCCCATTCTCCCCATTGCCCCCCATTGCCCCCATTGCCTCCATTGCCCCATTCCCCCATTGCCCCCATTCCCCCATTGCCCCATTGCTCCCATTGCCCCATTGCCCCCATTGCCCCCATTGCCCCCATTCCCCCCATTGCCCCCATTGCCCCATTGCCCCCATTACCCCCATTGCCCCCATTGCCCCATTGCTCCCCATTACCCCCATTGCCCCATTCCCCTCATTGCCCCCTATTGCCCCCACTGCCCCCACTGTCCCCATTCTCCCCATTGCCCATTGCCCCCCATTGCCCCCATTGCCCCATTGCCCCCATTACCCCCATTGCCCAATTGCCCCCATTGCCCCCATTTCCCCATTCCCCCATTGCCCCCCATTGCCCCCATTGCCCCATTGCCCCATTGCCCCCATTGCCCCATTGCCCATTGCCCCCGATTACCCCCATTGCCCCCATTGCCCCATTGCCCCATTGCCCCCCATTACCCCCATTGCCCCCATTGCCCCCATTGCCCATTGCCCCATTACCCCCATTTGCCCCATTGCCCCCATACCGGTGCAGCCGCGCTGGTCGGGGGTGGGGCTGTACCCGGGGGGGCAGTGGCACATGAAGGACCCCTCCAGGTTGGTGCAGGCGCCGGGGGGGGCGCAGGGCCCCGGGTCCAGGGCGCACTCATCAATGTCTGCATGGGGCTGCGGTGAGGCCGCGGCACCATAGGGACCCACGGAGCCCATAGGGACCCACGGAGCCCATAGGGACCCACGGAGCCCATAGAGACCCACGGAGCCCATAGGGACCCACGGAGCCCATAGGGACCCATGGAGCCCATAGAGACCCACGGAGCCCATAGAGACCCACGGAGCCCATAGGGACCCACGGAGCCCATAGAGAGCCACGGAGCCCATAGGGACCCATGGAGCCCATAGAGAGCCACTGAGCCCATAGGGACCCACGGAGCCCATAGAGAGCCACTGAGCCCATAGGGACCCACGGAGCCCATAGGGACCCACGGAGCCCATAGAGAGCCACGGAGCCCATAGGGACCCACGGAGCCCATAGGGACCCACGGAGCCCATAGGGGCCCATGGAGCCCATAGAGACCCATGGAGCCCAGAGACACCCATGGAGCCCAGAGACACCCATGGACCCCATAGGCACACACTGCCCTCATAGACACCCATTGCCCCCACAGCCCCATAGCCCCCATCAGCCCCATCACCCCCATAGCCCCCACCACCCCCATAGACCCCAATGCCCCCACACCCCCAAACCCCATCACCCCACACCCCCCCCGCCCCCCGGGCCCCGCACCCACCCTGGCAGGTGCGGCCGTGCCGCAGGGTGAACCCAGCCCTGCAGAGGCACCGGAAGGAGCCGGGGGTGTTCACGCACTCCCCCCCCACGCAGGCGGCCGCGAACTCACATTCATCGATGTCTGCGGGGAGACGGGGACCCATAGAGACCATAGAGAACCATAGAGCCCATAGAGAACCATAGAGACCATAGAGACCATAGAGACCCATAGAGACCCATAGAGACCATAGAGACCCATAGAGACCATAGAGAACCATAGAGACCATAGAGACCATAGAGACCATAGAGACCATAGAGACCATAGAGACCCATGGAGACCATAGAGACCCATAGAGACCATAGAGAACCATAGAGACCATAGAGACCATAGAGACCCATAGAGACCATAGAGAGCATAGAGACCATAGAGACCATAGAGACCATAGAGAGCATAGAGACCCATAGAGACCATAGAGACCATAGAGACCATAGAGAGCATAGAGACCCATAGAGACCATAGAGACCATAGAGACCATAGAGAGCATAGAGACCCATAGAGACCATAGAGACCATAGAGACCATAGAGACCATAGAGATACATAGAGACAATAGAGATACATAGAGATACATAGAGATACATAGAGATACATAGAGACCATAGAGATACATAGAGACCATAGAGATACATAGAGACCATAGAGATACATAGAGATACATAGAGATACATAGAGATACATAGAGATACATAGAGACCATAGAGATACATAGAGATACATAGAGATACATAGAGACCATAGAGATACATAGAGATACATAGAGATACATAGAGATACATAGAGATACATAGAGACCATAGAGATACATAGAGACCATAGAGATACATAGAGATACATAGAGATACATAGAGATACATAGAGATACATAGAGACCATAGAGATACATAGAGATACATAGAGATACATAGAGACCATAGAGATACATAGAGATACATAGAGATACATAGAGATACATAGAGATACATAGAGATACATAGAGACCATAGAGATACATAGAGATACATAGAGATACATAGAGATACATAGAGACCATAGAGATACATAGAGATACATAGAGATACATAGAGATACATAGAGACCATAGAGATACATAGAGATACATAGAGATACATAGAGATACATAGAGACCATAGAGATACATAGAGATACATAGAGATACATAGAGACCATAGAGATACATAGAGATACATAGAGACCATAGAGATACATAGAGATACATAGAGATACATAGAGATACATAGAGACCATAGAGATACATAGAGATACATAGAGATACATAGAGATACATAGAGATACATAGAGATACATAGAGATACATAGAGATCATAGAGATACATAGAGATACATAGAGATACATAGAGATACATAGAGATACATAGAGATACATAGAGACCATAGAGATACATAGAGATACATAGAGATACATAGAGATACATAGAGATACATAGAGACCATAGAGATACATAGAGATACATAGAGATACATAGAGAAGCCATTAGAGACCATAGAGATACATAGAGATACATAGAGATACATAGAGATACATAGAGACCATAGAGATACATAGAGATATATAGAGATACATAGAGATACATAGAGATACATAGAGATACATAGAGAACCATAGAGACCATAGAGATACATAGAGATACATAGAGATACATAGAGACCATAGAGATACATAGAGATACATAGAGATACATAGAGATACATAGAGATACATAGAGATACATAGAGACCATAGAGATACATAGAGATACATAGAGATACATAGAGATACATAGAGAACATAGGATACATAGAGACCATAGAGATACATAGAGATACATAGAGATACATAGAGAACCATAGAGACCATAGAGATACATAGAGATACATAGAGATACATAGAGACCATAGAGATACATAGAGATACATAGAGATACATAGAGATACATAGAGATACATAGAGATACATAGAGACCATAGAGATACATAGAGATACATAGAGATACATAGAGACCATAGAGATACATAGAGATACTAGATACATAGAGATACATAGAGATACATAGAGATACATAGAGACCATAGAGATACATAGAGATACATAGAGATACATAGAGATACATAGAGATACATAGAGACCATAGAGATACATAGAGATACATAGAGATACATAGAGATACATAGAGATACATAGAGATACATAGAGACCATAGAGATACATAGAGACCATAGAGATACATAGAGATACATAGAGATACATAGAGATACACAGAGATACATAGAGACCATAGAGATACATAGAGATACATAGAGACCATAGAGATACATAGAGACCATAGAGATACATAGAGATACATAGAGATACATAGAGATACATAGAGATACATAGAGATACATAGAGACCATAGAGATACATAGAGATACATAGAGATACATAGAGATACATAGAGACCATAGAGATACATAGAGACCATAGAGATACAAGAGATACATAGAGATACATAGAGATACATAGAGACCATAGAGATACATAGAGATACATAGAGATACATAGAGATACATAGAGATACATAGAGACCATAGAGATACATAGAGATACATAGAGATACATAGAGATACATAGAGATACATAGAGACCATAGAGATACATAGAGATACATAGAGATACATAGAGACCATAGAGATACATAGAGATACATAGAGACCATAGAGATACATAGAGACCATAGAGATACATAGAGATACATAGAGATACATAGAGATACATAGAGATACATAGAGATACATAGAGACCATAGAGATACATAGAGATACATAGAGATACATAGAGATACATAGAGACCATAGAGATACATAGAGACACATAGAGATAGAGATACATAGAGACCATAGAGATACATAGAGACCATAGAGATACATAGAGATACATAGAGACCATAGAGATACATAGAGATACATAGAGATACATAGAGATACATAGGGACCATAGAGATACATAGAGATACATAGAGATACATAGAGACCATAGAGATACATAGAGATACATAGAGATACATAGAGACCATAGAGATACATAGAGATACATAGAGATACATAGAGATACATAGAGATACATAGAGATACATAGAGACCATAGAGATACATAGAGATACATAGAGTTACATAGAGATACATAGAGACCATAGAGATACATAGAGATACATAGAGATACATAGAGATACATAGAGACCATAGAGATACATAGAGATACATAGAGACCATAGAGATACATAGAGACCATAGAGATACATAGAGATACATAGAGATACATAGAGATACATAGAGATACATAGAGACCATAGAGATACATAGAGATACATAGAGATACATAGAGATACATAGAGACCATAGAGATACATAGAGACACATAGAGATAGAGATACATAGAGACCATAGAGATACATAGAGATACATAGAGACCATAGAGATACATAGAGATACATAGAGATACATAGAGATACATAGGGACCATAGAGATACATAGAGATACATAGAGATACATAGAGACCATAGAGATACATAGAGACCATAGAGATACATAGAGATACATAGAGATACATAGAGATACATAGAGATACATAGAGACCATAGAGATACATAGAGATACATAGAGACCATAGAGATACACAGATACATAGAGACCATAGAGATACATAGAGATACATAGAGACCATAGAGATACATAGAGATACATAGAGACCATAGAGATACATAGAGATACATAGAGATACATAGAGATACATAGAGACCATAGAGATACATAGAGATACATAGAGATACATAGAGATACATAGAGATACATAGAGCCCATAGAGATACATAGAGATACATAGAGATACATAGAGAACCATAGAGACCCATAGAGCCCATAGAGAACCATAGAGCCCATAGAGACCCATAGAGACCATAGAGCCCATAGAGACCCATAGAGACCCATAGAGCCCATAGAGACCCCACAGAGACCCATAGAGCCCATAGAGACCATAGAGCCCATAGAGACCCATAGAGACCCATAGAGCCCATAGAGACCCATAGAGAGCATAGAGACCATAGAGACCCATAGAGACCATAGAGCCCATAGAGAACCATAGAGCCCATAGAGAACCATAGAGAACCATAGAGCCATAGAGCCCCCATAGAGCACCATAGAGCCCATAGAGACCCATAGAGCCCATGGAGAACCATAGAGCCCATAGAGACCCATAGAGCCCATAGCCCCCCATAGAGCCCATAGAGCCCCATAGAGAACCATAGAGCCCATAGAGACCCACAGAGACCCATAGAGCCCATAGAGACCATAGAGCCCATAGAGACCCATAGAGACCCATAGAGCCCATAGAGAGCCATAGAGAGCATAGAGACCATAGAGACCCATAGAGACCCATAGAGCCCATAGAGAACCATAGAGCCCATAGAGAACCATAGAGAACCATAGAGCCCATAGAGCCCATAGAGCACCATAGAGCCCATAGAGACCCATAGAGCCCATGGAGAACCATAGAGCCCATAGAGACCCATAGAGCCCATAGCCCCCCATAGAGCCCATAGAGCCCCATAGAGAACCATAGAGCCCATAGAGGCCATAGAGAACCATAGAGAACCATAGAGCCCATAGAGCCCCATAGAGCCCCATAGAGCCCCATGGAGCCCCATAGAGCCATAGACACTCATAGAGCCCCATAGAGCCCATAGAGTCCATAGACACCCATAGAGCCTCATAGAGCACCATATAGCCCCATAGAGCCCATAGAGCCCATAGAGACCCATAGAGCCCCATAGAGCACCATATAGCCCTATAGAGCCCATAGAGCCCCATAGAGCCCCATAGAGCACCATATAGCCCTATAGAGCCCATAGAGCCCCACAGAGCCCCATAGAGACCCATAGACACCCACAGCGTCTATAGAGCCCCACAGACACCCATAGCCCCCCATAGCCCTCCATAGCCCTCCATAGCCCCCATGCCCATAGCCCCCATAGCCCCCATGGCCCTCCATACCCCATAACCCCCCATAGCCCCCATAGCCCCCATAGCCCCCATGCCCCATAGCCCCCAGCCCCACGTACCCTGGCAGCGGGGGGGGTCCCTGGCCGGCTGCAGCCCGGGGGGGCATTGGCACTTGTAGGAGCCGGGGGTGTTGATGCAGACACCGCTGGGGCAGAGCCCCCCCCCCTCGCACTCGTTCACATCTGTGGGACCCCATCAGCCCCCAGCCATGGGCATGGGGGGGCAAAGGGGGTCCCCAAGGGGGGGGGCCCAAGGGAGGGTCCCCAAAGGGGTCCCCAAGGGGGGTCCCAAAGGGGAGGTCCCAAAGGGTCCCAAGGGGGGGGTCCCAGTGGGGGGGTCCCCAAGGGGGGGTCCCAGTGGGGGGGGCCCAAAGGGGTCCCAAGGGAGGGTCCAATGGGGGGTCCCAAAGGAGGGTCCCGGGGGGGGCTCGCACCGATGCAGGCGCCGTTGTGGCCGCGGTAGCCGGGGGGGCAGGGGCTGCACAGGAACCCCCCCGGGTGGTTCTCACATTTGCCCTCGGGACACGTCCCCACCCTCCAGGCACTCATTGATGTCTGGGGGGGGGAGAAGGGTGAGGCCCCCCTGGGACCCACAGGATGGGGCTCGGCCCTGCCCTGGGGCCTCATAACCCATAACCACATCCCATATCCCACATCCCATACCCCATACCCCATATATCCCATATCCCATACCCCATACCCCATATACCCCCATACCCCATATCCCATACCCCATACCCCATATCCCATATCCCATATCCCATACCCCATATCCCATACCCCATATCCCATACCCCATACCCCATACCCCATATCCCATACCCATATCCCATACCCCATATCCCATACCCCATATCCCATATCCCATACCCCATATCCCATATCCCATACCCCATATCCCATATCCCATATCCCATACCCCATATCCCATATCCCATACCCCATATCCCATACCCCATATCCCATACCCCATATATCCCCATATCCCATATCCCATATCCCATACCCCATATCCCATATCCCATACCCCATATCCCATACCCCAATATCCCATATCCCATATCCCATACCCCATATCCCATATCCCATACCCCATATCCCATACCCCATATATCCCATATCCCATACCCCATATCCCATACCCCATATATCCCATATCCCATATCCATATCCCATACCCCATATCCCATATCCCATACCCCATATCCCATACCCCATATCCCATACCCCATATCCCATATCCCATACCCCATACCCCATATATCCCATATCCCATACCCATATCCCATACCCCATATCCCATATCCCATACCCCATATATCCCATATCCCATACCCCATATCCCATACCCCATATCCCATATCCCATACCCCATATCCCATACCCCATACCCCATATCCCATACCCCATATCCCCCCCCCACCCCCCCCGTACCGCTGCAGGCCCGCACTCCCCCTGTGCAGGCTCAGTTGGTACCCCGCGGTGGCAGTGGCAGTTGTACGACCCCCCCGTGTTCATGCACACGCCCCGGCCCGCGCCGCACGGCTCCGCCTCGCACTCGTTCACGTCTGCGCAGGGCACACGCGTGTGAGGGCGTGACCGGGGCTGGGCCCGTACATGTGTGCCCATGTACATGTGTGTGCTCTATTGCCCCTGTACATGTGTGTGCTCTATTGCCCTGTACATGTGTGTGCTCTATTGCCCCCCTGTACATGTGTGTGCTCTATTGCCCTGTACATGTGTGTGCTCTATTGCCCTGTACATGTGTGTGCTCTATTGCCCCTGTACATGTGTGTGCTCTATTGCCCCCTGTACATGTGTGTGCTCTATTGCCCCTGTACATGTGTGTGCTCTATTGCCCTGTACATGTGTGTGCTCTATTGCCCCTGTACATGTGTGTGCTCTATTGCCCTGTACATGTGTGTGCTCTATTGCCCCTGTACATGTGTGTGCTCTATTGCCCTGTACATGTGTGTGCTCTATTGCCCCCTGTACATGTGTGTGCTCTATTGCCCCCTGTACATGTGTGTGCTCTATTGCCCCCTGTACATGTGTGTGCTCTATTGCCCCCTGTACATGTGTGTGCTCTATTGCCCATGTACATGTGTGTGCTCTATTGCCCTGTACATGTGTGTGCTCTATTGCCCCTGTACATGTGTGTGCTCTATTACCCCTGTACATGTGTGTGCTCTATTGCCCTGTACATGTGTGTGCTCTATTGCCCCCTGTACATGTGTGTGCTCTATTGCCCTGTACATGTGTGTGCTCTATTGCCCCTGTACATGTGTGTGCTCTATTGCCCCCTGTACATGTGTGTGCTCTATTGCCCCCTGTACATGTGTGTGCTCTATTGCCCTGTACATGTGTGTGCTCTATTGCCCCCTGTACATGTGTGTGCTCTATTGCCCCTGTACATGTGTGTGCTCTATTGCCCCTGTACATGTGTGTGCTCTATTGCCCTGTACATGTGTGTGCTCTATTGCCCTGTACATGTGTGTGCTCTATTGCCCCTGTACATGTGTGTGCTCTATTGCCCTGTACATGTGTGTGCTCTATTGCCCCCTGTACATGTGTGTGCTCTAATTGCCCTGTACATGTGTGTGCTCTATTGCCCTGTACATGTGTGTGCTCTATTGCCCCCTGTACATGTGTGTGCTCTATTGCCCTGTACATGTGTGTGCTCTATTGCCCTGTACATGTGTGTGCTCTATTGCCCCTGTACATGTGTGTGCTCTATTGCCCCTGTACATGTGTGTGCTCTATTGCCCTGTACATGTGTGTGCTCTATTGCCCCCTGTACATGTGTGTGCTCTATTGCCCTGTACATGTGTGTGCTCTATTGCCCTGTACATGTGTGTGCTCTATTTGCCCTGTACATGTGTGTGCTCTATTGCCCCCTGTACATGTGTGTGCTCTATTACCTCCTGTACATGTGTGTGCTCTATTGCCCTGTACATGTGTGTGCTCTACTGCCCCCTGTACATGTGTGTGCTCTATTGCTCCTGTACATGTGTGTGCTCTATTGCCCCCTGTACATGTGTGTGCTCTATTGCCCTGTACATGTGTGTGCTCTATTGCCCCTGTACATGTGTGTGCTCTATTGCCCTGTACATGTGTGTGCTCTATTGCCCCTGTACATGCGTGTGCTCTATTGCCCTGTACATGTGTGTGCTCTATTGCCCCCTGTACATGTGTGTGCTCTATTGCCCCCTGTACATGTGTGTGCTCTATTGCCCTGTACATGTGTGTGCTCTATTGCCCTGTACATGTGTGTGCTCTATTGCCCATGTACATGTGTGTGCTCTATTGCCCTGTACATGTGTGTGCTCTATTGCCCTGTACATGTGTGTGCTCTATTGCCCTGTACATGTGTGTGCTCTATTGCCCCCTGTACATGTGTGTGCTCTATTGCCCCCTGTACATGTGTGTGCTCTATTGCCCTGTACATGTGTGTGCTCTATTGCCCTGTACATGTGTGTGCTCTATTGCCCCCTGTACATGTGTGTGCTCTATTGCCCTGTACATGTGTGTGCTCTATTGCCCTGTACATGTGTGTGCTCTATTGCCCTGTACATGTGTGTGCTCTATTGCCCCTGTACATGTGTGTGCTCTATTGCCCCCTGTACATGTGTGTGCTCTATTGCCCCTGTACATGTGTGTGCTCTATTGCCCTGTACATGTGTGTGCTCTATTGCCCCTGTACATGTGTGTGCTCTATTGCCCCTGTACATGTGTGTGCTCTATTGCCCTGTACATGTGTGTGCTCTATTGCCCTGTACATGTGTGTGCTCTATTGCCCTGTACATGTGTGTGCTCTATTGCCCCTGTACATGTGTGTGCTCTATTGCCCCCTGTACATGTGTGTGCTCTATTGCCCTGTACATGTGTGTGCTCTATTGCCCTGTACATGTGTGTGCTCTATTGCCCTGTACGTGTGTGCTCTATTGCCCTGTACATGTGTGTGCTCTATTGCCCCCTGTACATGTGTGTGCTCTATTGCCCTGTACATGTGTGTGCTCTATTGCCCCTGTACATGTGTGTGCTCTATTGCCCCCTGTACATGTGTGTGCTCTATTGCCCTGTACATGTGTGTGCTCTATTGCCCTGTACATGTGGTGGCTCTATTGCCCTGTACATGTGTGTGCTCTATTGCCCTGTACATGTGTGTGCTCTATTGCCCTGTACATGTGTGTGCTCTATTGCCCTGTACATGTGTGTGCTCTATTGCCCTGTACATGTGTGTGCTCTATTGCCCCCTGTACATGTGTGTGCTCTATTGCCCTGTACATGTGTGTGCTCTACTGCCCCTGTACATGTGTGTGCTCTATTGCCCTGTACATGTGTGTGCTCTATTGCCCCTGTACATGTGTGTGCTCTACTGCCCCCTGTACATGTGTGTGCTCTATTACCCCTGTACATGTGTGTGCTCTATTGCCCTGTACATGTGTGTGCTCTATTGCCCTGTACATGTGCGTGCTCTATTGCCCTGTACATGTGTGTGCTCTATTGCCCTGTACATGTGTGTGCTCTATTGCCCTGTACATGTGTGTGCTCTACTGCCCCCTGTACATGTGTGTGCTCTATTGCCCTGTACATGTGTGTGCTCTATTGCCCTGTACATGTGTGTGCTCTATTGCCCATGTACATGTGTGTGCTCTATTGCCCTGTACATGTGTGTGCTCTATTGCCCTGTACATGTGTGTGCTCTATTGCCCTGTACATGTGTGTGCTCTATTGCCCTGTACATGTGTGTGCTCTATTGCCCTGTACATGTGTGTGCTCTATTGCCCTGTACATGTGTGTGCTCTATTGCCCTGTACATGTGTGTGCTCTATTGCCCATGTACATGTGTGTGCTCTATTACCCCTGTACATGTGTGCTCTATTGCCCCTGTACATGTGTGTGCTCTATTGCCCCTGTACATGTGTGTGCTCTATTGCCCCCTGTACATGTGTGTGCTCTATTGCCCTGTACATGTGTGTGCTCTATTGCCCCTGTACATGTGTGTGCTCTATTGCCCCTGTACATGTGTGTGCTCTATTGCCCCTGTACATGTGTGTGCTCTATTGCCCCTGTACATGTGTGTGCTCTATTGCCCCTGTACATGTGTGTGCTCTATTGCCCCCTGTACATGTGTGTGCTCTATTGCCCCTGTACATGTGTGTGCTCTATTGCCCCTGTACATGTGTGTGCTCTATTGCCCTGTACATGTGTGTGCTCTATTGCCCCCTGTACATGTGTGTGCTCTATTGCCCTGTACATGTGTGTGCTCTATTGCCCTGTACATGTGTGTGTGCTCTATTGCCCTGTACATGTGTGTGCTCTATTGCCCCTGTACATGTGTGTGCTCTATTGCCCATGTACATGTGTGTGCTCTATTGCCCTGTACATGTGTGTGCTCTATTGCCCTGTACATGTGTGTGCTCTATTGCCCTGTACATGTGTGTGCTCTATTGCCCTGTACATGTGTGTGCTCTATCTGCCCCCTGTACATGTGTGTGCTCTATTGCCCTGTACATGTGTGTGCTCTACTGCCCCCTGTACATGTGTGTGCTCTATTGCCCTGTACATGTGTGTGCTCTACTGCCCCTGTACATGTGTGTGCTCTATTGCCCTGTACATGTGTGTGCTCTACTGCCCCTGTACATGTGTGTGCTCTACTGCCCCCTGTACATGTGTGTGCTCTATTGCCCCTGTACATGTGTGTGCTCTATTGCCCTGTACATGTGTGTGCTCTACTGCCCCTGTACATGTGTGTGCTCTATTACCCCTGTACATGTGTGTGCTCTATTGCCCTGTACATGTGTGTGCTCTATTGCCCCTGTACATGTGTGTGCTCTATTGCCCTGTACATGTGTGTGCTCCTATTGCCCTGTACATGTGTGTGCTCTACTGCCCCTGTACATGTGTGTGCTCTATTACCCCTGTACATGTGTGTGCTCTATTGCCCTGTACATGTGTGTGCTCTATTGCCCTGTACATGTGTGTGCTCTATTGCCCTGTACATGTGTGTGCTCTACTGCCCCCTGTACATGTGTGTGCTCTATTACCCTGTACATGTGTGTGCTCTATTGCCCTGTACATGTGTGTGCTCTATTGCCCTGTACATGTGCGTGCTCTATTGCCCTGTACATGTGTGTGCTCTATTGCCCCCTGTACATGTGTGTGCTCTATTGCCCTGTACATGTGTGTGCTCTATTGCCCCCTGTACATGTGTGTGCTCTACTGCCCCCTGTACATGTGTGTGTGCTCTATTGCCCATGTACATGTGTGTGCTCTATTGCCCTGTACATGTGTGTGCTCTATTGCCCTGTACATGTGTGTGCTCTATTGCCCCTGTACATGTGTGTGCTCTATTGCCCTGTACATGTGTGTGCTCTATTGCCCCTGTACATGTGTGTGCTCTATTGCCCATGTACATGTGTGTGCTCTATTGCCCCTGTACATGTGTGTGCTCTATTGCCCCCTGTACATGTGTGCTCTATTGCCCCTGTACATGTGTGTGCTCTATTGCCCCTGTACATGTGTGTGCTCTATTGCCCCCTGTACATGTGTGTGCTCTGCTGCCCCTGTACACACATGTACAGCTGTGCTCCCAATGCACACACATGTACGTGCCCCCCAATGCCCCATAGCCCCCCATACCCCCATTACCCCATCACCCCCATCACCCCCATCACCCCCATTACCCCCATCACCCCCATCACCCCCATTACCCCCTTCACCCCCATTACCCCCATTACCCCATTACCCCCTTCACCCCCATTACCCTCCATCACCCCCATCCCCCCATCCCCCCATCCCCCCCCCGTCCCCCCCCCCCCGTACCGGTGCAGTAGCGGCGCTGCGGGTGCCAGCGGTACCCGGGTAGCAGAGGCACTGGTACCCCCCCCCGCGCCCATCACGCACTCCCCGGGGCCGCAGATGTTCCGGTTCAGTTTGCACTCGTCCGTCTCTGGCGGGGGGGCCCGGGGGGGTCAGGGGGGGTCTCGGGGGGGGGGGTTATGGGGGGGGGGTTATGGGGTGGGTCCCTCACCCGTGACCTGGGTGGGGGCGATCTCGGCGGCGCTGCGGGTGAACTGCTCCACCACGCGCCACAGCACGGCCGCCGTGGGGCGCGCCAGCACCTCTGGGGGGGCACGGGGTCAGCACCGCCATTGGTCCCCAGTGGTCCCCATTGGTCCCCATTGATCCCCATTGGTCCCCATTGGTTCCCATTGATTCCCATTGATCCCCATTGGTCCCCAGTGGTCCCCATTGGTCCCCATTGGTTCCCATTGATCCCCATTGGTCCCCAGTGCCCCATTGATCCCCATTGGTCCCCATTGGTCCCCATTGGTCCCCACTGATCCCCAGTGCCCCACTGATCCCCATTGATCCCCATTCATCCCCATTCATCCCCATTGGTCCCCATTGGTCCCCATTGATCCCCAGTGCCCCCATTGATCCCCATTGGTCCCTATTGATCCCCATTGATCCCCATTGGTCCCCATTGGTCCCCATTGATCCCCAGTGCCCCATTGATCCCCATTGATCCCCATTGGTCCCCATTGATCCCCAGTGCCCCACTGATCCCCACTGATCCCCATTGATCCCCATTGATCCCCATTGGTCCCCATTGATCCCCATTGATCCCCAGTGCCCCACTGATCCCCATTGATCCCCATTGATCCCCATTGATCCCCATTGGTCCCCATTGATCCCCAGTGCCCCACTGATCCCCATTGATCCCCATTGCTCCCCATTGCTCCCCACTGATCCCCAGTGCCCTATTGATCCCCATTGATCCCCATTGATCCCCAGTGCTCCCATTGATCCCCATTAGTCCCCATTGATCCCCATTGATCCCTATTGATCCCCATTGATCTCTATTGATGCCCATTGGTCCCCAGTGCCCCCCATTGATCCCCAGTGCCCCATTGATCCCCATTGATCCCCAGTGCCCCATTGATCCCTATTGATCCCCATTGATCCCTATTGATCCCCATTGATCCCCATTGATCCCCAGTGCCCCCCTGTGCCCCCATTGCCCCCACCCCAGCTCTGCTCCCACGCACATCCCCGTCCTCATCCCCATCCCTGTCCCAGCCCCATCCTGTCCCCATCCCTGTGCGTGCCCCCCCCGTGTCCCCCCCATATCCATGTCCCCCCCATGTCCATGCCCCCCCCTCACCAGGGTACCGGGGGGGGTCGCTGCTCCCCGGGGGCTGCTCCACCTCCTGCTCCTCAGAGTGGCTCCAGAAGGCCGGGAGCTGGGGGGGGGGCACCGCTGTCCCTCGGCCCCCCCCATGCCCCCCCCAACCCCCCAACGTTCCCACCCCCATCCCCCCCATATCCCCCCTCCTGTCCCCCCATGTCCCCATCCCCTCCCCCCATGTCCCACTTTCCCCATCCCCCCCCCATTGCCCCCCCCCCATCCCCCCCCACTCACCATGGCCGGGGGGGGGTCACAGCTGTGGGGGGAGGGGGTGGTGAGACCCCAAACAGCTCCCACGGGGGGGGGGACAGGGGGGTCATGGAGGGGTCATGGGGGGGTGGGGGATGCGCACAGGGGACATGGGGGGGGGGTCATGGGGGACACAGGGGACATGGGGTGGCACAGGGGGGCGATGGGGGGGGCACAGGGCACACGCGGAGAACACAGGGGGTGAATTGTGGGGTCCATGGGGGGGACACAGAGGGTCCATGGTGGGGATAGGGAGGATCCATGGGGGGGAACATGGGGGTTCCATGGGGGGGGGCAGGGCACATGGGGGGGATCACAGGGGGGCAATGGGTGGGAGGGCATGGGGGGTCCATGGGGGGGCACAGGGGGGGGTCCATGGGGGGGCACAGGGGGGTCCGTGGGGGGGCACAGGGGGGGGGTCCCATGGGGGGGGCACAGGGAGGTGATGGGGGGGGGGCACAGGGAGGTGATGGGGGGGGCACAGGGAGGTGATGGGGGGGGCACAGGGGGGGGTCCATGGGGGGGGCACAGGGAGGTGATGGGGGGGGGCACAGGGGGGGTCCATGGGGGGGGCACAGGGAGGTGATGGGGGGGGCACAGGGGGGGTCCATGGGGGGGGCACAGGGAGGTGATGGGGGGAGCACAGGGAGGTGATGGGGGGCACAAGGGGGGGTCCATGGGGGGAGTACAGGGAGGTGATGGGGGGCACAGGGGGGTCCATGGGGGGAGTACAGGGAGGTGATGGGGGGGGCACAGGGAGGTGATGGGGGGCACAGGGTGGTCCATGGGGGGAGCACAGGGAGGTGATGGGGGGGGGCACAGGGGGGTCCATGGGGGGGGGCACGAGGGGGGGTCCACGCTGGGGGGGGCGACTGACCTGGGGGTGGGGGGCGCGTCGGGGGGGCGCGGGGGGCGTGGGCGGGGGGGGGGCCGGGGGGGGCCGCTCGGGGGTGGGCCCCGTCGGGGTGGATGTGGAGGGTGAAGTCGCTCTCGCCCTGGATGGTGAGGGTCTGGTGCGAGGGTCAGCACGTGGTACCCCTTCCCCCCGGGGCAGATGGCCTTGGAACGCCGCTGGGGGGGCGGGGGGGGGGTCAGCGGCCCCCCCCCCCCAATGCACCCCCAAATGGGGAGGGGGGGGTCAGCGGCCCCCCCCCCCCAATGCACCCCCCAAATGGGGGAGGGGGGGGGTCAGCGGCCCCCGCCCCCCAATGCACCCCCAAATGGGGCTCGGATCGCACACAGCAGCGCCCCCCCAATGGGGATCCCCCCCCCCCCCCCATCCCCAATGGGAGCCCCCCCCCCCTGATTCCCCTCCTAGCGGCTGCCCCTCACCCCCCTGCAATGGGTAACCCCACACTGCTCCCCCCCCCCCCCCCAGTGGTGGCCACAATGGGGTACCCCGATCCTTCCTCAATGGGACCCCCCCCAATAGGAAACCCCCCCCCCCACCATACCCACATTAATGGGATCCACCAATGGGACCCCCCCCAATAGGAAACCCCCCATACACCAATGAGACCCCCCCAATAGGAACCCCCCCATACCCCCCCAATAGGACCCCCACCAATGGGACCCCCCCAATAGGAACCCCCCCATACACCAATGGGACTCCCCCAATAGGAACCCCCCATACCCCCCCAATAGGACCCCCACCATGGGACCCCCCCAACAGGACCCCCCCCCCATACCCCCACCAATAGGACCCCCTCAATAGGAACCCCCCATACCCACACCAATGGGACCTCCCAATGAGACCTCCCCAATGGGACCCCCCCAGTGGGACCCCCCAATAGGACCCCCCTAATGGGAACCCCCAATAGGAACCCCCCATACCCCCCCAATAGGACCCCCCTAATGGGACCCCCCTCCCAATGGGACCCCCCCAATAGGACCCCCCCCAATAGGACCCCCCACAATGGGACCCCCCCCAATAGGACCCCCCCAATAGGACCCCCCACAATGGGACCCCCCCAATAGGACCCCCCCCAATGGGACCCCCCCACTAGGACCCCCCCCCAATGGGACCCCCCCAATAGCCCCCCCAGTGGGCCCCCCCCCGTTACCGGTGCCGTCGGCGGGGCAGCGCTCGCAGCGCCCCCCCCCAGGCCTTGCCCACGCTGCAGCAGCAGGTCTGCCGCGTGAGCCGCGTGGGCAGCGGGTGCTGGCAGCGCTGCGGAGGCAGCACCAGGCGGAAGCAGAGCCCGCGCTGCTCCGGAGCGTCCGCTGGGGGGCGACAGCGGCACGGAGAGCGTGGGGAGGGCGGAGAGGGACCATAGAGAGAGCACAGAGAGAGCATAGAGAGAGCATAGAGAGACCACAGAGGGACCATAGAGAGAGCATAGAGAGAGCATAGAGAGAGCATAGAGAGAGCATAGAGAGAGCATAGAGAGAGCATAGAGAGAGCATAGAGAGAGCATAGAGAGAGCATAGAGAGAGCATAGAGAGAGCATAGAGAGAGCATAGAGAGAGCATAGAGAGAGCATAGAGAGACCATAGAGAGAGCACAGAGAGACCATAGAGAGCATAGAGAGAGCATAGAGAGAGCACAGAGGGACCATAGAGAGAGCATAGAGAGAGCATAGAGAGAGCATAGAGAGAGCATAGAGAGAGCATAGAGAGAGCACAGAGAGAGCATAGAGGGACCATAGAGAGAGCATAGAGAGAGCACAGAGAGAGCATAGAGAGAGCATAGAGAGAGCATAGAGAGAGCATAGAGAGAGCATAGAGAGAGCATAGAGAGAGCATAGAGGGACCATAGAGAGAGCATAGAGAGAGCATAGAGAGACCATAGAGAGAGCACAGAGAGAGCATAGAGAGAGCATAGAGAGAGCATAGAGAGAGCATAGAGAGAGCACAGAGAGAGCACAGAGAGAGCATAGAGAGAGCATAGAGAGAGCACAGAGAGAGCATAGAGAGAGCATAGAGAGAGCATAGAGAGAGCATAGAGAGAGCATAGAGAGAGCACAGAGAGAGCACAGAGAGAGCATAGAGAGAGCATAGAGAGAGCACAGAGAGAGCACAGAGAGAGCATAGAGAGAGCACAGAGAGAGCATAGAGAGAGCATAGAGAGAGCATAGAGAGAGCATAGAGAGAGCACAGAGAGAGCATAGAGAGAGCATAGAGAGAGCATAGAGAGACCATAGAGGGACCATAGAGAGAGCATAGAGAGAGCATAGAGAGAGCATAGAGAGAGCACAGAGGGACCATAGAGAGAGCATAGAGAGAGCATAGAGAGAGCATAGAGGGACCATAGAGAGAGCATAGAGAGAGCATAGAGAGAGCATAGAGAGACCATAGAGAGAGCATAGAGGGACCCATAGAGAGAGCATAGAGAGAGCATAGAGAGACCATAGAGAGAGCATAGAGAGAGCATAGAGAGAGCATAGAGGGACCATAGAGAGAGCACAGAGGGACCATAGAGAGAGCATAGAGGGACCATAGAGAGAGCATAGAGAGAGCATAGAGAGAGCATAGAGAGAGCATAGAGAGAGCATAGAGAGCATAGAGAGAGCATAGAGAGAGCATAGAGGGACCATAGAGAGAGCATAGAGAGAGCATAGAGAGACCATAGAGAGACCATAGAGAGAGCATAGAGGGACCATAGAGAGAGCATAGAGAGAGCATAGAGAGAGCATAGAGGGACCATAGAGAGAGCATAGAGAGAGCATAGAGAGAGCATAGGGACCATAGAGAGAGCATAGAGAGACCATAGAGAGAGCATAGAGGGACCATAGAGAGAGCATAGAGAGACCATAGAGAGAGCATAGAGAGAGCATAGAGAGAGCATAGAGAGAGCATAGAGAGAGCATAGAGAGAGCATAGAGAGAGCATAGAGAGAGCATAGAGAGACATAGAGAGAGCATAGAGGGACCATAGAGGGACCATAGAGGGACCATAGAGAGAGCATAGAGAGAGCATAGAGAGCATAGAGAGAGCATAGAGGGACCATAGAGAGAGTATAGAGAGAGCATAGAGAGAGCATAGAGAGACCATAGAGAGAGCATAGAGGGACCATAGAGGGACCATAGAGGGACCATAGAGAGAGCATAGAGAGAGCACAGAGAGAGCATAGAGAGACCATAGAGAGAGCATAGAGAGAGCATAGAGAGAGCATAGAGGGACCATAGAGAGAGCATAGAGAGACCATAGAGAGAGCATAGAGGGACCATAGAGAGAGCATAGAGAGAGCATAGAGAGAGCATAGAGAGAGCATAGAGAGAGCATAGAGAGAGCATAGAGAGCATAGAGAGAGCATAGAGAGAGCATAGAGAGAGCATAGAGAGAGCATAGAGAGAGCATAGAGAGAGCACAGAGAGAGCATAGAGAGAGCATAGAGAGAGCATAGACAGAAGAGCATAGAGGGACCATAGAGAGAGCATAGAGAGAGCACAGAGAGAGCATAGAGAGAGCACAGAGAGAGCATAGAGAGAGAGCATAGAGAGAGCATAGAGAGAGCATAGAGGGAAAGAGAGCATAGAGAGAGCATAGAGAGAGCATAGAGAGAGCATAGAGAGACCATAGAGAGAGCATAGAGGGACCATAGAGAGAGCATAGAGAGAGCATAGAGAGAGCATAGAGGGACCATAGAGAGAGCATAGAGAGAGCATAGAGAGAGCATAGAGGGACCATAGAGAGAGCACAGAGAGAGCATAGAGAGAGCATAGAGAGAGCATAGAGAGACCATAGAGAGAGCATAGAGGGACCATAGAGAGAGCATAGAGAGAGCACAGAGAGAGCATAGAGAGAGCACAGAGAGACCATAGAGGGAGCATAGACAGAGCATAGAGAGAGCATAGAGAGAGCACAGAGAGAGCACAGAGAGAGCATAGAGAGAGCATAGAGAGAGCATAGAGAGACCATAGAGGGACCATAGAGAGACCATAGAGAGAGCATAGAGAGAGCATAGAGAGAGCATAGAGAGAGCACAGAGAGAGCATAGAGAGAGCATAGAGAGAGCATAGAGAGAGCATAGAGAGAGCATAGAGGGACCATAGAGAGAGCATAGAGAGAGCATAGAGAGACCATAGAGAGAGCATAGAGAGAGCATAGAGAGAGCACAGAGAGAGCACAGAGAGAGCATAGAGAGAGCATAGAGAGAGCACAGAGAGAGCATAGAGAGAGCATAGAGAGAGCATAGAGGGACCATAGAGAGAGCATAGAGGGACCATAGAGAGAGCATAGAGAGACCATAGAGAGAGCATAGAGAGAGCATAGAGAGACGCATAGAGAGAGCAGAGAGAGGAGCATAGAGAGAGCATAGAGAGAGCATAGAGAGAGCATAGAGAGAGCACAGAGGGACCATAGAGAGAGCATAGAGAGAGCATAGAGAGACCATAGAGAGAGCACAGAGGGACCATAGAGAGAGCATAGAGAGAGCACAGAGAGAGCATAGAGAGAGCATAGAGAGAGCATAGAGAGACCATAGAGGGACCATAGAGAGAGCACAGAGAGAGCATAGAGAGAGCATAGAGAGAGCATAGAGGGACCATAGAGAGACCATAGAGGGACCATAGAGAGAGCATAGAGAGAGCACAGAGAGACCATAGAGAGAGCATAGAGAGAGCATAGAGAGACCATAGAGAGGAGCACAGAGAGACCATAGAGAGCATATAGAGAGAGCATAGAGAGAGCACAGAGGGACCATAGAGAGAGCATAGAGAGAGCATAGAGAGAGCATAGAGAGAGCACAGAGGGACCATAGAGAGAGTACAGAGAGAGCATAGAGAGACCATAGAGAGAGCATAGGAGAGAGCATAGAGAGAGCACAGAGAGAGCATAGAGGGACCATAGAGAGAGCATAGAGAGAGCACAGAGAGAGCATAGAGAGAGCATAGAGAGAGCATAGAGAGACCATAGAGAGAGCATAGAGAGAGCATAGAGAGAGCATAGAGGGACCATAGAGAGAGCATAGAGAGAGCATAGAGAGAGCATAGAGAGACCATAGAGAGAGCATAGAGAGAAGCATAGAGAGAGCATAGAGAGAGCATAGAGAGAGCATAGAGGGACCATAGAGAGACCATAGAGAGAGCATAGAGAGAGCATAGAGAGAGCATAGAGAGAGCATAGAGACCATAGGGACCCATAGATACCACAGAGTCACCATAGAGACACCATAGAGACCATAGACACCATAGAGAGACCAAAGAGACCATAGAGACACCATAGAGACCATACAGAGACCATAGAGACCATAGAGACCATAGAGGGCCCATAGAGATCCATAGAGAGACCATAGAGACCATAGAGACCATAGAGACCACAGGGGCCCATAGAGAGCCATAAAGACCATAGAGACCATCAGTCCCCATAGACCCTTCAGAGCCCCTTTGGCCCTTCATAGGCCCCTCCCACACCCACTGTCGACCACCATAGACTCCCCCCGGACCCCCCCCATACACCCCCCCATAGACCCTCCCATAGACCTCCCATGACCCCCATAGACCCCCCATAGACCCCCCATAGACCCTCCCATAGACCCCCATAGACCTCCCATGGACCCCCCATAGACCCCCATAGACCCTCCATAGACCCCCATAGACCCCCCCATAGCCCTCCCCATAGACCCTCCATAGACCCCCATAGCCCTTCCCATAGACCCCCCCCCTGGACCCCCCTAGACCCCCCCCGGCCGCAGCCACGTACGCAGGCAGTGGGGGCGGGGGGGCCCCGGCGCGTGCCCCCCCGGGCAGGAGCAGCGGAAGCTGCCGGCGGTGTTGAGGCAGTCCCCCGTGCGGGCAGACCCCGTGCATGGAGCACTCGTTGATGTCTGCGGCAGCGGCGTGACCGGGAACATGCGTGACAGGGACATGCGTGACAGGGAACATGTGTGACCATGAACATGCGTGACAGGGAACATGTGTAGACCATTAACATGTGTGACAGGGAACATGTGTGACCAGGAACATGTGTGACAGGGAACATGTGTGACAGGGAACATGCGTGACAGGGAACATGTGTGACCATGAACATGTGTGACAGGGAACATGTGTGACCATGAACATGTGTGACAGGGAACATGTGTGACAGGGAACATGTGTGACCATGAACATGTGTGACCATGAACATGTGTGACAGGGAACATGTGTGACCATGAACATGTGTGACAGGGAACATGTGTGACAGGGAACATGTGTGACCATGAACATGTGTGACCATGAACATGTGTGACAGGGAACATGTGTGACCATGAACATGTGTGACCATGAACACGTGTGACAGGGAACACGTGTGACAGGGAACATGTGTGACCGGGAACATGCGTGACAGGGAACATGTGTGACCAGGGACATGCGTGACAGGGAACATGCGTGACAGGGGACATGTGTGACAGGGAACATGCGTGACAGGGAACATGTGTGACAGGGAACATGCATGACAAGAACATGTGTGACAGGGAACATGCGTGACCAGGGACATGCGTGACAGGGAACATGCATGACAGGGAACATGTGTGATAGGGAACATGCATGACAGAACATGTGTGACAGGGAACATGTGTGACCGTGAACGTGTGTGACCAGGGACACGTGTGACCAGTGACATGTGACCAGGAACATGTGTGACCGTGAACACGTGTGACCTTTGAACATACATGACACTGATCATGCGTGACCCTGGGCATGTGTGACCCTGAACACACGTGACCCGCAACATGAGTGACCTTGAACATGCGTGACCCTGAACACATGTGACCGTGAACACACGTGACCCTGAACACGCCATGACCTTCAACATGCATGACCCCAAACATGCATGACCCCAGACACACATGACCCTGAACATGCGTGACCCCAAACACACGTGACCCCAAACACGCGTGACCTCAAACACACATGACCCCGCCCCCCGCCCCGCCCCCCGCCCCACCTACCCTGGCAGTGGCTGCTGTTGAGGCGCTTGTAGCCCTGGGGGCAGTCCCCCCCCGGCTCCCCCCGCACCGGGCCCGGCTTCTGCCCCCCCGAGGCTGCAGCGGGGACACAACAGAGGCTGAGGGAGGGGGCGGGGGGGGCACCTTGGGGGGGGGGGTTGGGGTGTTTTCGGGGTGTTTTGGGGTGTTTGGGGGTGGTTTTGGGGGTGTTTTGGAGGTTTTGGGGTGTTTTGGGGGTGTTCTTGGTATTTTGGGGTGTTTTGGGGCATTTTGGGGGGGTTGGGGGTGTATTGTGGGTGGTTTTGGGTGCTTTGGGTGTCTTTTGGGTGTTTTGGGGGTGTTTTTGGTATTTTGGGGTGTTTTGGGGGTTTTGGGTGTTTTGGGGTTGTTTTTTGGGGTGTTTTGGGGTGTTTTTGGTATTTTGGGGTGTTTTTGGGGTGTTTTTGGGTGTTTTGGGGTTGGTTTTGGGGTGTTTTTGGGGTGTTTTTGGGTGTTTTGGTGTTATTGGGGTGGTTTTGGGGTGTTTTGGGGTGTTTTGGGTGTTCCGGGCTGGGTTCGGGTGCTGGGGCCGCACTCACGCTGCAGGGGGGGGCACTTGTGGCACTTGCTCTGCCCCAGGCGGTGCCGATGCTCCCGCAGCAATCCTCCTGCTTGGTCAGCCCCGGCAGGGGGTTGCTGCCGCACTGGGGGGGGCAGCACCCGAATGCACCCCCGCGCCCCAGGGACCCCCCCCTGCGCCCAACCCCACTGCGCCCATCCCCCACTGCGCCCATCCCCCACTGCCCCCATCCCCCACTGCGCCCATCCCCCCCTGCGCCCATCCCCCCCTGCGCCCATCCCCCACTGCGCCCATCCCCCCCTGCGCCCATCCCCCACTGCCCCCATCCCCACTGCGCCCATCCCCCACTGCGCCCATCCCCCCCCTGCCCCCATCCCCCCCCTGCGCCCATCCCCCCCTGCGCCCATCCCCCACTGCCCCCATCCCCCATAGCACCCATTCCCGCATCCACACCTCCCCCCACTGCACCCCAACACCCTCCATAGCACCCCTCCCCCCCATAGCACCCATCCCCCACCCCCCTCCCCCCATGGCACCCATCCCCCCCATTGCACCCCTCCCATTGCACCCATCCCCCATCCCCCCCTCTCCCCATTCCACCCCTCCCCCATCCCCCCCCCCCCCATGGTTCCCATCCCCCCCCTCACCGAGTGCTTGGGGAGGGTCTCCTGGAAGCAGCGCCCCAGGGGTTTGTGGGTGCGGGGCCGGGGGGGGGCGGGGTGCGGGAGCAGCGCGGGGGCGGGGCCGGGGGCGGGGCCGGGGCGGGGCCGGGGCGCGGCTCCAAGCGGTGAACCTGAAACCGAGGCCTCGGGGGGGTGGTGCACGCGCACGTTCACCAGCGGGGGGGGCACCTGCACTGCGGGGGGGCACCGGCACCTCGGCAACCGCCCCCAGGGCGCCCCATAGGCCCCATAGACCTCATAGACCCCATAGAACCCCATAGACCCCATAGAACCCCATAGAACCCCATAAACCCCATAGAACCCCATAGACCCCATAGAACCCATAGAACCCCATAGACCCCATAGACCCCCATAGACCCCACAGACCCCATAGAACCCCACAGACCCCATAGACCCCATAGAACCCTACAGCATCTCGTAGACCCTATAGCATCCCATAGACGCTATAGAACCCCATAGACCCCATAGAACCCCATAGACCCCATAGACCCATAGACCCCCGGAGCATCCCATGGAACCCTATAGCATCCCATAGACCCCATAGACCCCATAGAACCCCATAGAACCCAGAGCATCCCATAGAACCCTATAGCATCCCATAGACCCCACAGAACACATAGAACCCCATAGACCCCAGAGCATCCCATAGACCCTATAGCACCCCATAGACCCCATAGAACCTCACAGAACACATAGAACCCCATAGACCCCAGAGCATCCCATAGACAATATAGCATCCCATAGACCCCATAGAACCTCATAGAACCCCATAGACCACATAGAACCCTAGAGCATCCCATAGACCCCATAGACCCCCATAGATCCCAGAGCATCCCATAGAACCCTATAGCATCCTATAGACCCCATAGACCCCATAGAACCCCATAGACCCCAGAGCATCCCATAGAACCCTAAAGCATCCCATAGACCCTATAGCATCCCATAGAACCCATAGCATCCCATAGATCCCATAGCACCACATAGACCCCACAGCATCCCACAGACCTCACAGCATCCCATTGAACCCCATAGACCCCATAGCACCCACATAGGCCCTATAGTATCCCATAGAACCCCAAGCATCCCATAGAGTGCATAGCACCCCATAGAACCTATAGCATCCCACAGATCCCATAGCACCCCACAGAGCCCTACAGCATCCCACAGATCCCATAGCACCCCATAGAGCCCTACAGCATCCCACAGATCCCATAGCATCACACAGAACCCTATTGCATCCCATAGAACCCCAAGCATCCCATAGATTGCATAGCACCCCATAGAACCCTATAGCATCCCATAGAACCCCATAGATCCCGTAGCACCACATAGGCCCTATAGTATCCCATAGAACCCCACAGCATCCCATAGATCCCATAGACCCTATGGCATCCCATAGATCCCATAGCACCACATAGAACCCTACAGCATCCCAGAGATCCCATAGCACCCCATAGAAACCTATAGCACCCCATAGATCCCATAGCATTGCATAGAACCCTACAGCAGCCCATAGAACCCCATAGATCCCGTAAAACCACATAAGCCCTATAGCACCCCATAGAACCCCACAGCATCCCACAGATCCCATAGCACCACATAGAACCCTATAGCATCCCAGAGACCCCATAGCACTCCACAGAACCCTATAGCACCCCATAGATCCCATAGCATTGCATAGAACTCTATTAGCACCCCACAGAACCCCACAGCATCCCATAGATACCATAGCACCCCATAGCACCACATAGACCCCACAGCATCCCATAACACCACATAGAGCCCAGAGACCCCAACACCCTACAGACCCATAGCACCCCACAGACCCCATAGCAACCCAGAGACCCATAGCACTTCATAGTAACCCCCATAGCACCCCATAGACCCCCATAGCGCCATACACCCCACACAGACCCCATAGACCCCATAGTGCCATACACCCCACACAGCCCCCCACAGACCTGTGCCCCCCATCCCTATAGCCCCCCAGTAGCCCTGTGCCCCCCAATGCCCCTCCCATACCCCCCATAGCCCCAAGCCCCCCCATAACCCTGTGCCCCCCCCACCCCCTCAGCCCTATTCCCCCCACAGCTCCCCCCCCATCTCCATCCCCTCCCTGTGCCCCCCCCGTGCCCCCCCCCCGGTACCTTCATCCGAGTGGTGCCCGGGCCCCAGGGGCACAACGAACGTCGCGTGACTCACGTGCCCCCCCCCGTGGCCCCCCCCGTGGGCCCCCCCCCTTGCACCGCCCCTTGCGGGGACTCCGGGGGGCCCCGGGGACGGTCCCGTCCGCGATGACCTGAACGGCGTAAACGGCGACGGGCGCGGGGGGGGGGCGGCTCGGGGGGGGCGGCGGCGGCGGCGGGGGGCGCGGGGGGGGGCGGCGGCGGCGGCGCCCCCTGGCGGCCGGCGGGCACTTGGCAGAAGCGGCCCGTGAAGGCGGGGGGGCAGAGGCAGTGGAGCGGGAGCTGCATTGGCCCCCGTTCATGCAGGGCAGGGGGCAAACCACTGCGGGGGGGCGCGGGGTGAGGGGGGGGAGCCACGGGCACAGCCGGAACCCCCCCCCCAGAGACCCCCGTCCCTGACACCCATCCATGCACTGCGTCACCCATCCCTGTCCTGCGTCACCCATCCTGTTCTGTGTCACCCATCCCCATCCCTGTGTCACCCATCCCTATCCTGTGTCACCCATCCCCATCCCTGTGTCACCCATCCCTGTCCCTGTGTCACCCATCCCCATCCCTGTGTCACCCATCCCTGTCCCTGTGTCACCCATCCGCATCCCTGTGTCACCCATCCCTGTCCCTGTGTCACCCATGACCCCTATCCTGTGTCACCCATCCCCATCCCTGTGTCACCCATCCCTGTCCCTGTGTCACCCATCCCCATCCCTGTGTCACCCATCCCCATCCCTGCGTCACCCATCCCCATCCCTGTGTCACCCATCCCTGTCCTGTGTCACCCATCCCCATCCCTGTGTCACCCATCCCTGTCCTGTGTCACCCATCCCTATCCCTGTGTCACCCATCCCCATCCCTGTGTCACCCATCCCTGTTCTGTGTCACCCATCCCTGTTCTGTGTCACCCATCCCCATCCCTGTGTCACCCATCCCTGTCCTGTGTCACCCATCCCCATCCCTGTGTCACCCATCCCTGTCCTGTGTCACCCATCCCCATCCCTGTGTCACCCATCCCTATCCTGTGTCACCCATCCCCATCCCTGTGTCACCCATCCCTGTCCTGTGTCACCCATCCCTATCCCTGTGTCACCCATCCCTGTTCTGTGTCACCCATCCCTATCCTGTGTCACCCATCCCTGTCCTGTGTCACCCATCCCCGTCCCTGTGTCACCCATCCCCATCCCTGTGTCACCCATCCCTGTCCTGTGTCACCCATCCCCATCCCTGTGTCACCCATCCCTATCCCTGTGTCACCCATCCCTGTCCTGTGTCACCCATCCCTATCCCTGTGTCACCCATCCCCGTCCCTGTGTCACCCATCCCTATCCCTGTGTCACCCATCCCTATCCTGTGTCACCCATCCCCATCCCTGTGTCACCCATCCCTATCCTGTGTCACCCATCCCCATCCCTGTGTCACCCATCCCTATCCTGTGTCACCCATCCCTGTCCTGTGTCACCCATCCCCGTCCCTGTGTCACCCATCCCCATCCCTGTGTCACCCATCCCTGTCCTGTGTCACCCATCCCTATCCCTGTGTCACCCATCCCTGTCCCTGTGTCACCCATCCCTGTCCTGTGTCACCCATCCCCATCCCTGTGTCACCCATCCCTATCCTGTGTCACCCATCCCCGTTCTGTGTCACCCATCCCTGTTCTGTGTCACCCATCCCCGTCCCTGTGTCACCCATCCCTGTCCTGTGTCACCCATCCCCATCCCTGTGTCACCCATCCCTGTCCTGTGTCACCCATCCCTATCCCTGTGTCACCCATCCCTGTTCTGTGTCACCCATCCCTGTCCTGTGTCACCCATCCCCGTCCCTGTGTCACCCATCCCTGTCCTGTGTCACCCATCCCCATCCCTGTGTCACCCATCCCTATCCCTGTGTCACCCATCCCTATCCCTGTGTCACCCATCCCCATCCCTGTGTCACCCATCCCTGTTCTGTGTCACCCATCCCTATCCTGTGTCACCCATCCCCATCCCTGTGTCACCCATCCCTGTCCTGTGTCACCCATCCCTGTTCTGTGTCACCCATCCCTATCCCTGTGTCACCCATCCCTGTCCCTGTGTCACCCATCCCTGTCCCTGTGTCACCCATCCCTGTCCCTGTGTCACCCATCCCTGTCCCTGTGTCACCCATCCCCATCCCTGTGTCACCCATCCCTGTCCCTGTGTCACCCATCCCCATCCCTGTGTCACCCATCCCCATCCCTGTGTCACCCCATCCTGGTCCCCACGCTGTCCTTGTCCACATTCCCATGACCTCCTGGTGCCATCCCGGCCCCGTACCATGTCCATCCCATCCCCATCCCATTCCTGTCCCCGTTCTATCCTCATCCTGTCCCAGTCCCATCCCATCTCATCCCCATCCCCATCCTGACCCATCCCATCCCTGTCCCTGTCCTGTCCCATCCCATCCCTGTTCCCATGCTGTCCCTGTCCTCTCCTGTCGCCCCCCCATCTCCATCCCCATCCTTGTCCCACTCCATCCCTTCCCCCATCCCTGTCCCATCCTGCCCTGGTCCCGTCCCTGTCCCCATCCTGTCCCCATCCCATTCTCTCCCCATTCTGGTCCCAACCCCATTCCATTCCTGTCCCCATCCCTGTCCTGGTCCCCATCCCATTCCTCTCGCTATCCCGCTCCCGTCCCTGTCCTGGTCCTCGTCCCGGTGCCCATCCCGTTCCTGTCCCCATCCCTGTCCCATCCTGGTCCCCATCTCATTCCTGTCCCAGTCCCCATCCTGTCCTGTCCCTGCCCCTGTCTCATCCCTGTCCCTCTCCCGGTCCCGGTCCCATCCCTGTCCCAGTCCCAATGCCATCTCTGTCCCTTCCCGGTCCTCATCTCATTCCTGTCCCCTTCCCAGTCCCCATCCTGTCCTGTCCCCATCCCCTCCCCATCCCGGTCCCCATCCCAGTCCTCTCCTGGTCCCAGTCCCATTCCTGTCCCAGTCCCATCCCTGGCCCCATTCCTGGCCCTGTCCCGGTCCCATCCCTGTCTCTGGCCCATGCCTGTACCAGTCCCCACGCCACCGCTGTCCCATCCCGGTCCCTCTCCCTTCCCGGTCTCTGTCCCGGTCCCTCTCCCATCCCCATCCCTGTCCCATCTCCATCCCCTCTCCATCCCGGTCTCTGTACTGGTCCCTCTCCTATCCCTGTCCCGATCCCGGTCCCATCCGGGTCCCCATCCCGTCCTGTCTCCATCCCTGTCCCTTCTCCATCCCCTCTCCCGGTCCCATCCCGGTCCCCATCCCTGTCTTGGTCCCCATCCCTGTCCCTGTCCCCTCTCCATCCCCTCTCCCGGTCCTGGTCCCCATCCCGTCCTGTCTGCATCCCGGTCCCCATTCCATCCCTGTCCCGATCCCGGTCTCATTCCGGTCCCCGTCCCCGTCCCTTTCCCCTCTCCATCCCGTCTCCCGGTCCCGGTCCCATCCCGGTCCCCATCCCTGTCTTGGTCCCCATCCCTGTCCCTGTCCCCTCTCCATCCCGTCTCCCGGTCCCGGTCCCGGTCCCATCCCGGTCCCCATCCTGTCCAGTCCCCATCCCTGTCTTGGTCCCCATCCCTGTCCCTGTCCCATCTCCATCCCCTCTCCCTCTCCCTGTCCCCGTCCCTGTCCCGGTCCCGGTGCCGGCGCCGCCGCGGTCCCTCACCCACGCGGAAGCCGGGCCCGGTGAGGGTGTCTGCCGCGTGCCCGTTCTCCCCGACCAGGGTCATGTTGGAGCCGGGCTGGCAGCGGTCGCGGCACTGCCCCTTCACGCACGTCCTGCGGCACACGAGCGGCGCGAACACCACCGTGAACCGCTCCCGCGCCACGGCCCCGGCCCCGGCCCCGGCCCCGCGCCCGCCCCGCGCCGCGCCGAGCGCGCAGAGCGCGGCACAGAGCGCGCAGAGCGCGCGCAGAGCGCGCCCCATCCCCGCGGCTCCGCTCGGGGCGACCCCGGGTACAGCGCGGCCTTGGGGGGGGGGGGGGAGGGGGGTTGGGGGTCCCCCCGGTGCCCTTTGAGGGGGGGGGGGGTTCCCGCCCGATTCCCGCCCGCCGAGGCCGAGGCCGGCGCCCGGATCCCGCTGGAATGATGGGGGGGGGGGGGGGGGCGGGGGGGGCCCTTCCCGCTGGAGCGGGGGAGGGGGGCGGGGGCTGAGAGCGGGGCAGGAATTGGGGGGTGGGGGAGGGGAGGAGCCCGGATGTGCGGGGCCGCTTCCAGGGAAAGGCAATGGGGGAATGGATGGGACGGGACGGGGGGGGTATGGGGGATATGGGGGATATGGAAGGATATAGGGAATATGGGGATATAGGGAATATGGGGGATATGGAATATGGGGGATATGGAATATGGAAGGATATAGGGAACGTGTGGGATATGGGGAACAGGGGGGATATAGGGAGTATGGGGGATATGGAATATGGAAGGATATAAGGAATATGGATATGGGGAATATGGGGGATATGGAATATGGAAGGATATAGGGAATATGGAAGGATATAGGGAATATGTTGGATATGGGGGATATGGAATATGGAAGGATATAGGGAATATGGGGGATATGGGGAGTATGGGGGATATGGAATATGGAAGGATATAGGGAATATGGGGGATATGGGGAATATGGGGGATATGGGGAATATGGGGGATATGGAATATGGGGGATATAGGGAGTATGGGGGATATGGAATATGGAAGGATATAGGGAATGTGTGGGATATGGGGAACAGGGGGGATATGGGGATATATGGACTAGGGAAGGATATGGGGGGGCTATGGGGGTTGGGGGCGGGGCCAAACGCGGAGGCGGGGCCTGGGGGTCAGGATTTTATTTGGCCACGTTTGCCCCTCCCCCGCTGTGACGTCATCAACGGGGGCGGGGCAGCTCCCCCTCCAGTGTCTGCACAGCCCCGCCCCCCCGTGGCGGGACTTCCGGTTTGCCCTCCCCGAGGGGGCGGGGCTTCCTGCCGTAAATGGAATCCGCGCCCTGGCGGGGGCGGGACTTCCGGTAATGCCCTTTGAACGGACCAATGGGGCGCCGCCGTAGGCGGGACTCGCTGAGTGGCGGCTGCTCATTGGTCGGTGAAGGGGTCCCGCGGGCGGGGCCCGGGCTCGTCGGGGGGCGGGGCCCGCCGGGGGCCGCTCACGAAGCTCCAGGGGTCAATGCGGGGTCGCAGGGGGGAGGGACGGGGCCGCGCGCGGGGCGGGGCCAGCGGAGAAGGGGGGAGGGGCAGCGCCGGGCCTGGGGGGGAGGGGGGGCAGGGTCAAAACTGCCCCATAGAGCCCCATAACTGCCCCATAGAGCCCAGAACTGCCCCATACACCCCAAGAACTGCCCTATGGAACCCAAAACTGCCCCATGGAGCCCCATAGCTGCCCCATAGACCCCAAGAACTGCACCATGGAACCCAGAACTGCCCCATAGACCCCAGAACTGCCCCATGGAGCCCCATAACCTCCCCATGGAGCCAGGAACTGCCCCATAGACCCCAAGAACTGCCCCATAGACCCCAGAACTGCAGCATGGAACCCATAATTGCCCCATAGACCCCCAGAACCGCCCCATGGACCCCAAAACTACCCCATGGAGCCCAGAACTGCCCCACAGCACCCCTGAACTGCCCCATGGACCGCTGGACCTGCCCCACAGAGCTCAAGACCCCTCCTCACTGCCCCATAGCCACTGCCCAGCGCCCTACAGCCACCCCATGGGTGCCCCATCCCCCCCCCATCCGCCCCCCAGCGCCCTCAGCTGCCCCACAAGTGCCCCCCCGGTACCCATAGAGGCCCAGGGGGTCCCCCTGGGGCTGCCCCATCCCCATGCACTTACCCCATGGGGGGGGCCCAGCACCGGGGCTCAGCTCCCGGGCTCTGGGGGCAGCCGGGGGGGGGTGGCGGCAGCTCGGGGGTCCCGGGGCTCCGGGGGGGCCGGGCCCCCCCTTGCTCGGCGCTCCCGGGGCTGCGGTTCCGATTGAGCTCCGGGGTCCCGGGGGTCCGGGCCTGGCTCAGCTGCGGGGACCCCATTGGGGGGGTCCCCATGGGGGGGGTCCCCATGGGGGGGGTCCCGGGGCTCGGGGCGGGGCTCTGGGGGGCGCTCGGCTCCGGTGACCCCGGGGTCCGCGCCCGCCCCCCCTCGGCGGTGCCGGGGCCGCGGCGGTGCCATCGCGGGGACAGGCGCAGGAGCCCCGGGGAGGGGGGGGGGCTGCGGGGGGGCTCGGGGGGGGCGAGGTCCCGGCCCAGCCCCAGGGACGCCAACAGGGCCGAGCCCCGCAGCAGCGCCCGGCGCAGCAGCCGCGGGGTCCCCCCCCGCTCCCCGCGCCCCTCCTCGGGCTCGGCCTCACCTATGGGACACGGGGGGGGGGGTCAATGGGGACCACACAAAACCCCCCCCCCCCAAGGACCCCCCCCCCATGGTGCCGCACCCCCCCGCACTCACCATTGGGGGACGCGTCCCCGGGGCTGAGCTCGTCCGTGTCCAGGTACCAGGTGGTGTCATCCGGGCGCAGCCTCCTCCTGGGGGGGGGGGATTGGGGTGTCCGGGGGGGGGCATTGGGATGGGGGGGGGGTGAGGACCCCCCCGGCCCCCCCCCCCATGGCACCCACCTTCCATTGGGGGCGCTGCCCTTCCCCCCGCGCCGCTCCGTCCCCCCGAGCCCCCGCGGCGCCTCCTCCTCCTCCTCCGGCTCCACTAGGGGGCAGAGACGGGGCGTGACATCATCATGGGGGGCGTGACCTCACACCCGCGGTGACGTCACGGCCCGCCCACCAATCGCCGTGGGGAGGCCGTGACGTCACCTCACCCACCCGCCGGCTGGTGATGACACCGCCGCCCAGCGGGGGCCCTGATTGGCTGCTCCCCCCCCCCGCCCTGGCGATGACGTCACTCACGCTGGATGGCGCGCAGGCGGGGGAAGGGCGGGGATCCCCCCCCAGGCCCCTCCTGGGGGTCGCGGGTTCGGGGGTCCCCCCCCGGCGCTGCCTGAACCGTCAGACGGTGCTTGAAGTCTATGGGGGGGGGGGAAGAGGGGTCAGAGGGACCCCAAAGCCCCCCCCGACCCCAACTGCCCCCCAGAGCCCACCCGAAACCCCCCCCCCAAAGCCCATGGCCCCCCTAGGACCCCAGGTCCCCACAAGCCCAGGGTGCCCCAAAGTCACTTTGCCCCGCCCCAATGTCCCCATAGGCCCCCAAAAGCCCCTTCCTCACCCAGATACCCCATAGCCCCTGCACCCCCATTGCCCCCATTGCCCCCACAGCCCCATTGCCCCCATAGCCCCCATTGCTCCCATCACCCCCATTAGTCCATAGCCCCCATTACCCCCAGAGCCTCCCTTCACCCCCATAGCCCCCCATAGCCCCTGCACCCCCATAGCCCCCCTGCACCCCCATAGCCCCAATTACCCCCCATAGCCCCTGCACCCCCATTGCCCCCCATAGCTCCCATTGCTCCCATCACCCCCATTAGCCTCATAGCTCTCATTGCCCCCATAGCCCCCATTGCCCCCATAGCCCCTGCAGCCCCATAGCCCCCATAGCCCCCCATACCCCCCCTACCCCCCCCAGCCCCATACCCTGGGGCATGCCGATGTGGTCCGCGGGCCGCCGGGGCCGCCGGAACGGGGGCCTCCGCCTCTTGGGGGCGGGGGGGGCGCGGGGGGGGCCCCTGAGCATGAGGCTGAGCTCCCGCTCGAGCACCTCCAGCTCCCGGCGGGCGACCTCGGCCTCGCGCTGCCGCAGGAGCTCGGCCTGGCAGCGCTGGGCGCGGGAGGCGCGAGCCACGGCCTCCTCCCGGCTGCGGAGCTCCTGCGGGGGGGAGGCGGGAGCTGAGGGGGGGTGGGGGGTGGGGTATGTGGGTATGGGTATGGGGTATATGGGGTATGGGGCATGGGGTGTGGGGGATGGGGTATGGGATGTGGGGTATGGGATATGGGATATGGGGTATGGGTATGGGGTATGGGGTGTGGGGTATGGGGTGTGGGGTGTGGGATATGGGGTGTGGGATATGGGGTGTGGGATATGGGGTGTGGGATATGGGGTGTGGGATATGGGGTGTGGGATATGGGGTGTGGGGTGTGGGATATGGGGTGTGGGATATGGGGTGTGGGATATGGGGTGTGGGATATGGGGTATGGGGTGTGGGGTATGGGATATGGGGTGTGGGATATGGGATATGGGGTATGGGATATATGGGGTATGGACATAGGAAGACACGGGGACATGAGTGCCATGGGGGCACACGGGGTCACACAAGGACACCCAGCAGCCCTGCTGGGGGCACTTGGGGGGGGCGCTTGGGGGTCCCAGCAGGGTCTTGGGGTGTCCTGAGGGGTCCCATGGGGGGGTCCCGGGGGGGGGGGGGGGGGGTCACCTTCTCCCTGGCGCGCAGCTCCCCGAAGAGCCCCTGGATCTCGCGGCGCCAGCTCTCCTGCAGCGAGTGGAAGGACTCGGGGGGCCCGAGGCCCCCGGGCTGCAGTACCGAGAGCCGCCGCAGGATGGAGCCAAAGCCCGGCCGGCGGTGCGGGTCCTGCTCCCAGCACGCTGCGGAGGGGGGAGGTCAGCGGGGAGCCACAGCCCCCCCCCCCCCCCCATAGCACCCAGGGGTGCACCACGGACCCCCCCAAACCCCCCCCCTCCGTACGGACACCCCAATATCCGTGTCCCCCCCCCACCAACCTGCCATGAGCTGGGCCAGGGGCTGCGGGCACGTGGAGGGGATGGGCAGCGTCAGCTTGTTCACGGCCACCCCATAGGCCACGGCCAAGGCGTCGATGCCGCGGTACGGAACCTCCCCGGTGAGCAGCTCCCACAGCAGCACCCCATAGCTGCGGGGGGGGGCAGTGACCCATAGCCCCCCCCCCCCCAACAGGCACCCCCAAACTTGGGTCCTGCTTCGGGTGGGGGCTGCGTGCCCCATAACCGCCACAAAACGGGCCCATAACTCCCACCCGTGGGATCTGCCCCCACCCCCCCCCCAAGCCCCCCATCCCATGGGGCACACAGGGGCACCCAGACCCCCCCATCACCCCCATCCCATGGGGTACACTGCAGGCACTCAGCCCTTCCCATCACCCCCATCCCATGGGGGCACACAGGGGTGCTCAGCACCCCCATCATCCCCATCCCATGGGGTACACAGGGGGCACCCAGACCCCCCCATCATCCCCATCCCATGGGGTACACAGGGGGCACCCAGACCCCCCCATCATCCCCATCCCATGGGGTACACAGGGGTGTTCAGCACCCCCATCACTCCCGCCCTATGGCGCATCCCATGTGCACTCGGCACCCTCATCACCCCCACCCCATGGGGCACTGAGCACCCCCTTCACCCCCACCCCATGGCGCATCCCATGTGCACTCAGCACCCCCATCACCCCCACCCCATGGCGCATCCCATGTGCACTCAGCACCCCCATCACCCCCACCCCATGGAGCATCCCATGTGCACTCAGCACCCCCCATCCCATGGGGTACACAGGGGGCACCCAGACCCCCCCATCACCCCTATCCCATGGGTCACAATGGGGGTGCTCAGCACCCCCATCACCCCCACCCCATGGCGCGTCCCATGTGCACCCCATCACCCCCATCACTCCCACCCCATCACCCCCCCACGTCCCCCCCCACCTCCAGACGTCGCTGCCCTTGGAGAAGGTGGAGGCCCGGATGACCTCCGGCGCCATCCAGGGGTAGGTCCCCGCCGCGCTCATCTTGGTCGTGCGCTGCCACTCCCGCGCCAGCCCCAGGTCCGTGATCTTCAGCGTCTTCCCGGCCACGTCGTCCCCGTCCAGCGGCTGCGCCAACAGCACTGCGGCACCGCGGCCGCGCGGGGGCGCCACGGCGTCACCGCCGAGCGCAGCGACCGCCGGCGCCCCGGCACCCGGGGCCCACAGGGGCACCCAGCGCCCCCATGGCCCACAGGGGTACCCAGCGCCCCCATGGGTCCCATTACCCCCATGGGTCCCCAGCCCCCCCATGAGTCCCCATTACCCCCATGGGTCCTCATCACCCCCATGGGTACCCATCACCCCATGGGTGCCCCATTACCTCAAGCACCCACGGGTCCCCATTACCCCATGACCCCCATGGGTCCCCATCACCCCCATGGGTCCTCATCACCCCCATGGGTCCCCATTACCCCATGACCCCCATGGGTCCCCATTACCCCCATGGGTCCCATGGGTACCCAGCGCCCCCATGGGTCCCATTACCCCCATGGGTCCCCATCACCCCCATGGGTCCCCATTACCCCCATGGGTCCCCATTTACCCCCATGAGTGCCCCATTACCTCAAGCATCCACGGGTCCCCATTACCCCATGATCCCCATGGATCCCCATTACCCCCATGGGTACCCATTACCCCCATGGGTCCCATGGGTACCCAGCACCCCCATAGGTCCCCATCACCCCCATGGGTCCCCATTATCCCATGACCCCCATGGGTCCCCATCACCCCCATGGGTCCTCATCACCCCCATGGGTCCCCATCATGCCACAACTCCCATGGGTCCCCATCACCCCCATGGGTCCCCATTACCCCCATGGGTCCTCATCACCCCCCATGGGTCCCCATCACCCCATGACCCCCATGGGTACCCATGACCCCATGATCCCCCATGGGTCCTCATCACCCCCATGGGTCCTCATCACCCCCATGCGTCCCCATCACCCCATGGGTGCCCCATTACCTCAAGCACCCACGGGTCCCCATTACCCCATGATCCCCATGGGTACCCATTACCCCCATGGGTGCCCCAGCACCCCCAGCACCCAGGGATACCCCATGACCCCCATGGGTGCCCCATTACACCCAGCACCCATGGGTGCCCCATCACCTCGTTACCTCGTAGCCATTAGCCCATCACCCCCATGTGTCCCCATCACCCCCATAGGTACCTACAGCCCCCATCACCCCCATAGGTACCTACAGCCCCCATCACTCCCATAGGTCCTCATTATCCCCATGGGTCCCCATCACCCCCATAGGTACCTATTACTCTATGGGTCCCCATTGCCCCCATCACCCCCATAGGTACCTATTACTCCATAGGTCCATAGGTCCCCATTGCCCCCATCGCCCCCATAGGTACCTATTACTTCATGGGTCCCCATAACCCCATTATCTCCATAGGTTCCCATCACCCCCATAGGTACCTATTACTCTATGGGTCCCCATCACCCCCATTACTCCCATCACCCCCATTGCTCCCATCACCCCCATCACCCCCATGGGTACCTATTACTCTATGGGTCCCCATCACCCCCATTACTCCCATCACCCCCATGGGTACCTAGGTTACTCTATGGGTCCCCATCACCCCCATTGCTCCTATCACCCCCATCACCCCCATGGGTACCTATTACTCTATGGGTCCCCATTACCCTCATCACCCCCATCAGCCCCATTGCCCCCATCATCCCCATCACCCCCATCTCCCTCATCACTCCCATCACCCCCATAGGTACCTATTACTCTATGGGCCCCCATCACCCCCATAGGTACCTATTACTCTATGGGCCCCCATCACCCCCATAGGTACCTATTACTCTATGGGCCCCCATCACCCCCATAGGTACCTATTACTCTATGGGCCCCCATCACCCCCATAGGTACCTATTACTCCATGGGTCCCCATCACCCCCATAGGTACCTATTACTCCATGGGTCCCCATCACCCCCATAGGTACCTATTACTCCATGGGTCCCCATCACCCTCATAGGTACCTATTACTCTATGGGCCCCCATCACCCCCATAGGTACCTATTACTCTACGGGTCCCCATCACCCCCATGGGTACCTATTACTCTATGGGCCCCCATCACCCCCATAGGTACCTATTACTCTATGGGCCCCCATCACCCCCATAGGTACCTATTACTCTATGGGCCCCCATCACCCCCATGGGTACCTATTACTCTATGGGCCCCCATCACCCCCATAGGTACCTATTACTCTATGGGTCCCCATCACCCCCATAGGTACCTATTACTCTATGGGCCCCCATCACCCCCATAGGTACCTATTACTCTATGGGTCCCATCCCCCCCATAGGTACCTATTACTCTATGGGTCCCATCACCCCCATAGGTACCTATTCCTCTATGCCCCCCCCCCCAGTCTCTCACCGTTGCTGGACTTGAGGTCCCGGTGCAGGAGGGGCACGGGGGTCCCCGCGTGCAGGTACCGCATCCCGCGCGCCACCTGCCGGGCCCAATCCAGCAGCACCGCGGGGGGGACCCGGCGGCCCGCGAGCGCGCGGGACAGCGGCCCCCCCGCCGCGAACTCCATGACGAGGCAGAGGTGGGGGGGGTCGAGGCACACGGCCCGCAGCGCCACCACGTTGGGGTGGCGGAGCCGCGCGTAGAGCCGCGCCTCCCGCCGCAGGCTCGCGGCCCCCGCCGCGCCCGCGTCCCCCCGCGCCGCCTTCACCGCCACCACCTCCCCCCGCCACGTGCCGCGGAACACGCGCCCGAACCCCCCCGCCCCGATGAGCTCTTCCAGGCGCAGCTCCGCGAACGCGGCCCGAGGCGGCTCCGCGCACGGCAACGGCGGGGACGGGGAGCGGGAGGCGGGGGGGGACGGGGAAAGGGAGCGGGAGGAGGGGGGGGGAAGGGGAGGGGGAGCGGGAGGCGGGGGGGAGGGGGGGGAGGGGGGGGGGGATGGGGAGCGGGACCCCCCCGGCGGGGATGGGGATGGGGGTGCCCAGGCCCAATCCATGCGGTGCTGCCTCCACCCCCCCCTCCCCACCGGACGGGGGCTGGGGGGGGTCCGATGGGTGCCCGAGGGGTTCTATGGGTGCCCAGGGGGTCCTATGGGTGCCCAGGGGGCTCTATGGGTGCCCAGGGGGTCCTATGGGTGCCCAGGGGGCTCTATGGGTGCCCGAGGGGTTCTATGGGTGCCCGAGGGGTTCTATGGGTGCCCAGGGGGTTCTATGGGTGCCCAGGGGGCTCTATGGGTGCCCAGGGGGTCCTATGGGTGCGCCAGGGGGATCCCCATGGAAGCCCTGTAAGGGTCACCCTATAGGTGCTGCCTATGGGTGCCCTGAGGTCTGACAGCTCCTGGGGGTCCCCACTGGGGCAATGGGGGGGGGGATGTGGGGGTGCCCTATGGCTCCTGCGGGTCCCTGCCCCTCAGTTCAGTCCCTGGCGGCCTTTACAGCTCCTATGGATCCCAGGGAGTCCCCGCTGCTTGCAGGGTCCCTATGGGTTCCTGAGAGTTCCTGGGGCTGCTTTTGGTCCCTGTTGCTCCTATGGATCCCCGCGGGCCCGGGTTAACCCCTATGGATCCCCGCGGGCCCTGGTTAACCCCTATGGATCCCCCGGGTCCCTATAGCTCCCTGTTGCTCCTCTTAAGTCCCCGCTGGTCCCTATAGGCCCCTATGGCTCCCGTGCCCCCCCCCCGGCCCCTACACGCCCCGTGGCCCCCCAGGCTCCCGCCGCCCCCTCCCTCGTTCCCCCCCCCCCCCTTCCCGGTCCCTCCCGTCCCGTCCCCGCCTGATCCCCGGCGGCGCCCCCGGTGTCGCGGGGGGGGGGAAGGAAGCGGCGTCCGGCGGCGGCGCTGGGGCGGGGGGGGCGGCTCGGGCGGGGTCGGCGGCGGCTCCCCCCGCGCGGCGCGGCCCGCGGCGGCTGCAGCGGCCCCGGGGAGGCGGGGCCGGGCCGCGGCCCCCGGGACAAAGGAAAAGGAACCCGCGCCGGACGGGGCGGGCCCGGGGGGGGGGCACCGGAGGTGCCGGGCGGGGGGGGGGGGGGGGCCGGGGCCGAGGGGTGGGGGGACATGAGGGGGCCGGGACCCACGCGAGGCCCGGGCCCGGGGCGAGGCCCGGAGCGCACCGGCGCCGCTGGGGGGCGCCCTTCCCCGTTAAGGGCGCACTCCCCCTACTCGCGCAGTGCGCATGCGCGGAGTCGCTTCCTCTCCGGGAGCCGCTGCACTCGAGTGCGCATGCGCGGAGTAGATGGGGGGCTGTGCGCTTGTTGCGCGTACCTCAGTGCGCATGCGCAGGGGCGGGAAAAGGAGGGTGGGGCTGCTCGCCCATTGATGCGCGCAGCGGGCGCTGCTCCCTACTGCGCATGCGGGAGAGCGGCGCACGCGCGGTGTCCAGGTAGTGCCGTGGCTCCGGCCCGTCCCTGGGAGCGGCGGCGGCCGCCGGAGCCGCTCGGGCCGGGATGGGCTCGGCCGCGCTGCAGCTGCTCCGCCAGGGCCTTTGGGCCTCGCTCACCGGCGGCTGCTTCCTGGAGCCGCACCACAGCGCATGCGCGAACTGCTCCCACCTCTATGCGCGGCCGTTCCTGCTCGGGCTCCCTCTCATGCTCTGCAGTGTGAGCGGCGGGGGGTCACGGGGGGGTTATGGGGTCATGAGAGGGTCAGGGAGCCATGGGGGTCACCTGGGGTCACAGGGTGGTTATTGGGTCACAGAGGGGGTTATGGGGTCACGGGGATCACGGAGGGGATATGGGGTCATGAGAGGGTCATGGGGTCATGGGGTGGTTAGGGGGTCACAGGGGTTACGGGTTCACAGCATAGTTATGGAGTCACAGTGGGGTTATGGGGTCATGAGAGGTTTATGGGGTCACAGGGGGTCATGGGGTCAAGGGGTTGGTATGGGTGTCAGTGAGGTCACACGGGGGTTATGGGGGTCATGGGGTCAGGCTCATGCCCCCCCCAGGCACTGCCCCCTCCCTTGCTCTCTGCTTCGCCTTCAGAGCTGGTCCACAGCCCTGAACTTCCCCCTCCACGCGGCCCCGAGGCCAACGGGGGGGGGGGCGGTGGTGATGGGGTTGGGGGCTCCCTTGGGGCAATGGGGGGTCTATGGGGCACCCCCAGCATGTTGGGGGGGGCACATGGTGGGGGCACAGTGGGGAAATGGGGGGGGGTCCCTGTGGACTGGGGCTGCTCTGTGTTGGATGGGGGGGTCAGGGGACCCCCTTATTATGCACTGGGGGCGGTGCTGCGCCTGCTCCGGTTCTGCCTCCATTGCCAGCAGCGGTACTCACTGCTGGGGGGGGCGGGGAAGAGGGGCCTAAAGGGGGGCAAAAGGGGCCCAAAGGGTCCCAAGGGGGAGGAAAAGGATCCCAAAGTGTTGCCTTTAGTGGCGCCCAACCCCAGGCCGCCCGGGCCAGCAGCTCACAGACACCAATGTGGTGGATGGCAAATGGCGTTCATTAGCGAGCGGCGCTGCGTTATATACCTTGGGTTTACGACGTCACTTCCGTCTGCTTACGTCACGAGCTACAAAGCCATTGGCTGCCTGGAGAGGGGCTCTGTGTGTCCATTCCAGCGCGGCATCTTCCGACCGCCGAGCCCCAGCTCCCTCCATCCCCCTGCCTATGCGTAACTAAATCAGCTGTACTTTATAACAGGCTTCAAGAGTGCATGTCCTAAACTTGAATAGCAACCCTAAGGCACAGCAAACGGGTGGAAGTTAGGGGATAAGTGGTAATAATGGGGTACAACTTGGGGTAACACGGAGCGGGTATACGTTTAAAGCAGTTGCTGGTGTTCTACCAACGTAACGTTGACCTCCTCTCGCCGGTCCTTGCCGAACGACACGAGCCTGTTCAGTATACAGGGTCCGAAGATCAGTGCCATCACAATCGTTGCGATCGGCCCTGTTAAGGTCGATACCGGGGGGGTAACCACCATGGTTCAACCATGATGCAAACCACCCTTGTTGGGCTTCTCTGGCTCCTTTTCTCCAGACCCTCCCTAAGTGTGGCCGTGGTATCTCTGACAGTCCCAGTGTTATTGCGTATACACCACATTCTTAACGCAGCGCATGGTCCCCCTCGTTGTAGGAACACGAGATCCAATCCGCGATGGTTTGTAAACGACTTCTGACGGCGATCCCAATGACTTCCCCAGAGCGGTGATCCATGGTTCGAGTCGAGCCACATCTTCCTCCACCGCTGTTGCGAGGGAATGGAACCTCTGGTTCTGTTCGACTCCTGAGGCTGTTCCTGCTCCGGCCCCTGCGGCTCCTATGGTTAGCAGGGCAGCAATGGTCGGAGCAGGAAGGGGTTCTGGCTTTTGTATATGGTGAGGGATGAAAAGGGCTTGATGATGATACCTAAGTTCTTCAGGATGGTGTATGAGTCTTGGAATGATTATTGTACACAAAACTCCCCGCTTCCATTGAACAGATTAAGGGCTGGACATGGGGTAACTCCAGGTTTTGAACACATCCATTGGGTGTTAGTGGCAGGAACTAGCCAATCGGCTCTCGATTCTCTTCCTAGCGTGGTCTCCTTGGTACATCAACGCCTTTCCTCGAGGGGTGCTTCCCCGATGCATCTGCCCTGACCTGATCCATATTGCATTGTTATTGCTGGCTCTCAGTGTTCCTTACACATTGTGTAGGATCAGCCGCACTCACTGGGTCTGGTTTAGAGGGTGTACCTCCTGCTTCATCACAAGGGGGCCTTGCGTCACAGCAAAGGCAGCGGTTATTTGTCAGATTGAGATCGGGAGAATTCAGCGTCCTCGGTACCATTTGTGGCGTTACGTGGTAAAGGTTTAGGTGGTGGTGGGTTGAGAACCGCTTCGGCCCGGTTGCTGGGGGTGCTTGTTGCGGGGTTTAATGATTTCTATTACTACGGATGGATCTCTGAAGCCGTTGTGAAGAAATACCGACCACGTTTTCCCCCACATCCCAATCCGCGTGGGCCGGCTGTTGGATTTCCAGACTCAAATGGGTACAGGTGCCTTTGTCGTACACCATTCCATCGCTCGCGAATTTGGGGGGTTTGCACCTATCTGGTCCCAACTTACTCGCAGAAATTCATCCTTTTGTGGCGTTCCCATCTGTCACTTGTCACAATCGTCTCGCATCCCCAGTATCCACAAAACCAGTATCCTGGATAGTTACAGTAAGCCTTTCCTGGGTTTGAACCGGGACACCAATATGTTCCCCATAGTGAATCGCGTCCAATGATGGAGAATAAATCACTGGTTTTTATCGTAAACGTCGGGGCACCCACTGTTACGTTTTCTCTTATCGTTCGATCACCTGCGGGGTCCCGTAGGATCCATGTGGATGGCTGATGGGGATGGGGATTCGATTCTGCCTGTCCCATAGTGACAAGCTCCAAAATCAGGATCGCACAAAGGCATCGCAGCCCCCCCCCACGGAGGCTGTTTGCCGTTGTCTGCATTCTGCCCATGTGGAACTCCCAGGCGTGGACGGGACGCTTGGCTCCGGGGTGGACGGGTTAGGGGGGTGTCCGATGATCCGGTCCTTCACACGGGCTCCCATCCTCCTCGTTGGTCCGGGAGCGTCCTCCCCTCCGGGCTGGTCCCGCCGCCGTTCACCCGTCCAGGCGATGTTCCCGGGTTTCGGCACCACTTGTTGCCTCCGGTGGCGTGGCGGCCTGGTTCAGGAACGGCACGGCCACCACCCCAGGCCGCCCGGGCCAGCAGCTCACAGACACCAATGTGGTGGACGGCAAATGGCGTTTATGAGCGAGCGGCGCTGCATTATATACCTTGGGTTTACGTCACTTCCGTCTGCTTACGTCACGAGCTACAAAACCATTGGCTGCCGGGAGAGGGGCTCGGTCTTTCCGTACATCAGCGACATCTTCCGGCCGCCGAGCCCCAGCTCCCTACCCCCGGGTTAACCGCTATGGATCCCCCGGGTCCCTATAGCTCCCTGTTGCTCCTCTAAGTCCCCGCGGGTCCCTATAGGCCCCTATGGCTCCCGTGCCCCCCCCCCCCGGCCCCTACACTCCCCGTGGCCCCCCAGGCTCCCGCGCCCCCTCCCTCCTTCCCCCTCCCACCCGCCCGGTCCCTCCCGTCCCGTCCCCGCCTGATCCCCGCCGGCGCCCCCGGTGTCGCGGGGGGGGAAAGGAAGCGGCGTCCGGCGGCGGCGCTGGGGCGGGGAGGGGCGGCTCCCCCCGCGCGGCGCGGCCCGCGGCGGCTGCAGCGGCCCCGGGGAGGCGGGGCCGGGCCGCGGCCCCCGGAAAAAAAGGAAAAGGAACCCGCGCCGGACGGGGCGGGCCCGGGGGGGGGCGCCGGGGCCGAGGGGTGGGAGCATGAGGGGGCCGGGACCCACGCGAGGCCCGGGCCCGCGCGAGGCCCGGAGCGCACCGGCGCCGCTCCCTTCCCCGTTAAGGGCGGACTCCCATTACGCGCGCAGTGCGCATGCGCGGAGTCGCTTCCCCTCCGGGAGCCGCTGCACGGGAGTGCGCATGCGCGGAGTAGATGGGGGGGCTGTGCGCTTGTTGCACGTACCTCAGTGCGCATGCGCGGAACGGGAAGGCGGTGCGGGAGCTGCGCCATTGCGCATGCGCAGGGGGCGGGAAAAGGGGGGGTGGGGCTGCTCGCTCATTGATGCGCGCAGCGGGCGCTGCTCCCTACTGCGCATGCGGGAGCGCGGCGCACGCGCGGTGTCCCGGTAGTGCCGTGGCTCCGGCCCGTCCCTGGAAGCGGCGGCGGCCGCCGGAGCCTCGTGGCCGTTCGGAGCCGCTCGGGGCCGTTCGGAGCCTCTCGGGCCGCGATGGGCTCGGTCGCGCTGCAGCTGCTCCGCCAGGGCCTTTGGGCCTCGCTCAGCGGCGGCTGCTTCCTGGAGCCGCACCACAGCGCATGCGCGAACTGCTCCCTACCTCTACGCGCGGCCCTTCCTGCTCGGGCTCCCGCTCGTGCTCTGCAGTGTGAGCGGCGGGGGGTCACTGGGGTCATATGGGGGTCATGTGGGGGTCACGGGGGGGTTATGGGGTCACAAGATCACGGGGGGGTTATGGGGTCACAAGAGGGTTGTGGAGTCACAGTGGGGTTATGGGGTCATGAGAGGGTCAGGGAGCCATGGGGGGTCACATGGGGTCACAGGGTGGTTATGGGGTCACGGGGGTCATGGAGGAGATATGGGGTCACAGCAGGGTTAAGGAGTCACAGTGGGGTTATGGGGTCATGAGAGGGTCATGGGGTCACGGGGTGGTTATGGGGTCACACGGGGTCACAGAGGGGGTTAGGGGTTCACAGCAGTTATGGAGTCACAGTGGGGTTATGGGGTCACAGGGGGTCATGGGGTCAAGGGGTTGGTATGGGTGTCAGGGGTCACATGGAGGTCACACGGGGGTTATGGGGGGTCATGGGGTCAGGCTCATGCCCCCCCCCCCAGGCACTGCCCCCTCCCCCCGCTCTCTGCTGCGCCCTCGGGGCCCCGTTCACGGCCCTGAACTTCCCCCTCCAACGGGGGGGGGGGGGGGGGGGGGGGTGGCGCTGCTGCGGCCCCGGAGCCCCGAGGGGGAGGGGGGGTCGGTGATGGATTTGGGGGCTCCCTTGGGGCAATGGGGGGGTCTATGGGGCACCCCCCGCATGTTGGGGGGGGGCACATGGTGGGGGCACAGTGGGGAAATGGGGGGGGGTCCCTGTGGACTGGGGCTGCTCTGTGTTGGATGGGGGGGGGTCAGGGGACCCCCTTATTATGCGCTGGGGGCGGTGCCTCCATTGCCGGCAGCGGTGCTCACTGCGGGGGGGGGGGAAGAGGGGCCTAAAGGAGGGCAAAAGGGGCCCAATGGGGGGTAAAAGGGGCCTAAAGGGGGGCAAAAGGGTCCCAATGGGGTGTAAAAGGGTCCTAAAGGGGGGTAAAAAGGTCACAAGGGGGGGCAAAAGGGGCCCAAAGGGGGGTAAAAGGGGCCTAAAGGGGGGTTAAAAAGGTCACAAGGGGGGGGCAAAAGGGGCCCAAAGGGGTCCCAAGGGGGGAGGAAAAGGGGCACAAAGGGGGGGGGCAAAAGGGGCCCAAAGGGTCCCAAGGGGGAGGAAAAGGGGCACAAAGGGGGGGGCAGAGGGGACCAAAGGGAGAGCAAAGGGAACCAAAGGGTTTCAAGGGGGGGGCAGAGCATCCCGGGGGGGGGGGTAAAGGTGTCCTTGCACCCCCCCCATCCCACCGTGTCCCCCCCTCCAGAGCGTGAGTGGGGGGTGGCTCTATGGGTGTTGCATGGCCCAGGGGGGGCTATGGGTGCCCTATAGGTGATGGGGAGCTCTATGGGTGCTATAGGGGACCGGGGGGGGGGGGCTATAGGTGCCCTATAGTGTGCGGGGGGGGCTCTATGGGTGCTCTAGGGACCGGGGGGGGGGCTATGGGTGCCCTATAGGTGCTGGGGGGGCTCTATGGGTGCTATAGGGACCGGGGGGGGGGCTATGGGTGCCCTATAGGTGATGGGGAGCTCTATGGGTGCTATAGGGACCGGAGGGGGGGGGGCTATAGGTGCCCTATAGGTGCTGGGGGGGCTCTATGGGTGCTATAGGGACCGGGGGGGGGCTATGGGTGCCCTATAGGTGATGGGGAGCTCTATGGGTGCTATAGGGACCGGGGGGGGGCCATAGGTGCCCTATAGGTGCTGGGGGGGCTCTGTGGCTGGGAGAGTGTCCTTGTATGTGCTGTGTGATCTGGGGGGGGGCTCCTATGTGTGTGTGCTCCTTGGGGGTCCTTGTGTGCACTGTTGGGGGGGGGGGTCCTATGGGGTCCTTATGGTGTTGGGGGGGTCCTATGGGGTCCTTATGGTGTTGGGGGGGGGTCCTATGGGGTCCTTATGGTGTTGGGGGGGGGTCCTATGGGGTCCTTATGGTGTTGGGGGGGGTCCTATGGGGTCCTTATGGTGTTGGGGGGGGGGTCCTATGGGGTCCTTATGGTGTTGGGGGGGGTCCTATGGGGTCCTTATGGTGTTGGGGGGGGTCCTATGGGGTCCTTATGGTGTTGGGGGGGGGTCCTGTGGGGTCCTCACGGTGGGGGGGGGTCCCTGCGTGCATTAAATGGGCGCAGAGATTCACTGTGTGCATTATGTGCTCTGGGGGGGGCCATACATGGGCTCTATGGCCCTGGGGGGGTGCATGCACAGGGTCCTATGTGGGTCCCTTGGGGGGGGGGGGGTGTGATATTGAGGGGGGGGCGCCTTTAATCCAACACAGCCCATAGGGGGTCGCTGTATGTCCCATATGGCCCGGGGGGGGGTCCATGTGCCCCCCCAACACTCCCCCCCCCCCCCCCGGGCCACACACATCGGGGACCCCCCCCGTGCCCCCCCCCCGCGGTGTTCACCCTCTGCTGCCCCCCATTGGGGCTCGGGGCCCCCCCTCCGCTGCTCCCCCCCCCCATTGGGGTTCAGGGCCCCCCCCCCCGGTCCCTGATCCGCTCCCGGCTGTTCCCGGAGCTCGAGCACCGCCCCCCGGGGCCCGGGGAGGACCCGGACCCATTGCCCGGGAGGCTGCGGGTGAGGGGGGGGGCATGGGGGGGGTAATGGGGGGGCTGCGGAGAGGGGTCTGGGGGTGGTTGGGAAATGGGGGGAGATGGGGGGGGATTGGGGCCATTGGGGACCCCTTTGGAGCCACCCCTGGGTCTGATCCATGGGGGGCACCCACATTGGGGACCCTTTGTCGCCCCGGGGGGGCTGTGACCTCCGTGTCCCCCCCCCCGGAGCACCCCACAAGTGGTGACCCCGCACCGGCGGTGCCTCAGCTTCCGCCCCATTAAAGTGGGGCCCTGAGGGCCCCCCCCCGGCGCCTCCGGGGGGCCTCCCCAGGACCCCTCAGTGACCCCCTCCAACGCTCAGGGACCCCCCCCAGGGA